>VXBT01009042.1:0-45509 GCA_013400235.1 Oriolus oriolus
CCCTGCCCGACAGGGTGTCAGCTCTGACTTGGGATCTCCCATTGGTTTGTTTTCAAACTAGCACGAGGGCTGGCTATAATTCATGCAATGCTGCTCCAGTTTCTTTCCCTAATTCCTGTTTTCCCCAGGAGTTGCTCCCTGTAAATAGGCTTACTTCAGCAATGATAGCACAAGGTGTAAATTTCCCACATTCTTTACAAGCCCCTCCTGCCTTTCCATATTTTTTTTTATGCTGTTCTGGTCTTTCTGTGCTTACCTAAGTAATACCTTTTCAGAACCCATCCCCCTTCAACTCTAAATTGCTTCCCCTTTCCTTGTGCCTCCCCTTTTGCACTTAATTTTTTGGCCTTTCTAATTAATCTCCCTGCAATGCTGAGCTGCTAATAAAATCAGAGGTAGAAAGGATTTTTTTGGGACCCAGAGCTTGCTTGAAAGCTAATAACCTTGCTAAAGCAGATTTAAGAGATGCTAGGTGCAGCCTTGCTCTATGTGCAAACCTTGACTCAGCACATATGCAAACAGGCTCCAAAAATAGCTTGCACTCTCCCAATTCACATGTGATGCATGTGCCATAATTCTGCACTGTGCTTTCCAAAAACAGCACTCACACGCCATTGGCTGGTCTAAATCCGTGGACATTTAGCTTTTTCAACCCAGGCATCAAAGCACGGGGCTGCACAGCTTTTTCATAGAGAGATTTTTCTCCTGGGCGCCTCCCCCTCTATTCACAAAAATAAAGAGATTTATCCCCTCCCCTGTGCAATTGCTTAAGATCCCCGTGGCAACTGCACAAACCCCTCGTGAGGAGAAGTGACATTAGGTGTCGGCTCAGAGGTATTTTTAGCTTCTTGCCGTGCTCTCTAGCAGCTGGAAGCAAAGAGGTAACCCATTACCTTGAAGCCAGCCAATTCCCCTGGAACATCAGCGAGGGCTCTGCAGAGCAGCAACCCAGAAACCACAGCCTGACAAGCAGGGCTTGTGTGCACACAGATCTCAACGAGGAGCTCGGTTAGAGACTGAATGAAAGGCTTCTCTCCTGTATTTCAGGGTTAGACATTGAATGAAAGGCTTCTCTCCTGGATTTCAGGAATATAGACTAAGTGAAAGGCTTCTCTCCTGTACTTCAGGGTTAGAGACTAAATGAAAGGCTTCTCTCCTGTATTTCAGGGATATAGACTGAATGAAAGGCTTCTCTCCTGTATTTTAGGGGAGAAGGTGAGTTTCTGGGATAGGACTGAAAAGGCGGAGCACTGATCTGATCACTGGGATCAAGGCCAAGTTGGATGGGGCTCTGAGCAACCTGGGCTAGTGGGAGGTGTCCCTGCCCATGGCAGGGGGGTAGAATGAGAGGAACTTCAATGATTTCCAACCCAAACCATGCTATCATTCCGTGATGACCATTTCTTTGGAATAAAGCTGCTAGGGAGTTGGGGAGTAACAGCACTCACACGCCATTGGCTGGTCTAAATCCGTGGACATTTAGCTTTTTCAACCCAGGCATCAAAGCCTGGGGTTGAAACAGTAACAGGTTGGGGAGTAACAGCTATGGATAATCTAACATCCCTTAAGGATGGCCCTGAACCCACACCCTGGCGCTGCCATGTTTGCGTGATCCAGCACAACTCCAGGGGACTGCGGATTCAGGGATGCCTCACAGGTTTCCACCCACACCTCAGATCTTGGTTACACACCCCCTGTGGTACAGGCACAGGAACAGGACACAGCAAGAGTCTACACCTTGAGGAGGGACTCTGCAAATTCCTTTGAGGACTTCTGTTGCTAAAGCAAATATGGCACAGCCACAGAGCAAAAGCACATAAAGTGTCCATTCAAATGCAGCCCAAAATGTACAAGAGTAACTCTGTCCCACCAGGCCTTATGTCAGAGCAGGTGCTGTTCTTCCTGCAGCTGTGGTCAGCAGCTCCCATGTGTGCTATCAATAGTGCAGCAGAAACGTGAGTAACATCCATACCTTGTTTCCAGTGGTGCTGCCGGATGATCCAACACTGCACTGATCCCGTATCAGTGGTCATTAGTTGTGCAGCCTGAGGGGAAGAGAAGACAGATGTGATACATGAGTCTTATCACTTACCAGATAAGGTCTTCAAGTGCCCATGGTGATAAGAACAACTCTGAAGCAAAGGACAGTGTACCTTCTTGGGGCTGTGCTTTGCAGGGCTGAGGGCTGAACATGGTGTTCCTTGTGGGTCCCTTCCAGCTCAGGAATTTCTACAGTTCTATATTCTGTGATCTATCAGGCTGATAAACATGGATATGTCCTCCAAGCCTGAGGAAAGGAATTTAACCTGCAGAAAATCCAGGGGCTGAGAAACAGCCTGGACCAAACTCATTTGGGATCAATACTGCGAGGTGCCAAGTACTTTCTGTCAGCACACCACACCTCCTTTCCCTTATCTAAATAGCCTGCTACTACCACTACCTTGCTTATCAGGTCCGGCTTTATTCTTATTGAACTCCAGCAGCTTTGCTCCTAAAATATACCAGCATACAAATATGCTGGCATGACTCAGAGGAGGTAACATCAGTGGGGATTTTTTTGCATAGCAGGAATGTTTAAAGATAAAAATTAATGCAGCTACTCTAGGGGCAGAGAGAGGAGTCAAGGAACTGGCAGCTCAAACCCATTACCTGTGGGTATCTTTGCGAGCAGTCACAGCCTCTGACCAAGGGCCCTTCACATCTGCTTCAGCTCATGGTGGAGATGCTTAACCCTTACAAACAGGCACTGAAGGGGAAACTTCTTGAGGGTTTGCAGCTTTCCTTCTGTTCAGCCATTTTCACTGCAACACCAGCATCTAACACTGCATTATTCCCCACAAAAATAGACAGAATTTTTGCCAGAAAGGACCTTGGGGTGCCGCTGGGTGAGAGCTGGCCCTGCCCCGGCCGTGTGTGCTGGGACCCAGAAGCCCGCTGTGCTGGGCTGAGCCCCCGGCTGCTGGATACAGAGTATGGGGATGGAGATCCTGCCCCTCTGCCCTTCTCAGGTGAGATCACCCCCCCCGCAGAGCTGCCTGCAGCCATGGGGGCCCAGCCTAGGAAGGACAGGGAGCTGCTGCAGCCAGTCCAGACGAGGGACACCAAGATTATCAGAGGGATGGAGCAGCTCTGCTGTGAGGAAAGGCTGAGAGAATTGGGACTGTTCAGCCTGGAGAAGAGAAGGTTTTGGGGTGACCTCATTGTGGCCTTGCAATGCCTGAAGGGAACCCACAGGAAGGATGGAGAGAGACTCTTGGCAAGGGCCTGGAGTGACTGGACAAGGGGCAATGGCTTCACACTGACAGAGAGCAGGGTTAGATTGGATATGAGAAAAAAATTGTTCCCTGTGAGGGTGGTGAGGCCCTGGCACAGGTTGCCCAGAGAAGCTGTGGCTGCCCCATCCCTGGATGTGTTCCAGGCCAGGCTGGATGGGGCTCTGAGCAACCTGGGATAGTGGAAGGTGTCCCTGCCCACGGCAGGGGATTTGGAAATGGATGATCTTTAAAATCATTTCCAACCCAGCCATTCTATGATTTAATGATTCCTATCCCTCCTGTCCCAACTCTTCAACTCCCATCAGATTTTCAGATTCCTCCAAGCCACTCCTTTGGGACAGCAGTGCTACGAATTGCTGACAGCAGGTTTGCAGTGGAAGTACAGCAGTGACCTCGGGCTGCTGACTGGGCACGGGTCACGAAGGGTGTCTGAAAGAATATCCCTGAGATGGAGGCTCTGCTCCATTCCCCCACGATCAGGGTGGGCTCAGCTATTGCTGGAACACCTCCGCTGCTCAGCGGTGCAGACGGAGCCCACAGCCCCGCTGAGCTGGCACAGACTGTGGGCTAGAGCAGCGCAGAGGAGTTGGTGTGTGGCAGACAGGCTGGCTGCTCCGCTCGCGGGTCACCACGGAGCTCTGGGATGTCCGTGCAGATGTGGGTGGGGATGTGAGCGCGCTCTCGGTTGCCATTCCCTCTGAGGAAAGGCAGCCTCATTTATGCGCAGTTCTGAATAAATTCCCTGCTAACCTCCCAGCCATCTGCTGTGCCAGTTGTACCTTCAGAGGCAGCCAACCAGCTCAGCTGCCAGCAGCATGAAGCAGAACTGGTGCCTTCTCAGAGCATGGGGCTGTTGCCTACAGAACTTAAGTCAGGCAGTTTTCCTGGGGGCTTCCAAATGGCTGTTCTAGCCCCAGTGGCATGAAATGTTAGATGAGTGAGGCACCTGCGATGAAATGCAAACCGAGGCAAAACTCCCCTGGTTTGGTTTCAAATATGAGTCTCGGGTTAGGTTCACAAAAGTTCAAAGGTCTCCTGGTGAACTTGAGATGGGCTTTTTGAGAACCAAAACTGGATGATGGGAAATTTAGAGCCCTGAGCAGCCCTGTGAAATCAAGATATGAGTGAGGAGGCAATAAAGGGACAGGTTCGTGTAAGAGGAGTTGACTCTGATCAGGAGGGCTGAGTTGTAGGACTCCTTGCTGCAGGATGTTGTGGGTGGTAGTTGTTTGCAAGGGTTCAGCTGGTCAAACTCATGGAAGAGAAATCCCTTGGAAGTTTATATTTGACATAAATTCCACCAGCTTGTGAAGCTTCTGGACGTTCCATGGGTTCAGGGAATGGACTCGGAGCAAGAACAGCACAAAGAGCTATTCCTGCATACTGTGCATTATTTCCTTGACCAGCACTCAAGGTTCAAAGGTGCAAAAGTGTTTACAGTCTCAAATTTTACTAAACAAGGGAGTTTAAGTTTCTATGCCTTTGTGATTCTGCAGAAGGGTGGCTCACCACCTCCCAGGGAGACTTTTCCTCAGTCTCCCCATGACATTCACACAAGTGGCTGATGGAGGAGATGCTCCAGATGTGTCCATGGTCTGTAAAATCAGTGTTCAAAGGCACAGCTGAGCTAGTACAGCCCAAGGAACAAGTCCATGTGGTTGAAGGGCAGGAATTGTCCTCTTGGGCAGTGTCGTCTGCAGCAGGAAGTATAGAAGAGACACTGGCTTAAGCATCCATGAAAAGATTGAATACAGACGTCATCTCTCACATTTGTGAGGGGATCAGAGCGTGACGTGGGCAAATACTACGTTGAACTGATGTGTGATCATCCTCTGTGAGGGTGGTGAGGCTCTGGCACAGGTTGCCCAGAGGAGCTGTGGCTGCCCCATCCCTGGAAGTGTTCCAGGCCAGGCTGGGTGGGGCTCTGAGCAAGCTGGGATAGTGGAAGGTGTCCCTGCCCATGGCAGGGGGTTTGAAGCACATGATCCTTGATGTCCCTTCCAAGCCAGGCCATTCTGTGATTTCTATGGAGCCACCAGAGCTCAGTGATAAATCTTGCTTCCCTTGCAGACAAATGTTCCCCCACATCAACTACTTTGACTGACATGAGTGGAGCAGTGCCAGCTTACACCAGCAGTACATCTGCTCCCACATCTTTACATAAATGTTCCTGAATTTTTCCTTTTTTTTTTTTTTCCCCCTTCCTACAGGTAAAAAGAAGCTGTGATTATGCTGGATTCATTTGAGACATTCCACCAAAATTGATGATACCATGATGATTATTACCCATATCTGCTACTGTTCAAGTTTTAAGCCCTTTAAACTCTTCCCCCTGCTTCTTTCAGAGCTGGGCTGTTAAATTCATTCCCAATATAAAAGGCAAGGAAAAAAAGCTTTGTAAAAACATTAAACATGCTGCAAGACTTGGACCAAACCTGATTTACAGTCACTCTAGATGATCTAATAATGTACAGATCAGGTTCATGCAGCAGTGAGCAATTTGACGATCAGACCAACAGTGTTTCAGAGAAGGGGAAAGCCACAAGGCAAGCAAAAGGATGCTCTGTGGAAATGAAACACTTCACAGTGGGGCTCTGCTTGCAAAAGCATTTTTCACCTTCAACATTAATGTTTATCTGTTCTAAAGCATCATCTCTGGTAAATGCCGGGCACGTTTACTATAGGCACTCTGTTGACATCACCCTAGAGAAAATAACAATGGTTTGGCAGCCTGCAAAGTCTTTTTAAAAATAGCCTGCAAAGCCCCTGAGAAAACGACAGGCTCTAAAAATAGGACCAGAGCTGAGGAAGGCAAAAAAAAAAATTAAAAAAAAGTAAAAAAAAAAACTTTCCTGATGCTAAAGCTCAGGGTCAGCTGCAAAATGTGGGGTTCCTTCAAGGACACACAATGAATGCATTGCAGTGCTCTGCAATGAATGAAAGCTCCCTCTCTGAATCCTTCCTGTGCTGCACTGGTCTCTCAATGAGGGGGGAAGAGGGAAAAAGGCAGAATTTTAGCAAATTCAAGTAGGTACAATCTAGGGTTTCCCCTCCTTCCTACCCCTGACCAGCCCTTGATAAAAGCATATTGCAAAAGTGGTGTGGATCTACCTTTGCTTCTCCCTCCACACACCCCCCTGCCTCTGTTCTCCAGTGCCAAGGTTCCTCCTCACAAAAACAGATTTTGTGAGCACATCTTTGCTGCACTGGCACAGAGACAGACCTCAGGAGGCTGAGAAAATCATTGTAATAACCTAAATAATTGCAAGCAAGCGTCCCAGATTCTTGGTTATTCGTAATGCAGCAAGCTGGACATCCCGTTTTCAATTGTCATGCCCAAGTATTAGGTAAGGCATGAGGCTTCTGCAGGATTTTAGACCCTCCTTTTGGCCCATGACAATGGTAATTTTTCATATCATTCTCTCATAAATAAAACCAGAGCCCTCCAGTGGCCAAAAGCACACCAGTAACCTTGCTGGAGGCTAACCAGAGATGGACTCCAAGTTAGCTGCCCTACTTTACCTTGGCACCGGCCAACAATCAGTGTGGGAAGGGCTGGACAGCTGCAGTCAGTGGGATATGCCAGGACAGAGACCTGTGAGGACTGTTGGGATCCCATGGGTTAAAATCCTGGCATCACTAGGAGAAGTGGAGAAGACACCAATGGAAATGGGGAGCCACTTCAAATGGCCGTGGTCACGTGTTGGGAATAACCTGACCCAGCTCTCCCTTAGAGAGTTGCAGGGGAGGAAGGAACTAACCTGAGTTTTGGACAGGAGTGCAATGGAAAGGCAAGCCACTGGTACAGCCAGGGGTCAGACACCCCAGAAATGCCACTTTGCCACCTAAGGGAACAGCTGTGAACCTCCAAGGAATCCTCTTCCTGCAAGGCAGCCACAAAATTCATCCAAATGAAGTTGTGCCTGTGCTTTTGGCAGCTGCCTTACGAACAACTGCTCGGTGACCATGTTTTGTTTCCTTGAGCAGCTGCCTAAAAGTATTTGTTCTTTCTCCAGTTCTGTGTTTCTTACCAAGGAGTGGGTTCAGCAGAAGCTGAGCCTTCTGTGCATGTCATTCCAAGTCTCAGGGTCTCCCAATGGTGGATCCTGAAGGTGTGACAGCATTTTCCTTACAGGATTATCCTCATTCCTGTGACCCTCCTTGCCAGGTGCTCTCAGTTGCAAAAGAAAGCAGGTTTGCTTGTCTAGGGTTTCCTTCCTTTAACTTTGAACACCCCAGTTTTGATTTTTTTTCCCCCCCAAACCACAAAGAAATCGAGTTACCTCTGGAGACATGGAAGTGCCATGCCGTCTCCTGATTGTCAGTGCCCTCCTCACAGGGTGGGTACACCCTGAGCAGCAGACCCAGGCTGCTCGGGGTTTCTCCAGCTGAGGAATGCCATGGCAGAGTCCTCCCTCACAGGCTCCATAAACCTTGAACCTGCCCCAGCTCTCTTTGCTCCAAGGAGAAACCCTCCAGAGGAACAGGAAACTTCACCAAGCATGGAGCAGGAACTCCCTGGGACAACACCAGTTCTTCTCTTCACCTGTACTTCCCAACCCTGCAAACTGAGAGCAAAAACAGGGTGACTTCCCCTCCTGGGCCCACTGAGTGCCATTTATCCGCCTCTCCCCTTGATGCTGCTTGCCTCCAACGCCATTTCATTTTGACAGAGATCCCAAACTTTCCAAATGAGAAGCAGTCAAGCATTTCACTAGTCACTTGCTTCACCTTGCACCTGGAGTTTTTTCCCCACGAGGTTTCCAGTGGGGGACCAGTTCCATTTCCCTGCCCACTCACAGGTGCCGACAGTGAAGGAGTGCTCCTTTCCACAGACCTTCCAGACACCAGGATGATATTCCTGGCTGGCACAGTGAATAGCACTTTTTGACGCCAGGGATAAGAGTAACCTTTCAGCCCATGTTACAGCTTCTCCCATGGACCTTCAAAACCAAGCTGAATGCAGAGACGCCAAAAAAAAACCCCCAAACAACCCAGGACATAAAAAGTATGAGCTGAGTTATTCCCCAGAAACCTCAATATACTTAAAATGGCATGTAACCAAGGGGAAAACAATGGAAAATAATGGGAAAACCTCTAGAAATGCAGTTTTGCTGAGTTATGAAGCCTGGTATGGCTTTCTGCAGATGAAAACCCAAGAGCCAGAAGAAGGTCAGTAAAAAAAAATCCCTTGTCCATTCTTTTCTTCTCCTCCACCACAGATATCTCAGCCCTTAGACATCGGTGAGCCAAAGTAAGCATATTTTTTCCTCCCCAACAGCCCTATCCACAAATGGCATTAAAATTATCACTTCTATTCTGGGAGGGCTACCAGGGAAAAGGAAAAAAAAAAAATCTTTAACTCTGCCGCAATCTATCAGCAGAATGGAAGAGGTGTCTGCATTTGGAAGAACTCAAGGAAGCATTTGGCACAGTTCATAAGACAAAAGGAGAAGATCAAACAGGTAGGAAAGAAGAGGGAACTATGGAAAAAATTTGAAAGGTTACAAAGGTACAGCTGGAGAAACTTCCTGTGGTGAAAAAGCACCACAATGGCCTAGGAAAAAAATGTCCAGGTGTGTTATAGCCTGCTTTGAGATAAAGATGACAGGGAGGAGAAATGACCATAATTTAACCAAGAGAGTAATTAAAGTGTCTTTAGATACCTTAAAACAAACTGTCTCCTTGCAAACTGGAGTTACTCTGGTTTTATATGGCAGAATTTACTGCAACCTGAGACAATAAATCAGTGTTTTAAAAAGAACAGCTTGTTCACCATGCATGGAGCCAGTCAATCCAGCTTAATGACTTGCAGGACACAAGCTCTAGAGACTTCTGCCTGCATTATTCAACACTGATGTACAGCCCTTGGAAGAACAGAAGCAGGCCCTCATGCCAGCAGCATACAGATGATGTCCAGGTGGGCACTGAGAAACAGATAGTCAGGAAATCCATGTCACCAGGACCAAGGGAAAAAGAGGGTCTGTCTGACCTTAGCTAGCGAGGAAGGTCATGTTAATTTATAATCACAGTATCATGGAATGGTTTGAGTTGGAAGGGACCTTAAAGATCATCCAGTTCCACCCCCTGCCATGGGCAGGGACACCTTCCACTATCCCAGCTTGCTCAGAGCCCCATCCAGCCTGGCCTTGGACACTGCCAGGGATGGGGCAGCCACAGCTTCTCTGGGCACCCTGTGCCAGGGCCTCACCACCCTCACAGGGAACAATTTCTTCCTCATATCCAATCTAACCCTGCTCTCTGTCAGTGTGAAGCCATTCCCCCTTGTCCAGTCACTCCAGGCCCTTGTCAAGAGTCTCTCTCCATCTTTCCTGTGGGCTCCCTTCAGGCACTGCAAGGCCCCAGTGAGGTCACCCCAAAGCCTTCTCTTCTCCAGGCTGAACAATCCCAATTCTCTCAGCCTTTCCTCACAGCAGAGCTGCTCCATCCCTCTGATCCCCTTGGTGTCCCTGCTCTGGACTGGCTCCAGCAGCTCCATCCCAGAGCACAGCCTTTTGGCCTGGGATCCTCCTGCTGCATTCCTGACCACCCTCTGTGAAAAAAGTTATCTCCAGTCTCTGGAGGAAATTGTTTGGAGACATTTTTCCTGGCATGTATCCATTCCCACTACTGCAGTCTTCAAAGGGAAGACACAGACTGGAATGACAGGCCCAGAATGAATCCTGGATGTTAGTCCTGTGTGTGTTGGATGGAAATGCTGGAGAGCGCCTTTACCAAGACAGAGCTCTGCCATGGGTCTTACAAGGAGTACAAATTCTTTGATCAGCAGCACAGAACTCTGTGTTGCTCTAACTGCCAGATTAAGCACCTTTGTCATCCCTAAAAGAGGCAGATCAGACAGGATAACCATCCCCATCACAGTCCTCTAGAGCTGAGACCCTGCTAGAGGTCAGAGAGGAAGTTTTTTCCTGCACCCACCCCAACAGGAGGATTTGCGGTGACACTGTCGGACTCAGCAGCAGCACTGAGTGTTTGATGTAGCCAAGCTTGGCCAAGCTAAGAGCATACTTTAAGCCCTGCTTGGCCTGACATTTGGAGTCAGATAGTAGTGGTTTCTTGTTAGTTCCTTGAAAAGCTCATCACAGCCCTGGACTCTGCCCTGTCTGAAATGGTTTGATTTTTCTGGAGGAGTTAAACAACACCTGGATCCCCACATGAGGCCCCCATTGCAATTCCCCTCAGAAGTGAGTTCCTCAGTGAATGTTGTGGGTTTGCTCTGCTCCCTCTGACTCTACAATGTTAACTGGCATCAAGACCACTTCCCTGGCTTGCTCCAGATCCCAGCTATCCAACCAGAACAAAATCTAGACATGTCCCACCAGCACCTTCTCTAAGCCTCTCTATGTGTCCTTCTCTCTCCCACACCAGCTTTTCCAGCCTCTCACAACAGGATGTGGCTGCTCCATCAGTTCCACCTCCCAGGAACCAGCCACTTTCTGATGCAGAGAAAGCTGCAGCTTTTAAACACAGGCAGCTCATCAGCTCTGTTTGCTGTCACTTTTGCTTCAATTTTTGTGCACGTGATTCTATTCACTGAACTCCCACTGAAACCTGAAAGACTTTTAGATGTGCCTAAATATCAATTCCCTTTATTCCTCCCAAAGACATTTCCTTCTCCTAGCAATTGATTTCCAGGGAAGCAGAGATTAAGGAGCTGTTTCTTGCCAGCTGGCAACAGTTTGGGTATCCTCTAGTGGCGTGAAATGGGATTTCAGTCACAAAACCCTGGATGTCTGTAAGATCTCCCACCCTTCCCATGCCAGCATATATCCTGCCTCCCCTGCATCTGCTTTGCTGTGCTCCTTAGCATCTCCCACAATCCCAAATTCGGGATAACTTCAGCTGTGATAGCCACAAGAAAAGCAAAAAAAAGAGCCTTTTGACAGCAGGTATGTTAAGACACGAAGGCTCCGTGCTCTCTTGCTGTATACAAACCTTGGCCACAGTCGTGTTTGAGACTTTTAAAAATAATGTTTGTGTTCAAACAGCTGTGTGACCAAAGACTTGTCACACACCATAACAAAGGCATCTGCTGCCACTGCCCCAGGGAAAAGAGGCAGCTCCCCCATGGCAGCCAATGCCAGAGCAGGACTTTGGTCACGGAATCAGAGAGCTACAGACTCAGCTAGATTGGAAAAGACCTCGGAGATCATCAAGTCCAACCTGTGACCCAACACCACCTTATCAACCAAACCATGGCACAAGTGCCGCATCCAGAACCTGGTCCATGGAGTCATCCCATCCTCCACTGATAAGAGGAGTAAAGACTTCAGTGCAAAAGAAGCAGAAGAGAACCTGCTGCCAAATCTCTAAGCTACAAGTCTGTAAGATGACATCCTATTTAAGAATGAAAAGGAGTTGACAGTGTAGCAGTACTGTCATTATTTTATTTTAATACATACCACCAAGATGAACAGTAATAACAATTTAAAAAATCTGCAATGCAACATGATAGAATACATCCAGTTTGAGAAAAACAGGATTTTTTATTTTCCTTTCAGAGAAACTTTAAGTGGCACTGCTCTGCCATGAGAAGCTTGGTGACAAATCATGGTGGCACAGTTCTTGGCCCTTGGCAGCTCTGTGCACTTCACACACGGGGAACATTCCTGCATTTCCTTGTCCACAGAGAGCTTTCAGTCATCCAAAAGCATCTGCTTTCATGTTGGTGAAGTCAGCTCTGTAATAACCCGGGTTCCAGAGGCTGAGTGGAAAAGGATAACCTTGCTTTAGCTCTTTTTCTTGCGTCATCCTGTAACCTTTAAATTGGAACAGCACCTCTGCTGTCAAATTCAACAGGAGATTTCATACTGGTTTTTTATGAGACTCATTATCTGGGGAGTACATCTGCCATCAATTTTAAAGCCAGGAAAGATTGCTATGATCATGTATTGTACTTTGAAAATGGAACAGTGGAATCTCAACCTACTGGCAGAGCAGCCCTGTAATGCAGATAGCACTTCTCCCACTGTCAGCCTCGTACCTTCCCTATCCTCTAAACCCGCAAGTTAAAATCCCCAAGTTAAAACCCACTCTTCACTGGGTTAAAACTGGCTGGATGGCCAGGCCCAGGGAGTGGTGGTGAATAGAGTTACATCCAGCTGGTGGCCAGTCCCCAGTAGTGTTCCCCAGGGCTCAGTGTTGGGGACAGTTCTCTTTGAATGACAACCTGGACAAGGGGAGTGCACCCTCACTCATTTCTCAGATGACACCCAGCTGGGTGGGAGTGTGGATCTGCTGGAGGGCAGGAAGGCTCTGCAGAGAGATCAGGACAGGCTGGATCCATGGGCCCAGGCCAGTGCTCTGAGGGTCCACAAGGCCAAGAGCCCGGTCCTGCCTCGGGTCACACCAAGGCCCTGCAGCTCCAGGCTGGGGCAGAGGGGCTGGAAAGCTGGGAAAGGCCCTGGAGGTGCTGGGGACAGCGGCTGGACATGAGCCCAGGTGTGCCCAGGGGGGCAAGAGGCCAATGGCACCTGGGCTGTGCCAGCCATGGGGCGGCAGCAGGGCCGGGGCAGTGACTGTCCCCTGTGCTGGGCACTGCTGGGGCCACACCTCAGATCCTGGGGCGGCTCTGGGAACCTCAGGACAAGATGGACATTGAGGGGCTGGAGCGTGTCCAGAGAAGGGAACGGAGCTGGGGAAGGGGCTGGAGCACCAGGAGGGGCTGAGGGAGCTGGGAAAGGGGCTCAGCCTGGAGAAAAGGAGGCTCAGGGGGGACCTTGTGGCTCTGCACAACTCCCTGACAGGAGGGGGCAGCTGGGGGGGGTCGGGCTCTGCTCCCAGGGAACAGGGACAGGACAAGAGGAAACGGCCTCAAGCTGTGCCAGGGGAGGCTCAGGTTGGACATCAGGAGGAATTTCTCCACTGAAAGGGTTGTTAGACACTGGAAGGGGCTGCTCAGGGAGGAGGTGGAGTCCTCGTCCCTGGAGGTGTTCAAGAGATGACTGGATGTGGCACTCAGTGCTCTGGGATGGGTGACACGGTGGTGTTCGGTCACAGGTTGGACTTAATGATCCCAGGGGTCTTTTCCAGCCGGAATAATTCTGTTATTCAATGATTCTATGATTCTAAGGTACCCTAATGGAAGAACCTGAGCAGACAAACACCCCACACTTCCGCCAGCAAAAGGAGGGGGAGAAATCTAGAGAGTGTCCTAGAGGCAGAGTCTGTAGGGGCAAGTATTCACACACCTGAAACAGCACTGCAGAGGGGAAGAAAAAAATAAAAAATGAGGCATTGGAACAGCTCGTTCCTGAATGGATCCCGCGCCCTCTGCTGGAGCGCTGTGCTCATCCCAGCCGAGTCAGGAATACAGGTGTGCCACGGGAGGGCCAGGGCTGGGAACAGGCAGGGGCCCGGTAGGAGGGAGAAGGCTCAAGAGATATAATGCAGTGTAAAGGCTTTACATGATGGAAAAAGGGAGCACTACACAACAGGTGATGAGGGGGGATCTTGCTCCCTACAGGGTGCCCAGAGGGGGATGGATGGACAAAGGGGTTTGGGGCTGTCTCAGCTCACTTCACAGCAGAGGGCAGAGCCCAAAATTTGGACACCACAGCGGAGGGGAATTTGGAATGTCAGGTTTGCTAAAAAGTTCATCAGAAATCTCTGGCATGCATGAGAATGGTGCCAATCTTTTCTCCAAGCACAGGTCAGATCAGTGGTCTGGGGGAAGGGCACTGCCTGCACAGCCTCTGGGAGGGTTCCACCCCCACCTGTGCTGCTCAACTCACTGCAGCCACTTTTCCAGGAAGTTTCACGGACTCTTCCAGTGTCCCAACAACAACACAGTGCAGCAGATGTAAGGTAAGCTATCCTTGCAAATTTCTCCAGGCCTCTGGCTTCAGGGAGACTCGGAGGAGGAGCAGATCAGCAGATCCTGGAATGGCCATCCCCACTTCTGGGGATGCACAGGGTAAGGTGTCACTGAGACTCAGCCCATTGCAGCACAGTGCATTTGTACCTCTGACACCTGGTGCTGCCTCCAGCCTGGAACTGCAGCCTGGTCACCATCAGGGGTGCATGGTATGGATGAAAAGTCCCGGGAGCTTTCTTCCCTCCTTCTGTGATGCCCAGGTTTGATTCCTACGTGGAAATGTAAAGGAATGGCAGGACTGCATTGGGTGTACAGAGCAACCAGAAGACACGAAGTGAGCAGCTGCAGGGGGCAAACATGACCTGGTGGATTTGGAAGAAGCTACAGCTACACATCCCTATATAACGAAGTTTAGGATAGGCAGTGACTTCAGAAACACAGCATCAAAACATACTGGAAAGGGTGAATTTTCCTAATAATGAACAAGGAAATGATTCCTCTATGACTATGCAAATTGCTGCTCAGGAAACGGCCTGGGCTGTGGGGAGCTGTTAATGTGCACAAAATCGATACCCACGCAGTTTGTCTGCTCCACTCAAAGGCAAACACAGGAGCCACGCTGGCTTGGATTGGTCTGGGGGATGGAATATGATTTCCCCATTTGAAAAGAGAGTGTGCTGTGCAGACCTGATGGTGTCACCAAGAACCTCAACGCTTCACTGTGATTCTTTAGACACGGTAATAGATGAACACAAATTTGGCCAGGTCACAAAGAGAAATAGACACAGGGTTCACACATTTCTCAGGTGAGAAGTTTACCTCTCCCTTATTCAGAGCTTCAGACTCTCACTCTTGTGACTATTTGCTCCTTTTCCAAGAGTGGATGTCTGCTGCCTGCAATAAATTTGAAAATTAGGGATGAACTCTACACAGTGCAGCCAATGTCCTTCAAGCTATGGTCCAAGACTCTTTAAGGGTCTGTGGTCAAGTTTTAAGGAGTCCATAAAGGTCACTAAGAAAAAATAGTCGGTTGTCAGCCAGTTGGTATTTACTGTACTGCTATTCTCATCCCTAGCAACAACATTTAGAGTATCTGCAAATAAAAGACTGGGAAACGGTTATCTTACTCCATCAGAGCTTGGGAAAGGTCAGATCTAGATCTCTCCAAAGGGTCAAAGCTATGTAACACTAGTTAATACCATTTACTGTAGAAGCTGAACTGATTTTGATCTAGATAGAAATTTCCTATTTCTGCCAATCTTCTGCATGAATATTAAAGTCTGAAGAATGACTGCAAGCAGACACATAAACCCAGATGCCCACTGTTTCCCATTTTTAACTATGCCAGGATCTTCTCTTTCTACCCCATGACTGTACTTTAGTTCCCTCTAAAGCCTTCTGACCTAACCAAAGAGACTCATCACTACCACTGTGCTTGTTCATCCCTCCGAAGAAATCAGTTTCCTAAAGCAAAACCTTCCATGACAGAAATTGTGGTGACTTTTATGAAGGACATTTTTTGTATTTATCAGGCATTCATTGATTCAATTCTTTGTTATACAATTAATTGGCCTGCTACAGAAGTTAAATGTACCAGACTGCAGTATCTTAGGTACAGTTGTGGAAATTGTTTTAAGGAAAGCCACCACCCTTGACACTCTGCAGACTTCAGGCACCGATGGAGGATTAAGTGAATTAAGTGCTGTAAGTAATTCCACTATTTCCCTTCGAAGTCGTGAATGAAAATCACTCAGTTCTGATGATCTGTCAGCATTCAATCTGTCTGCAACACAGTTTCTGCCACAGTTATTTAATAGAAGAGATGCTACTCTGTCTATGATTTCATTTCTTCTAATTCAATGACTCTCCAAATTGTATTCTCTGCTGGGATCACTAATTCACTTCTAGGAAAATCATTTTAACAGACCAACTGCAACAGCAAATACAAATGCTGTACTCAAAATTAATACATTTATACTCCTCCCTGCTGCTCCTTCTCCCTGACATTTCTTTTATACCTGTATTGCCACGAATGCAGTTTAATAGTCTGTGGGCCCTTATGGCAGATGCAGCTCAATTGGTCAGCCTTGCACAGCTTATGCCTTCATAATTCACCCTCCAAAAACCTTCTCCCAAACTTACCCTAAGCCTGATTGGATAGAACCAACCCTCTTTGTCTCACCTGCAGTAAGTCAGGCTGAAGAGGGTGTCACAGAATTTAACACCACGCAAAGGACTGAGAAAATGTATGAGGACAGATTCCCGGGGCTCACAGACCCAGCCCTGGAGTGGCCTCACCTTTTGCTGGGACTCTCTAAATCCCAGGTTTCAGAAGGAAGCCATGCAATGAGTATTTACAAGAGTGGAGGTCAGGGCTATGCCTGGAGCCTGACCAGAAATTCCTTTATCTCCACCACCCATTTACAGTTCTGAGGAATGACCACCCGCAGCAGCCTGAGGCAGGTGAGATGACCACTCCTCCCTTCAGATGTTTGCTACCTGCTAGATAAAAAAGACATTTTCATAGGAAAAAAAAAAGATTTTTTAACAGAAGCATTTTGAGTTTTACTTAATAAATACAACAAGGGGAGAGGTGGTGGTGGTAGGGACATAAAGGGGTTGGCATCATTGTAACCCAAATCTGATTAATTTTTTTTGGCTGAGAAGATGATTTATGTGATATTGCCTGGACATTATGCATGCACCTGTCAAATGTTCTGGCAGTTGTGAGCAATCTCAATTCTACACACGTTGCTGCAGGTTCGGAGCACTGCTGATGCAGGCTTGTAGTGACAGGGTCTGAGATGATAGGATCCAAAACAGCTCCTCGGTGGCATTTGTGCCACTCACTTTAATGCAGAGTGTTTTGGGACAGCGACTTTCCTCCAGAAGAGGAGTCAAGAATCATCTGGGCTGGATGAAGAAGGGAAAGAGATGAAGTAAGGTAAACAAGTGTGGTTTGAAATGTGGCAGCTGAGGGAACAAAAGACTGTAAAACAAACAAAAGATGTGGATTAACTCAAATGTGCAAGTGGGAGGGTCCAGGGCTCAGGGATTAGAGGCAGTGAGGGCTTTGGGTGAGTGACAGGGAGCAGAAAAGCACATGTACTCACCGGTAACAACACTGCCACAGTGTCAGGGGAGAAGAAAACAGATTTGTGTGGGAACCACTGCCCTTCAGCAAGACACAGACTCCTGCATCCAGTGGGGAAAGAGGGCTTTTTCCTTGACTGGTGTCTTCTGGTGTCTTCTTGTGCACAAGAAGAGAGGCAGGCACATGGATAAATGCCCTGTACATGGGCTTACCTTTGTGGCTCCTGAGTCCAGAAGCAAGCAAAAGCTGAGTGAGGAGGAATTTGGAGATTGCCATTGAGCGTTCCTACATGCAGTGACCACGATGGAGCAGGACAGGTCTCATGGAAGGTGGTAACACTCTGGGGAGCGCCCAAGTTGGCTCTGTTTTGTCTTGGTATCCAACCAGACACAGAATCTGGGAGATGGAAAAGCACCTTCAAAAACACCTTTCCTTGAGCAAGGGCTGGAATGGAGTCAGGCACATCCCTCACCAGCACGACACTGATCTCCAGCCAGGAGATCACTTCAACTGATGGCAGGCAGAGCTGTCACCGAGCACAGGGACCAGCCCTGCAGGACCAGCAGGGGGACATGCCAAATTATCTTCACATCTCTCCCTGTGGCAGGAGCTCAGTGCAGCACTGCAGCATCCACCTTGGAGCAAGAGAAGGTGAAATTCTGCAAGTGGATGTGGACTGTTCTAAAAAAGCTGCACAGCTGTATTAACTCCATAGTAAACATTTTATATGAACACAGTAAAGTCCAACAGGGCAACCAGCCTTTTTGACATAAAAAAAACCCACACAACACTTTAAAAAATACGGATTTTATTCATGTCTAGCCTATTCAACAGTGGATCACGCTGGCAGGAACAACCACAAATACCGAGTTACAAGGTTTCATCAGGGTCTCGCCTGTGCAACGCTGGATTTGAGTCAAGCGTGTATTATGGCACCACCACTAATGACAATGATTGCTGTTCAAAGCCCACTCGAGTCCCGTCTCCCTGCTCCCCTTCCAAGTCCAATAACCTCATCTCCCACTGTGTGTGGGATTGTCTGCAGAGAACTTGTGTTCTCAAAGCCTGAATGCAGCAAACATCCTGAAGCACATGCTCCAGATAAAAATTCCCTACACTTCACATTCTTTATTTGAGAGGCTTCAAGTTTTCAGTGAAACAAACAAACAACCAAAAAAACCCCTCACCATCAACAATTTCTCAGAAATGTTGGACCTGACCTGTATAAATCAGCTCCAGTAAGGGAGCTGGAATTACTTATTACACATGATCTGGCCTGCAAATCCCAGCTGTTTTCCTAGGAATAATGCATCAGAGCAAGGTTTCACACCAAAAGCAAAGCACCCCTGTCAGTATCATTCCTGCTGATGGTGTGGGCACACAATATGGCCCAAGGTCTCTGCCCCATGGATTTCCCCAGGATATTCACACTTTTCCAAAGGCAGCCTGCACCTACACCGGTTCTGAGGACAACTGCCCTTGCAAGAAGGGTCCACGGCAGCTCTGGTGGTCAGCCACATGGTCTTGACACACAAATCAGGATACGGGGGCTCGGAGAATTCCCACAGCTGGCCTGCACTAAGAGATAGAGCAGGTCCCTTGGGATTGTGGAGCGCATATTGCCTCCCAGGGACTGCAGGCTCACATCCACGCCCAGCACCACTCGGAAGAGCTGCACCAGAAGCAGCCTCCAGTCTGGAAGCTCAGGGTTTCTCTAAGCCCAGTCCTACAAGCCTGGGGGAGCCACAGGGAGTCAGGAAGCTCCTCAAAGATCCAGACCCTCAGCCAGCAGCCACAAGGAAGTATTGCAGTCCCAGAGCTGCCAAATCAGAGAGAGCTGCCTTCTACCTCTTTTCTCTCACACACTGGCACTGAAAACTGCCAGACAGGCTAAAAGTCACTCAGGAAGGTATAGAGGGTGTTACTGATAAAGAGTTCTAGGGAAGCTGGATGCCCAGCATCCATCAAACTACCTTCTGGAAATCCCAGTTGTCACATTTAACTCCACTCTTCCTCTCAGGCTCTCCCCTTCCAGAATCAATTCTTCCTGCCCCCCCTCCCACTCTGTGATGCAGAGAGCTGGCAACACACACAGGCTGGATCCACATGTGATCATGGAAACTTGGCTGCACAGCTGACCTTTGCTGCTGCCAAAGGAAGGGAGTTCCAGGCCAGAGCACCCCTCTCTGCCCTTCACTTTTCAGAGCTAATTGGGTTTTCTATCACTTTCAGCACGGCACAGCGTGGACTTGTGGAGCTTGAAAAGCAGCAGAGGTTTTTATCACAATGGCGCAATGGGAGAAGACTTCAGAGCGTTTTCTGGGAACGCCGCATACAATTACATTACGGTTCCAGAATTGTCTGGCTATTGTGTCTCCTAAATCACACAAAAGACTACAAACAGTGCTATTTCAGTGAAACTCTCTACGAACACTGAAAATAAGTCACTAACTCTGTTAGAGCAGGCAATGGACTCACGTGTTCACAAGAACTGACTGTACAGATGCTAAAGCCAGACACTTTGCAGGAAAATGAGAAACACCTCTAGTTTGAGCCCATCCCTTAGATAGCAGATATTTTGCATGAACAGGATGATTACTGCTTGTAGAGCTATGTGAAACATCTACCCTTTTATCCAAGTTATGAAAGCACAGCTTTGAAAAGCACAGTAATCCAAGGCCAAAAAGACAGGCAGACAAATGGACAGACTTTGACCACTCGTTTGATTTTCTGGAGAGAGCTGTTTGCTCTTCTAAGGGCTGACCTAATGCATTTGCCAGGTCTGGATGCTCCACTTGAAAAAAAGGCTTAAAGGAAGTTTCAACAGCTGACTCTTCTGGAGGTGTCCTGAGTCAATCTCCAGCTTCCCACAGGACTTGGTTCTTGTCTGGGGCTTTTGAGGAACAGCTCATAAATTGCTGCTATTTAGCCACTGGCAGTTGAATCCTGCTTTATTTAGTTTTCCCAGAAATTAGACACATTTGAATCTTGTAGGGGATTCTCCCTGCTTCCTTCCTCCAGTACCTCTTCACATTTAGTTTCAGTTTCCTGGACTGTTGACCCCTTTAAAAGCAACAGCAACAAGAAAACCACAAAGCAAGGAAAACAGTTTCCTGACCACAAAGGTTGTACCCCCTGCACACAGAGAAACTCCACCAGCTCTGCAGGAGGAAGATGCAACAACCTCTTTTGCAGCATCCTGACACAGCAGCCTTGCAGCATCCAGAATCCAGCCTAGCAAGGAAAACAAAAAAAAGGTGTTAAAAAAAATGCACAAGAAAAAGGTGTTATTTTACACGGCTCACAGTAAAACCACGCCACCCTAAGGGTTCATTTCTTCATGAGAATGTTTGCAGGGCCTGAATTTGAAATCTCTTGTCAGCTGCAGCTGGCTAAAATGGAATTTTCTGTGCTTACCTTGATGCCTAGTGGGATTGGCTTTGGGGCCGATTTTTCCGTACAGCTCCTGGGAATTACACACCTGTCTTCTTGCAGGAGATGAAATAAGTTTCTTAGAAGGTTGCAGGGTTTGCTAGGATGCCTTGCAGTGCTGTGCTCTTCAAGGACAGAGACACAAGGTCTGACTCTTACTGTAACTGGGACTTTGGGAATTCCCAGAGCCATCTTCTTGGAATCTAATTTTAGGTTGTTTTAAGACAGATCTGTAGTGACAATTTGGCTTATAGGCCCCTCCCTCCATGCCAGGGGCATGAAGGTCTGTCAAAGCAAGTAAGGGAATTTAAAATTTAAAATTTTTGTTTTATTAAATCAGATCTGAAACAAATTATTAGACAACAGAACGAAAAAATGTTGGGTCTGCAAGAACTTTTCTTCCTTTAGGGACTTCTCCATTGTCACACTTTTGTGCAGTCCGTTCCAGCTGCATCTGTGCTGGTGACTCATGAAACCTAAAGGGCTGTTAATAAGTTATTAAAAATATCAGCAGTCTTCCACAACAAAAGAAGGAGAAAGAAGAAATGACTGCAATAACTGAAGGACTGCACCCTGTGGAAGGGATCCACACTGGAGCAGATCATGAAGAACTGCAGCCCAAGGGAAAGGCACACGCTGGAGAAGTTCCTGGAGGACTGACTCCCATGGGAGGGACCCCACACTGGACCAAAGGAGGAGTGTGAGGAGTCTTTAGTGATATTTTCTCTCCCCTGTGGAGCTGAGGATGGAGAGTGACAGAGCGGCTTTGGGGGACACCCGGCATCCAGCCAGGGTCAGCCCATCACAGGTACACGGATAGGATGGGAAAGGAACTTCAGCATTTCAGGACTCCTGAGTGCTAAACAAAACTCTGAGGTCCAGACTTAATTGTGTGAGCAGGGCTAGGAATGAGCTTAAAGAAATGCAGCTTGTGCCTGCCGAAATGCTGAGCAGCTCAAGCCTTGCACTGCAAGGAGTTTGCACCATTTATGTTTTTACACAGCGTTTTCTGCCACAATTCCCTTTCCCACTCAGTGCAGGAGCTTGAAAGCAGCTTATTCCACTATGAAAACCATACACTTTCTAGTCCCCGAGCTCCCACAGCTCCTGCTACTGCTTGGCAATGACTCAAGTAGCCAGAAAAAGAACAAGAACAGGCTGTAAAAAGTGTGGCAGTGAGAAAGCCCTGGGCCAGAAGGTTGTTTGTCACACTGCCAAAGCCCAAAGGAGGAGAAAGAAGTGGGAGAAACATCAGAGATGGGAGAAGCCCACAAAGTGAACAAGATTTGTCAAGAGCTCTGCCTAGGTTCAGAAAGGAGAAAATGTCAACAGCACAAAAAATATATAAATATGCATCCTTACATAAATATAAATATACATCAACACGTTTGCATCTGCTCTTCAAAAAGCTTGCTAAGACAAACAAAAGCCAGGTCTACCAACAAAAGGCACAACTTGCTTGCTTTGAGTTCAGCACAATTGTTAGCAATCTCTGCTTTCCAGGCTAAATATGTGCTGATCTTCAATGCAAAATTCCCTCAGCGAGTTTTCTTTCTTGTCATGATTTTTCCTGTGGATTTATCTGTTGGAGAGGAGAGTTTTCGCTCCAGGGATTACAGAGGATGAACAAATGGAGATGCTGTGGCCAGCTCACAGTTTTCAAGAGATTCAGAACAGCAATAACTGAATCCCAGTGGTTGTCTGGAGTTTGGTAAGGCAGAGACCCCATCAGACAATTCAGAGGCAGAAAGATATGTCTGCAACAGCTGCATTAATTGAACCTATGACAAATTAACTGAACCTGTGACAAATCTGTTCACAGCAGAGTGAACAATCACAGTGGTGGTGTGGTCTGATTCTAGTTTTGGTTTTACACTGATGTATCTGACATGGGTCTTCCCCAAAGTTAGTAGAGATGTTCCACTGGGAAAGAGGAGAGGATGAGAGTCTAGATATTCAATATTTGCTATCAAGGATCTCCTTTTATCCACTGTGTATATTAATAA
This sequence comes from Oriolus oriolus, assembly GCA_013400235.1. Lineage (NCBI taxonomy): Eukaryota > Metazoa > Chordata > Aves > Passeriformes > Corvidae > Oriolus > Oriolus oriolus. The sequence continues at coordinate 22,645 of VXBT01009042.1, forward strand.
TCAAAAAATGCTTAGAAATTATAAAATATACTCTCTTACAGCTTGTTTCTGACCCACAGGGAGAAGATTCCTGCAGCTTTATGGTTTGTAAATTCATTTAGGAAAACTCTCTGGCAGCAAATGTGACTCCCCTTGGACTGGAAGTGCAGCATGTTTAAGGTGTGTAATGTTACCTCCCTGTCCAAAGCAAGGTTTGTGCAGAAGAAATGGTCCCAGTAAATGAAAAGGTAATGAATTACATAAACAGGTTTTTGAGTTCAGCAGGACACATTTTCTTGCATTACCTGTAAATCAAAAAGCCCAAGTTTTTCTGAGCAGCCCTTCATCAGGTGTTCCATAAACAAAGCATCTGCAGGGATCAAACACCGCAGCCTTAAGCAGACCTCTGCAAACAGAGCTCAGAAAGTATAACTGAGCTGTTTCACTCAGTTGCAGCAGAACAAACAATCATTCAACACTGCAAATATTGGGGAAACCCAACCAGTGCGGCCACAGGACAGCAAACCATGCATTTTAAACCTTTGCACTAAGCCAGGGTTTAGCCAGCACAGCCCAGCAGAGGGGGACTGGCATGAAACCATCCGATATCCAAGTTTATGACAGTGCTGGAAGGCACCATTAAAATAATGATTACTGTCACTCACACAGAGAAATTAATAGGAAAGGTTTGGACTGGGCCAGAAGAGTGGCAGGTGGACCAAAGAAGGTTTTTCTATCTCTCTAACTCTATAAATGCAAAAGTGATAAAGCACCTAAAAGGAATGGGCATGGAGGCAAAAGTGAAGTAAAAGATAAATAAAATACCAAAGTACTCCTTGCCTGTGACTTACTTGATACTCAGTTATTGTTTAATTACTTTTAAATACTATTTAAATACAAAGTACAAAACTAAACCAAGAATTTCCCACGTGGTGAATGACATTGGATGCTCAGCCTGAACTCTAAAGGGACTGAATTCCAGAAAGCAGAATGCAGGTCTTGTACAGAAACAAAACCTACTACACAGCTGTTGTTTTTTACAAGGTGGACCTCATATATGTGTGGAGGGTTGCAGGGGATTAATTTTGGGTACCCATTTCTCTATCCTTAATTTTGAGAGCCTGATACTGATGCCTAAACTCATAATAAATAGCCCAACACTCCTGAGCAAGGCTTTCTGAGACCAGACATGAAAAACTGGACTATGCTCTGGAATGGGATCTGAACTCACCTGGGCAGCTTTCCAACCTGATTTCAGACACCTTCTACATTTATGAATTGAAAAGATGGAATAAAAGTCATGTTTTAAACCAAACTGCTGCCTCCTGCTACCCTGCAAGGTCCTGGAATTCCCCTCAATGGTGAGAGATGCAATCCCATTCAGACTATACATGCAAGTAAGAAGATTTACAGGCAGAAACAACTTCTAGCAAGTTAACTGAGAATAATTTCAGGCTTTGACTGTCCCTGGGTGTGGCAAAAATGTAGGGAAAGTTACTTCAAGTGGATGTAACTCCACTGAAGCAAACTGTACTTGCTTTCATCAGGACAGACCCCTATGGCAGCCAGGCTATCACACCGTGCAGAGATAAGGGAGAGGTGATTAAACAGACCAGATCCAATGTATTTATAGTGCCCATGTGGAAGCAGAGAAGCAGGAAAGAGCAGCGGGATTGTGAAGTGAGCAGCTCTGTTCCTAACGAGAGGATGAACTCCTTCCAGCGTCCCGCTGTAACAAAGGACACGGACGCAATGGACACATCCAATCAGCTGGCATGACTCAGTGGAAAGATCCAGCACTGCCTCATGTGAGATTGGTTGTTTTAGCTCGACTGAGTGAATCAAAATATTCAAGGAAATTCCCAACATTCCACCATTTTTCCTCAAATTAAACCCCCAGTTTAACCCCACACAGCGCTGGCCATATGCAGCTCACACTTCTCTCCCCGGGAGCCATCTGGAATTCCCTCGAGGAATCCTGACTTTCCAGCACATGTTGTGTTTAATTCTGACATTAAAAGGGCATTGCTGGGTTCAACAACATTGTGCAAAGACTACATTGACTTGCTCCAGAAAATGCACCATGTGGCCAAGTCCCACATCCATTCCCTAAACCCAACCCAAGGCTAAGTGCTTGTCCTCAGCTGCCACCAAAGCAGCTCCCTCAAGGCTCACTCTGGAGACAAAAAACCACAGAAAATCTTGAATTTCTCTACATATCTATGGCAAACTACAGTGCCACTCAGGCTGTCTCAAGCTTCAGGCCTGCCCAGCACATGCCAGCAGCCCACACCTCACTACATATATTGCTTACAGCCTTAAGTGAGAGGCCCAGCTCTGGGCGTGCTGACCACTGCTGCTGTCTATCTGGGGCTCAGTCCATGCTCAGCCTAAAAAAACCCAGGCACTGGCTATTTAGGTAGAACTGCAGCTGATGTCTTTTCCTGGTCTTAAACCTAAGACAGCTGAACACAGTTAAGAGGGAAAAGGTTTTTACCTCGGTATTTATTTAAGGATCCTCAGGTGCGCCAAAATGCACATCAAAATGCACCCCGAAATGCCCACCAAAAATGGCCACCCACGATGTGATGTGTATACAATTATAGGCCTTGCAAAAATTAGCACATCTATCAAAGATTCCCCAATGAGGGACTCCAGTGAGACCCCTCAGCGAGGAACCTTCCCCCTGGCTGGGCCTGTCTTTGTTTACAGAATGTGTTCTGGAGAGGCCCTCGGTGTCTGGGGTTTCCAGAATGTTTGGTCTCTTGGCTTAACAGGATATTGGGTCTGAGGGAAGTTATCAAACTTAAAGAATTATAACTGTGTAGGCTAAAAGCACTAAGAATACATAAAAGCTGTATAAAAGAGTGTATAAAAGGGGTATAAAAGAAAAAGCAAAAAATCATCATGGCATCATAGCAGCAAAGGAAATGGATTCATAAATGCTGAGACAGACCTTTCCCTATAAAACTGCCTTTATCCCAGCCCAGGGGTTTTCCAGCTTTTACCCTGATCCTGGCTGGGGGGGGGAGTGAGCGCACAGCCACCGGAGCTGCCCACCCATGCAGGTGTCCCTGGTCTCATACCTCCCTGGCCCACAGGATGGCACTGTGACACCCCACAAACTCCTCCCGGCCTCTCGGGGCTGCTTCCTGACAGCAGTAGTCAGTGTTTTTCCCAAAAGCAGACTTTCTCACACTGCAATTCAAATTTCCTTTGAATTTTCAGGCTTTCCAGAATTCAGCAGAATTCCACAGAATCTCCTTGCGCAGCAAGATCACCTCTCTTTCTGTGGGCATTTTGCTGGAATAAACATCAGTGATCTTCCCCCTAGAAAAGGGTTCATTGGCAGCTGCACACCAACCCTCCAGGAGAGCTACTGCTTTTTGCTGCTGAGAAATTGTATTCAGGAAACCCTGAGATTAATTAATAACCGGGAAGGGAATGGAGCTGGGGAAGGGGCTGGAGAGCCAGTACTGTGAGGAGCAGCTGAGGGAGCTGGGAAAGGGGCTCAGCCTGGAGAAAAGGAGGCTCAGGGGGGACCTTGTGGCTCTGCACAACTCCCTGACAGGAGGGGACAGCTGGGGGGGGTCGGGCTCTGCTCCCAGGGAACAGGGACAGGACAAGGGGAAATGGCCTCAAGCTGTGCCAGGGAAGGTTCAGGTTGGACATCAGGAGGAATTTCTCCACTGAAAGGGCTGTCAAGTGTTGGAAGGGGCTGCCCAGGGAGGTTTGGAGTCCCCACCCCTGGAGGTGTCCGAGGAATGACTGGATGTGGCACTCAGTGCCATGGGCTGGGTGACACGATGGGGATCAGGCAGCTGGACTTGATGATCTTGGGGGATCTTTCCCAGCCTTAATTACTCTGTGGTTCTGTGACCAGCTGTTGCTTACAACACACTTCAAAGTACTGTACAAAACCAAATCTACTTCACAATTTTGCCATTTACCGCACCACCATTCGCATTTTACTCAAGATCACTGTAAAAACCTTGCAGTTTGGGGAGCCTACAGCTCTCCAGCACTGATGTCCACCCAGCCTTCACATGCACGGACACACCTGGCACATAAGCTCTGGTTCAGCTGACACAGCACCCACACAGTTTCCCAATCCTTTCCCACTGATGGGTCAAAGATGCAGCCAAACCACAGACGTTAAAATTTGGGCTGTGCATCAGGTTTCAAAGCCTTCTCGTCAGTGCTGGAGGAGCCTGTGACACAGGGCTTAGACTGGCTTCCGCTGGCTCACAAAGCATCCCTTCAAGAGAAATATTTTGAGAGAACTGCAGAGTCAATGACTTTAAACTAAAATTCAACAAGATGTGCTTGTCCTTATTAAAATTTTTGGAAAGGACCACAAAGGTCAATGTTTTCAGCTTAAAGTAGCTGACAAGACGAAGCAAGCACAGTTTTACTCAACTCAAATCCAACCTTCCTTATCAGCTTTAACCTCAGTTGCTAGCCCTCATTAAATCCTCATCTCTCTTCTCTTCGCTGCTGTTTTAAATGCCTCTTTGAAATATCCCAGGGGAACCAGCACACAAAATCACACCAAAACAAACCCTGAGCATACCTTCCCCTTCCTTCTTCTTCCCCCACTTCATACACTGAGCATGATGCCATAAGCTTTGGAATATCCCTCTGCAGCAGAGGCAAAGACAGCAGTTGCCAAGGACAACAGCCTGCTGGGGACAGCAAAACAGCCACGGTCCTGCTGCCTGCTCTGCTTCCACACCAGCCCTGGGAGGCCAGGATGGCAGCTGCTGCTGGGAAATGTGGGAAAGGGGCATAGGGACAAGGAAATTCCTGCCATGACTGTGGCAGTGGCCATCATCATCTCCACTCTACCTCTCCCCTCGTCCCAAGGGTCTCTAGGGTTCCTCTGTGATCAAAACCAGCAACGGCAATACAAGCAGCAAGTTCATGTCTCCGGTGAGGGAGGCTCAGTCACTGCACAGGACAGAAGTTCTGCCTCCTGTCCAGGGGGAACTTCCTGGGATCAGTCCCTGCCCGTTCCTCTGGTGCCACTGCTGGGCCCCCCGGAGCAGAGCCTGGGCCCTGCTCGGAGCCCTCCCTGCAGCCAGGGACACACAGGGCTGAGGGCCCCTCTCAGCTGGGGCTCCTCTCGAGGCTGGACAGCCCCAGCTCCCTCAGCCTTTCCCTGTCAGGGATGCTCCAGACCCTTCCTCATCCCCACAGCCTCCACTGGCCCCGCTCCAGGAGCTCCCTGTCCCTCCTGCCCTGAGGAGCCCAGAGCTGGACACAGCTCTCCAGATGGGCTGAGCAGAGGGGCAGGATCACTCCCTGAGCTGCTGCTTGGAACAAGAGGCAGGATTTTCAAATGCGCTTGCTATTGCTCCAACACTGTTTCACTAAAGTCACTAGAAAGAATTCCCGAAGGCCATGGCCTGTTCAGGCATTTTTTTAAATGCCACCTTCTATCAAAGTTCTGGAAGTATGAATTTATGGTATCTTCTGAGTGCCTGGCTGCTTAGTTAACTATTTATACTCCCACTATAGTTGCCTGAAGACCCAGTAGTGAAGTTTCCAATTACTGACAGAAAGCAGGTAAAGAGGTGTAGAGGCTCAGGGAAACATTCACAGAATCACAGAATGGTTTGGGTTGGAAGATACCTTAAAGCCCATCTCATTCCAGTGCCCCAGCCATGGGCAGGGACACTTTCCACTATCCCAGGTTGCTCAGAGCCCCATCCAGCCTGGCCTTGGACATTGCCAGGGATGGGGCAGCCACAGCTTCTCTGGGCAACCTGGGCCAGGGCCTCACCACCCTCACAGGGAACAATTTCTTCCTAAAAAAAATAATATTAGCAGAAGCAACATTACTGAAGCAAGTAAAGAGGGTCAACATCCCATTTACCCTGTTTCCAGCTTTGAAAATAACGGTGCTCTTTACAGAAGTTGCAACCATGTGAAAGCAGAAACAGATTAGAGAAGCTCCTTGAAGGTCTCAGAGTAACCAGCTGCGTCAGCTGCACATCTAGGTCCAGCCCCCATCCCTGGCAGTGTCCAAAGCCAGCCTGGATGGGGCTCTCAGCACCCTAGGCTAGTGGAAGATATCCCTGCCTGTGGCAGGGGCACTGGAATGAGATCATCTTTAAGGTCTCTTCCAACCCAAGCCATTATGTGATTCTATGGTTCTGATTTCCCAGGCCTGCCTCACACCATCTGCTTGTGATTTCCTGCAGGAAAAAAATGGCCATTCGCTTCATCTGAAGACAAATGAGTGTATCTAGAACTTCATCCCTGATAAACACTGATCCAACTACACGCTGAGGAGAGAAAAATCTTATTTCTCTTCCAGAGCCAAAGGAATTGAGGTACAGGAAAAATGAAATGTTAGATCCATCCCAGATCCCGACCCAGAATGGGCCTGTGAGCATCAGTCTGTCCACAGACTGGCATGGTGCTGTGGCACATCTGACAGTCAGAACTCAAAAAACATTCAAATGGGAATTTTAGTTACACTTCTAAACACTGAATTTCCAAGATAAACAGGTCTTGCTTCCCGATGATATGGTAAATAGACCAAAATACCCTTAAATGATAAAAAAAAGTCTTCTAAAGCGCCCTGTACACCACGCTGCGTAGTTGGCATCAGAAGAAAAATGTGCTGATATATGAACACCAGCTGAGAATTTGGCTCCATTTGCCTGAAACCAAGCCTCTGCATCAGCAGGGCTGTTAAAATATTTCAGCCGTCAAAAAACACCTCTTCATGCAATCATGGTGGACACAAAGACATGGCAAGAGTCCCTCTCCAAAAACATAAGGTTTTTGTAAGAATCGTGCGTTGCTTTTAAGACTCCAGCACCTAAATGTGCTATAGGACAGGAAGGAATTTGCAAGAGGATTCATCTGGGCCTTTTTACATATGCTTGCTTCTGAATCACCAATATATGACTAAATATAAACCATGAAGAGCTGTAATTGCTATTCTACGTATCCTCATATCCCTCTGAAATACCATAAAGGAAGAAGAACTACCAGAGTGTTTAGGAGGATTAGTTCCTAACAATGCCAGCGAAAATCTGTAATAAAAACCCCCAATCTTGCCAGATTCAAAGTGCAGATTTGATTGCTCAGTACCAGTCCTTCATGCTTGGAGAGTTGACACGAATCTCTGAAAGAGACGGTGAACTCCTCCCACCTGCAGCATATTTTCTTCTGCTGTTTTAACACCTTGGTCCCTAGGGGAAACTCAGGGGGTACAAGAGAAGAACTTGCTTCAATTCCCTTCTTCTGGACTAGCTGGGAAAAGTGATGTCAGCCTCTTATCTCCATGGAGCATTCCAGGAGCTTTCAATTTACCTTGCAGTTAAGCCAGCTCTGGGCTTTGTCAGACAGAAGTATTTTTGCACACTTTTAATTCTAAGGCAGCCTGCAAGGGAAGGGAGAGTCACAAACGAGGGGCCCGCTCCAAGTGTTTTGTGCCTGAGCCTGGAAAACAGGGATCAGATCAGCATGGCCCAAGCCCAACACAGAGCCAGGTAACAGTGGGACTTGTCAGCATTTGGGTGTTCCGTGAGTCCCACACACTGGGACAAACATTTTCCTAGGGTTTTTTTCACCCTCACTGCCCATCTGTTTGCTGCCGCTGTGGTGACAGTGACACAACACCGTGTCCCGAGGGAGGAGAGGTCCCCAGCCGTGCCTAGCATCAATCCAGGTGTCAGGGAAGAGATGAGGAGCACTCAGAAAGATCTCCCTGTCTGAAAGGTTTAGGGAAAACAAGGAGCTAAATGGCTTTATACTGTCCCACCTTACTGCTGAGGCACTGAGATATGAGGGACACCCAAAGGCCACGTGACAGTACTGGGGACTGTCCCCTTGACCCCAAGCCCAGTATTTAATCACCTTCCTTCCTAAGTAGTCTCTTAACTATCGAAAAACCCCACACAACCTTTTGATGCAATTCCTAACAAGCAGAAATGCCAGGGCCAGAAGTACCAGTGGGTGGTTTTGCTACACAGTTCCCATGATTGGGGATGGAGGATGGAGAGGAAAGCTGCATCAGCCTCCAGAACCCCTCCCAGCTGCAGCTGGCTTGATCAGTATGTATTCAGACATCTTCTATGGGGATGCTGATTAGTGGTTACTGTGCAAAGAACTCCCAGCTCATCTCCTCTGAAATCCCCTCAGCTAAGTGTTAGTGGCAGCTCACAGATCTGCACAGGTTTGGTTTTTAAAGAGCCAAGACAAAAGTAAGTAAGGGGGGAGATCCAGCCCTCTGCAGATAGCCCCTTTTCCTTCCATTCTCAATTCACCCAGAAAATTTTAGTAACAAGATTTTTGTAGTTTTTAAATTTTTGTTTTCCTTATTACATAATCTCGGAGTAAAAAGATCCTAAAAGATGCCCAGCTGAGTGGGAACAGGAGGAGCTCAGAACTCTACATGACATGTTCTAACAAGTCAGACAGCACTGGAAAAGCAGCCTGCTCTCATTAAAAAAAACCCTTCTCACCTGGGCAGGTGTTGTAGCTGCAGAAAAGAACAACTGGCTTGGCCCAGCCGTAGCCAAAGCACTGGAACATCCCTTCATGCTGCAGTATCCAGGAGGTTTAGCCTGTCATTCCATCTCTTTTGGAGCGTTTGAGTATCACCTAGCTGACTTCAAGGAAGTGTTGGAGCTGACACTGGAGCCACACTGGTAATGAACAGAAACAGCCAATGCCTACCACTACACTGCTTAAAAAAAAAAAAAGTTTATTAAAAATAAACTCCCCTAAACTGAGGATAATCTCCTCCCTTCCAAAATAAAAAAAAACCACAAACCCCAAATCCATGTTATATCTTTCATTCCAGATCAAAATTTAAAAAAAAAACCAAAACAAAACCCAAAAACAAACAAAACAAACCAAACAAACAAACAAAAAAAAAAAAACCAAAACCAAAACCAGACCAAACCAAACCAACAAACCACCACCCCAAAAAACCCCCAAAACAACAAAAAAAACCACGGCAAAATTTTGTATTTTACCTTGTTTTACATATATTTTCTTTTTAAAAAAAGGCAAAAAACATTCAGAATATTAAGAAAGGGATCACACACATTACAAAACTTTCCAAACATGCCTTGTGTAAAGAATACCAAAGTGAACTGAAATCAAACTTCTCTGACAAATGTTGCTGATTTTGAGGAAGGGGCACCTTTTGATGGAAATACGTCCTAGAGAAATGTTTGCAGTCCACTGCTGAAAACTGTAGCAAATCATCAAATACCAGACTAAAGCGACAGTGAATACTCTCCAAAACGTTTCTGAAAGTCGCTTCCAAGGACAGCCTACAAAGATCAATTGCTTTGTCATCAGCATGAAAGGCCATAGTCCTCAGTTCTAAAAGGAATGTGCCAGACAGTGCTATTTCTGACACACTAAAATATGAGAGTAATTCAGGGCCTGAGAACTACATGCTGCTAAGGGTCCCTTCCACCTTGGGCTATTCCATAATTCTATGAGTGAACTGAGATCAGAAATAAATGCAACTCTGTGTTCACGGTTCAAATCAAACTCCTTGGCTCACTTTGTATTTCTTATAACTCCTTTCTAATGTGGCTTGCTGCCATAACTCAAATGGTGCCAAGTGCTTGGGACAGGCTCTAAAGACATCTTAAGGGCCACCAGGTTTGCATGTGCACCATCCTGCCAATGTCACTGATAAAGCACAAGTGGAGTCCACATTCACAGGCCTTCACGATGTGCATCGATATTTGTAACATTTCCTTTGCTTGGCTTTTCTTTTTCTCCCCACATTGAATCACAGAATATTCTGAGCTGGAAGGGATCCACAAGGATCATCCAGTCCAACTTCTGGCCCTGCACAGCACACCCTGTGCCTGAGAGCGGTGTCCAAATGCTCCTGGAGCTCTGGCAGCCTTGGGGCTGTGCCCATTCCCTGGGGAGCCTGGGCAGTGCCCCAGCACCCTCTGGGGGAAGAACCTTTTCCTGATATCCACCCTAACCCTCCCCTGACACAGCTCCAGCCGTTCCCTGGGTCCTGTCCCTGGTCACACAGAGCAGAGATCAGGGCCTGCCCCTCCTCCTTGTGAGGAAGCTGCAGAACTGCTGTGAGCTCTGACCTCAGCCTTCTCCAGCTGAACAGACCAAGTGCCCTCAGCCGCTCCTCGTGTGGCTTCCCCTCCAAGCCCTTCACCATCTTTCTTCTCACAGGAGAGAAGCTAAAGAGCAGAACTGGCTGGCCAAAACAGAGACAGAAATGACAAGAGAAAAGTTTCCTCACTGAAGTGAACAAAGAGCATCAACAAGCAGGAAGGCTCAAGGACAGAGTCTAAGAACAGCTCCTTCCTGGCACTTCTGTGACACAGAGCTGGCTGGGCAGGTGGAACTCCCACCTCAGTCAATATTTTTTCTGCCTCCTGAGCTTAAGGGGACATTCACCTCCACAAGGGGGAATGATCTGAGAGAGGTAAGAGAGCAAATGTGAAGCTTTGCTCTGTCCATGTCAGAGCAGTGCCTGCAATAGGAAATGATTCTGCTTATCTCCTCAGGCCAGAGTGGCCATCAGCATCAACTGCTCTGACCTTCTACACAACGATGCTTTCCCCACAACTCCCTGCCAGGAGGGTGTGGCCAGGTGAGGGTCAGCCTCTTCTCCAAGGGAACAAGTGACAGGACAACAGGAAAGAGCCTCAAGTTGCATCAGGGAAGGTTCAGGTTGGATATGAGGAAAAATTTCTTTACTGAAAGAGCGGTTAAGCGTTAGAACAGACTGCCCAGGGAAGTGCTGGAGTCACCAGACCTTGGAAGTGTTCAAAGAATGAGTGGACATAGCACTTCATGATATGGCTTGCTGGGCATTGTGATATTCCACTGAAGGTCAGACTTGATGATCTTGGAGGTATTTTCCAACCTTAATGATTCTGTAAGCAGCAGCTGTTGACGACCCTACACCTCTGCTTGTTTCTGCAACAAACCATGGAATCACACACTGGTTTGAGTTGGAAAGGACCTTAAAGATCACCTCATTCCAACCCTCCTGCCAGAGCGGTGGGAGCACCTTCCACCAGAGCAGGTTGCTCAAATCAGATTATCTAACTGAGCTGCAGCAGAGCTGGTTCAAGGCTCTTCCCAACATTAGATGCAATGCATAGTTCCAGCAATTCCAGTGAGCTCATGGTAGTGAGGAGTGACCATGGACTCCAGGAAGGAGGAAGGTCAGCAAAGAGCTGGAGAGATCTGGATAGGGAGAAAAGACTGGACAAGGTGAGCAGCGATTCCAGGCTGAGGGGAAGAGCAGTGAACAGAGTTTGGTGGGTTTTTTAAGGGGTGTGAATTTGCTCTCTGCCTCCAGACCAGCTCCTGGAGGGATATGGTATCCCCTGCACCATTCTACCCCACTCCTAGTGATGCCTTATCCTGGTCTTAAAATTAAGAGAGCTGAACACAGTTAAGAGGGAAAAGGGTTTTACCTCGGTATTTATTTAAGGCTCCTCAGGTGCACTGAAACGCACATTGAAATGCACCCTGAAATGCCCACTGAAGAAAATGGCCACCCACAATGTGATGTGTATACAATTATAGGCCTTGCTAATTAGCACATCTATCAAAGATTCCCCAGTGAGGGACTCCAGTGAGATCCCTCATCGAGGAACCTTCCCCCTGGCTGGGCCTGTCTTTGTTTGCAGAATGTGTTCTGGAGAGGCCCTCGGTGTCTGGGGTTTCCAGAATGTTTGGTCTCTTGGCTTAATGGAATATTGGGTCTGAGGGAAGTTATCAAACTTAAAGAATTATAACTATGTAGGCTAAAAGCACTAAGAATACATAAAAGCTACATAAAAGAGTGTGTAAAAGTGGTATAAAAGAAAAAGCAAAAAATCATCATGGCATCACTAGGACTTCTTTCTCTCCCCTCAGTCCCACAGAAGAAAAACACCTCCCAAAACTCACAGCTCCTCCCCTAGTTCTCCCTCTTACCCACAAACCCCAAGTATTTAATAGTAAAGTCACCAGGATTTGGTGTTTTGTAGGTGAACACGTGCAGTATGGGAAGTGATCTGGAGACACAAGAAATGTGGGAAGATATCACAATTTCTCATATTTTTCTTCTCCTTTGGTTACTCTGCCCCCAGTATTTTCCTGTCTACAGGTTCTGTCAGTCTTCTGCTGGCCTAGACAAAGTCAGGCTCTTCCAGCTTCCACCGGCAAAGCAGTTTCCATCCACCTGATCATTCTTGCTGTTCTTCTGTGCATCCTGCCTGACCAAATTTAGGTCACCAACAATGCACACAGCATGCCAGAGGAGACCTTGCAGAATTAACATTTCCCAGGTGGTACTGAACGTGCTTGTCCCGAGATTTTCCAAGACCTGCACTTTGATTTTCATGGCTGCATTACTCTGGTGGCTCAGCTGGTGACACTGGCACTCTGGCTGAGTGAAGGACAGGGAGCCGCTGGAGCCAGCCCAGAGCAGGGACACCAAGGGGAGCAGAGGGATGGAGCAGCTCTGCTGGGAGGAAAGGCTGAGGGAATTGCGATTGTTCAGCTTGAAGAAGGGAAGGCTTTGGGGTGACCTCATTGTGGCCTTGCAGTGCCTGAAGGGAGCCCACAGGAAAGATGGAGAGAGACTCTTGACAAGGGCCTGGAGTGACGGGACAGGGGCAATGGCTTCACACTGACAGAGAGCAGGTTTAGATTGGATATCAGGAAGAAATTGTTCCCTGTGAGGGTGGTGAGGCCCTGGCACGGATTGCCCAGAGAAGCTGTGGCTGCCCCATCCCTGGAAATATTCAAGACCAGACTGGATGGGGCTCTGAGCAATCAAGATGTCCCTGCCCATGGCTGGAGGTTGGAACGAGATGGTCTTTAAGGTCCCCTCCAAGCCTGGCCATTCTATGATTCCACAAAAATTCCTTCTATTCACCGTCACGTGTCCCATCTCCAGTGCTATTTTCCCTTACAGCAAACTAATGATTTTACACAAAGCCTTCTGTCCTGTTTCAGGGAAGGCATGACTGAGATCAGAAGAGTTAGAGCAGGAAAGCCCCGTTTTTACAAACTCAGTACCCCCTGTAAATGGAGACTCTGAAACCAGCAGATGCAGAGCCAACCTGCCAGGACTGCAATGATTTTCACATAGCCCTAACAACAAAAAAAAAATGTAGGAGGCGCAGAGCTTGTCTCCACATCTACCCCTGCCACCCTCCTGCTGTTCTATTACTTAAGAATTGCAGCTACATTTCTTCAGCTTAAAAAATTCTGTCTCCTTGGGAAACACATCCAGGCAAGAGGAAGCTAAGATGGAGAGTGGTCAGGAACCCAGAGCCAGCAAGTGCTCCATTCAGCAGGAGGAATTTGGTGGCCGTGCATGCCCCAGGCCAGCCTGGCTCCTGCTCCAGCCAGGCACGTGAGGGGGGCTGTCAAGGACACAAAAATGCCGAGCACAGCACAGCAGACAGGCACTCACCCTCACCTTATGGCGTGGCAGTGGCACACCTTCCCCACAGCTCCAGAGCAGAGAGGCAAACAAAGAGACTGTGGTCCAATTCTGCTTTCGCCGGGGATAAATTTGGAGTCACTTCACTGACGTCAGTGGAGTTATTCCAGAATTGCACCAGTGTAAAAGAGGGCAGCATCTGCTTTCTGAAAATGGATGCCATCAAGCTAATTGAAAACAACAGATGCATCAAGGAGCAGCAAGAAGGGACGGTAATGTTCCAGTTTTCTTGTAAAATACCATTTAATTTCCCTCCAGAGAATGTAAGAGAATAAACCGACGTGCACTCTAAAAGCTAAACTCTTTGTTGGTGTAAAATTGTATACAACTTTTTAGGTGAATGGACCAGTGTGTACCTTCAACACCTAAAGAGATCCAGCCTAGACATGTGCACTTACAGCCCTCTTCTTTGGGCCTGATTCTTCTCTCACACTCATTTAAGTCGGGAGTCATACTACCCACAGTCCTAAGTAAACATTTATCTAACCTTGGGTAGAGACCAGGATCAAGGCCCCTCATTTCTTTAAAAACATAATGGCTAGATTTGGCAATTAAATTGATAATTTTGTGATTTATGCCACTTTTCGACTAAGGGTCTTCCAAAACTTTACACCACTGAAAAAATATCTTTATACTCATTTAGTGAAAATGAAGCCAGAGGTGGACTTGCTGAATTTTCAATGATATTTTGTGTGACGACAAAAGTTTCCCCTAAATTCTCATCTCCAATGAATAGTCAACACAGCTTCAGTATTTATGTTGACCATGGAAGTTGATGAGCGCTTTTCCTCCTGCAAATCCTTTCTTTCCTTTCACTAAAAAGAAGTTGTACACAGAAAAGCTCAATTATTGCTTGGGCTCCTCTTATTAATTGGCACTACAGACAACCTGGATATTTCCAGTGGTGAGGGTTCATCAGGGAATGCTGTAGGACTGTAAAACCCACACTGGGCTCAGCTTTGAGTTTCCCAAAGTGTAAAGCCATGTTATGATATTCAAAATCCTTGTGGCAGCCAACAAGCCCCAGACAGACTTCCCTGGAGCAAGGGAAAACCCACCTAAACGGGGAAAAGCATGTGGAATTAACATGTACTAACAGCATATCCTGCACTGTTAATTAGCACAGTCCCTGCCTGCTTTCCCCAAAACCACTTTTCTGGATTTATCTCCCTGGATAGGGTCTTGTGTCATGTAGGACCCCACTCTGAACAGGAGGAGCTCCTTGAAACTGGCAGGCAATTTCCTCAGCCACTGTCTTTGGTGGCAGCTGAGGACACGCAGCATCCCCTGGTTCCTTTCATCAGGGGATTAAGGCTTTTCATCCTGCCAACACCTGCTCCCCTCCTTATGCCTAAAGCAGGTGCCTGCAAGTCAGGCATTCTCCTGTGAACCTGCTGATAACATGGCTCCAAATGTCTTCAGAAGGGGATTTGTCCCTAGTGCAAGCTTCAAAGAGCAACGATGAAGGGCTCAAGGCTGTGCTTTTGGTTACAGCAGCACAAACAGAGCTATCTTGTGCTCACAGGGCTGCCATGGAGGGCAGTATCTTCAAATTCCCCATGAATCTGTCCCCATCTTTCCACCACTGAGAAATAAATGCATAAAATGCTGCTGCTCTTAACTTCCGTCCACGTAAACGTTAAGTTAAGCTCTGCTCTGCTGAGTTTGGTAGGACTTACTTGGACTCGAGTCAGATGAGAGCTTTTGGGAAAGCTGTGGTTGACTCCTGCTGTGATCTGCAGATCTTTCCCTGATGTAAACAGGACCTCAAGAAAAGAACAAACAAAAAGAAGCAGTTTAACAAACAGTACATATGCTTGGATTTGATGCAGAAGGTTGAAGTTGGAGCCCGATATAATCCAAGGTAGTTGTACTAAAAGGAGTTTTGCCAGCTTGAATCAGCAGATGGTGAGGATCTGGCTCATACTACATTTCTGTAGTTTATAATTATCTTTCTTTCTTCACCTAGAACCAGATTCTCCCTTTAGGCTGCAAATCTTAATTAGGAAATCCTTCCTCATTAATTTCAAGAAACTCTTAGTCGTTAATTTCCCAGAACAAAAAGAAACCTTACCTATTTCTGCTATAGCAGCAGATGCTGGAGCTGTTTGTTCCTTCGCTTTTAGGGTTGATGCTGTTCTTCCCATCACCGTACGGAAGACACTTCAGTCCTTACCCTGTCTCTTGCTGCCCTGAATTTTCTTTACACTCACTCTTCTTTATCTCCATAGGGACCTCTGAATGAGAGGGCCAAGGAGAGAACACCAAGTCCAGTCACCTTCACCCCCACGGCTGCTGTAGCAGTGAATTTTAATCCATGAAAGCTGGATCAAAAGGCCCAAACAGAAAATTACTCAGAAATCCCGAATTCCAACATTTTCCACGAAGAAGCAGAACAGGAATTTCATCTTGGAGGTAAGTGCAGGAATCCACCAGTAAAACACAAAACAGGTCTTCACGCCTTTCATGCTTCCAGTCCTTTATACGGATAAAAAAAAATGGTGTTCTCAGTAAAATTCTTCCTTCCCCACCTTCCTTCCTTCCCCACCTCCAAGGAGATGATTTCTGCCCTGTCCTGCTTTGGTGCAAAACATCCTGTGGGAAAAATTATCTGGGGAACCATCATGAACCAGCCAGAGGACCAGGAAGGAGCAATAGTCTCTTCCACTGCAAAACTATTTCCTAGTGAGATTGCTGCCAGAGGAATTTCTGGGTTTTTAATGTGATGCTTGAGCTTGTATTCCTTGTCAGCAGGCACCCAGACAACTCTACATTCACAGGCCATTCACAGCTCCCTGGCTGAGTGCTCAGATTGTCCTTCACACACTCTCCAGCTCTCTGTGTGCAAGGATGGACAAATAAAATCTCTTCCCAGCTCCAGGTTTGCACTCCCTGCTTTCAAAGGCTGGAAACTGCCCGCCTGAAGTTGGACAGGGCGGCTGTACACCATATAAGGTGATGGGATCGGCTCCAGGAAGCCAAGAAAACATCTGTAAAGATAAGGTGCTGATATCTGAACACAAAATATCCAACGAGTGCTTTCGCTTGTAGCCACAGTCACAGCGCAGAGAGAAACAGTCCGGGAGGTTGTTATGGAAACAAGTCCCTGGAGGTGCCTACTTGGCTTCACAGGGATGTGCTCTACCTTCAGAAGGAAACAGATTTGCATTTTGAGCAGCCAGGGAGAGTGCTAAGGGCTGAGAACTTGAGGTAAGGTTTTTGAAAGCATCTCTGTGATTCCGTGACACGAGACCTCTGGTAAAGTCACTGGCACGGGCGCCACGGTGTCATCTCAGTCATGTGAAAAAAAATCTGAAGGCTCCTTAAAAAATGTCAGATTCCACAAGTTCTATAACATCTAGCATTACTGGTGACTCTGGGACTTCACTGCTTTCCAGGAGGTGCTTAGAGAAGGATTTACATGCCCCAAATGAGTCCCAAGGTTACAGTTTCCACGCTTCTGCTGGCGTTCTATATTTCTCTTTGAGCCAACACAGAAAAACATAGGGAGCAAACACCACTCCTGCTTTACACATTTCCATGTGCACTTTTTCTTTACAGAACTGACAAACGCGGCTCACAAAAACTGCACAGAGCTGCCTTGTTCACCACAGAATTCCTTCGTGCTTTGGGTACTATCTGCGGGCGGGAGATTCCAAAACACACTAGAAACTCACTGCAGGACCTCACCTGAGGGCAGGACACCTCTTTCCAAGAGGATCTGTGTAAGATACGCTGGGATTGTGCTACCAGTGATCTGCCTCACACCTTTTTTTCATGCTGGAGCCTCCGTGCCCAGCTGTCTGTCACGCTGGTCAGGAGAACAACCTGTTCTGGGCAGAGAGGGCTCCTGCCTGGCAAGGCCAACAGGGCCAGGCCCAGGGGGAGAAATGAGCACAGGAATTTCCTGACGTAGGCTCAGCGTGTCTCATGACTCCTCCTGAACTTGTGCTCAACCTGAGTTTTTTATATCTTACACTGGGGGAACTTTTATCAGCTGATAAACTCAGGCATAAAATATCCCCAAACGTGGGCATTCTGCTGGGAGAGGGCAGCAGCCTCGAAACATCCCTCTTAAGTAGCAGCTTCTTTTGCTAGTTTCTAGCAACACAAAATTTGAAGACAAGCCCCTCTCTTGGCCTCACAGTAAAGATTTCATTAGGGTGACCCTGAAACACAACTAAGAACATCACCAAGACTAAGACACACAAAGAACTGGACAACTTTTACACAAAATCAACAGAGGTGCCACCATGCCCCTCAGTCCCACTTATTCACCAGGACAATTTACCCACCAGCTGATTACACACGTCAGGAGATGCAGAATGGTCCCCAAGGCTCAGACCTTCACAAACCTTTGCCTCAGTCCCATGAAGCAAAGAGAAATCAGGCATTATTCAGGCAAACCCCTCTGAGCTATGTGCTCTCATCGCATCAAACTTGTGTCTTCCAGACTGAGACAAGTGGCATTTTCCTACTGATTTCAGTGAGAGAGAGAACACAGAGGTTTTAATATAATGGTTGTGTGCTGACCCCAAGGGAGATCTCTGCACACTAAAAACATTTGAGAAGGCAACAGGACTCTGGAGAAATGGAGCAGTTAGGATTTGCACAAACAACTTCTACCATATGAGCAGGGCCAGGATGGAGAGAGGCCACAATAAAAGCACTCTAGGCATGGAGCCATATCTCAAGACAGCTGAAAACAGGCAGGGTAATGAAGATGCAAACAGATCCCATCTCACAACCAGTCCTATAGCCAGTTCTGACTATATTAAAGGATGGGGGTCTGAGCAACCTGGTCTAGTGGAAGGTGTCCCTCTTTGGAAAGAGAAGATCTTTAAGGTCCCTTCCAACCCAGGCCATTCTATGATTCTATGATATGCCTTTAGCATTCTTAGTCTTATGGCTGAAAAGCACAATATATACATGAAATCTGTTTTCTGTATTTCTGCCCCGTGGCATTATGTCTGGTTTATGTATTACACGTGTCCCATGCAATATGTAGTACATTCCAATATGCATTTCCTACAGTATGATGCAAGGCGTTAACGGCTGCCTTTGCTTACATACACATGCAGACGTGTGAATGCAGAATAAACACTTAGAATTACAAGAAGAAAGATTTTTCCTTGCAGGAAAATCTGCCAGCAGAATCTGAAAGCATCCATTTCTCTTTCTCACCTGCTGGCAGCGCTTGAAACATTTTTAAAGTTAAGTGTAAGGCAGAGCTGACTGAAACTAATGAAATGATCTGGGAAGAGAAACGTGCATTTGAAGATGGAAATCTCTGGTCCCTTGGCAAACCCATGCACATTTTTCACGGCCAGCACAAATTGCTCTCATAAAACCAAGTGCAAAAACACTGCTGTCCCTCCTATCCATGAAATACCAGGAACTGGCTAGGCCAGCAATACAGCAAAAGCATCTCTTCAGGGCTCCCTGTTTTCTCCCCTCATTCAGAGGGTCTGGAGGATGCTGCTGGCTTTGTGCAGATAGCTTAGGGAAGTTAGTATCGGTGCCAGGCTCAGTCTCCAATGCTGACACGCTCGCCCTGGGGCATTTTATGCCTGTGACTTGCTGACCCAGCGCGATCCGCACGCAGCACAGGTGCAGAGCTGTCTACGGCCAGGCATTTTCTGCCACGTCAACAAAACACCAACATGCAAACTTCCCTCAGCCACACAAATGCTCAGTGAGAAAAAGGAGCAGAGTGGACTGCTCTCACATGCCCGAATGCAGAGCTGGGTATCTGAAGCACAAAGCAGGTCTCATTACACGCTGTTGTGTGCAGATGAACTCTGCAGCTAACAAATGAATTTGCTCCAACGCGCCTTGCATCAGAAGGCACTTACCACCATGAAGATTAAGTTGGTACTGTAAAAGCCAATTAACATCAGGGCACTGGCATAAATAAGGCTGAGATAAGCTCAAAACACACAGAATCTTCACCAAGCCTGTTGAGTGCTTCAAGCCTGTTTTTGATACATGATGTATGGCTGCAAGTAGCAAAGAGCTTTTAGATTTATGCACCTTTTTTTTTTTGTTTTTTGAAACACAAACCAGGAGGATCTTTAGCACACCAAGGGTTGCAAAGAAGGCAGGCATCTGCTTGCTGGCTTTCCCCTACAGCTGCAGAGCTCCCTGTGATCCTGGCTGCAGCGTTTCCATTATTCAAAGGCAATGGCATGGCAGGCGTGACTGATCCCACAGCCAAGGGCACTGCGCTGGCACAGGGACTGAGGGCATGGCTCGAGCCAGATGTTTGTAGCCCCTTTAACTGTTTACTCTGCTGAATCCTTCTGCTGAAGTAATGGCAAGGGCTTCTCTGCTAGTGGAGTAACAAAGCTTGGTTTCGGAGCAAACGTTGGATTAAAGCAGTCATCAAAAGCAGAGAAAGAAATGCACAAGGGAGTGGGGATGACAGCTAGCACTCCACGGAATAAAGCAAGAACATTTCTGGCTGCACACAGTAATGAGAAACAGCAAATCAGGACAGAAGAGCCCATTATCACAATCATTCTGTTTACGGTATCACAATTCACAGTCTGGCATGTAAATGCTGAATAGATCCAGCTGCTTGTAGGAAGACAACTGTAACAGCAGCTTGCAGCTCCGTGTCTGGACCCAGGACAACAAAACCCATCACACCTCTGTCAGCATCTTCTTCTCTTTATATCCCTGGTTATTGGGAGGGATGAAGTTGGAATACTTCATGGACTCCAGGTCTTCTGCTTCCAGGAATTCAGATTTGCTGAGGGACTGATTACTGTCCCCCTTCTTGGGCTCAGAGAAGGGTGACTGTTGCTGGCCACAGGTGACGTGGGTGTACTGGCACTGCTCTTCATGGTCAGTCTCTCGGTGGTAGAAGTAGTTGAAGTTGGACACGATGACAGGGACAGGCAGGGCAATGGTGAGCACACCAGCGATGGCACACAAGGAGCCCACAATCTTGCCACCAATGGTCATGGGATACATGTCCCCATAGCCCACAGTGGTCATGGACACCACCGCCCACCAGAAAGCATCAGGGATGCTGGTGAACAGTGAGTCAGGGTCATCAGTCTCAGCAAAGTAGACAGCGCTGGAGAAGAGGATCACCCCGATGAAGAGGAAGAAGATGAGGAGGCCCAGCTCCCTCATGCTGGCCTGGAGAGTCTTCCCTAAGATCTGCAGCCCTTTGGAGTGCCTGGAGAGCTTGAAGATCCTGAAGACTCTGACCAGGCGGATGACTCTGAGGATGGCCAGGGACATGGCTTGCTGCTGGCCCCCATTGCTGCTGCTCCCGGGCTGTTGCTTCTGCTGCTGCTGCTGGGCCAGCTCGGTGCCCAGCGTGATGAAGTAGGGGATGATGGCCACGATGTCGATGATGTTCATGATGTTGCGGGAGAACTCGGGCTTGCTGGGACAGGCGAAGAAGCGCACGAGGAGCTCGAAGGAGAACCAGATGATGCACAGGGTCTCGATGAGGAAGAAGGGGTCTGTGAAGAACGGGCCGGAGCCGGCGGCGGGACGCAGGGGTGGGGGGGTCCCGCTCGGCGGCGGCAGCGGCGGCAGCAGCAGCGCTTCGTCCCCGAGAGGCGCAGCCTCCCCGAAGCCAGGCTGGGGGCCCTTGGGCTCCTGGCGGAATTCGGGCAGGGTCTCCAGGCAGAAGATGACGATGGAGATGAGGATAACCAGCACGGAGACGATGGCGATGGCCCGGGCCGGCCCGGAGCTCTCGGGGTACTCAAAGAGCAGCCAGACCTGGCGCTGGAAGTGGTGCTGGGGCAGAGGCTTCTCCTCCTCTTGGATGAAGCCCTCGTCCTCCCGGAAGGTCTCGATGGCCTCCTGGCCCAGCTGGTAGAAGCGGATCTCCTCCAGGAAGATGTCCAGGGGCACATGGACCGGCCGGCGCAGCCGCCCCCCGGACTGGTAGTAGTAGAGGATGGCGTNCGGGCGGGAGCCGGCGGCGGGGCGCAGGGGTGGGGGGGTCCCGCTCGGCGGCGGCAGCGGCGGCAGCAGCAGCGCTTCGTCCCCGAGAGGCGCAGCCTCCCCGAAGCCAGGCTGGGGGCCCTTGGGCTCCTGGCGGAATTCGGGCAGGGTCTCGAGGCAGAAGATGACGATGGAGATGAGGATAACCAGCACGGAGACGATGGCGATGGCCCGGGCCGGCCCGGAGCTCTCGGGGTACTCAAAGAGCAGCCAGACCTGGCGCTGGAAGTGGTGCTGGGGCAGAGGCTTCTCCTCCTCTTGGATGAAGCCCTCGTCCTCCCGGAAGGTCTCGATGGCCTCCTGGCCCAGCTGGTAGAAGCGGATCTCCTCCAGGAAGATGTCCAGGGGCACATGGACCGGCCGGCGCAGCCGCCCCCCGGACTGGTAGTAGTAGAGGATGGCGTCGAAGCTGGGACGGTTACGGTCAAAGAAATACTCGTTGCGGAGGGGGTCGAAGTAGCGCATCCTCTTCCGGGGGTCCCCCAGCAGCGTCTCGGGGAACTGAGCCAGGGTCTTGAGCTGGGTCTCGAAGCGCAGCCCCGAGATGTTGATCACCAGACGCTCGCTGCTGCAGCAGCTGCCTCCGCTCCGCTCCTCGCCCGGCGCCTCCGCCTCCGCCTCGCCGCCCGCCCGCGGGGCCGCTAGCGCCAGCGGCTCCTCCGCCCGCATCCCGCCCGCTCTGCCCGGCGCTGCCNAGGATGGCGTCGAAGCTGGGCCGGTTGCGGTCGAAGAAGTACTCGTTGCGGAGCGGGTCGAAGTAGCGCACCCGGCGGCTGGGGTCGCCCAGCAGCGTGTCGGGGAAGATGGAGAGGGTCCGCAGCTGCGTCTCGAAGCGCAGCCCCGAGATGTTGATCACCAGACGCTCGCTGCTGCAGCAGCTGCCTCCGCTCCGCTCCTCGCCCGGCGCCTCCGCCTCCGCCTCGCCGCCCGCCCGCGGGGCCGCTAGCGCCAGCGGCTCCTCCGCCCGCATCCCGCCCGCTCTGCCCGGCGCTGCCCTTCCTCGCCTGCCCTTCCCTGACCCTCCCTCTCGCCCCGCCCGCCTTCAGCGCCCGCCGCCCGCCGCCATCCGCCTGTTGCGCCTCGGTGCGGCCGCGCTCGCCCGGCGGCTCCGCGGGGCTCCCGGCGCGGCTCCTCCTCCGGCCACGGGGCTCGGGGCACCGCGCTGCTGCTGCTGCTGCTACTGGCGCGCCCGGCTCCGCGCCGCGCTCCCCGCGCTCACACACACACACAGACACACAGAGACACGCGGGAGAGAGAGGGGAGAGGGAGGGGTACGAGCACACACGCACAGGTTACACACGGGGAGAGGGGCACACGCAGACACACGCAGGCACCCGCACGGAGACAGGCAGACAGAGACACGCACGCCGCGCCAGCGCCGACACGCTCAGCTACAGACGGATGCGCGCACCCGCCGACGGGGGATGCTCGCCCCACCTCT
>VXBT01009042.1:45883-435442 GCA_013400235.1 Oriolus oriolus
GACCTCCATTTATAAATGTCACTGCCATGATGCAAACACGACGGTGGCATCGGACCATCCGCAGATGGGGACAGCCTGTCGCGGTAAACAGTGCAGCCGGGGAAAGACACAGGTAAAGGCAGTTTCTCTCCTCATTTGGGGTGGATCGAGTTTGTCTCTTTTCTCACATACCAAACACGTGAGCTTGCTCTTTTTTTTTTTTTTTTTTTTTGGCCACCACCACGCAGTCAGCACTAAGTCTCCCCAGAATCAGAATCTGCATTTCACAAGCAGTCAGACTACCAGCTCTTTTGGCTTTAGGAACCTGTGGCTTGCCCTGTCACGCTCGGCATCTGAAAGAGCAGAGAAACTCACGACACTGTACTTTCTCCTGAAACAACCCGAAAATGGGGCTAACAGGTGACTCCGCTTCCATCCTTCCCAGGACAAAAGTCTGTCTTTCCCTTGAAAGCCCTTTGTCGGTGGTAAATGTTATTAACCAGGCTTTTATCATCGCAGCATCTGATGCCTTTGCTGGCTGCAAGCCACGTGCTTAGCCTACACCATCTCTTAGCAGCACGGATCTAGAGGAAAACATTCCCCTTTTCATCCCTCCTCCCAGTCCCTCCTAACTAGCTGGCAATTCCTGGTTCAGGCTCTGGACATTTTGACCAGCTGACTGTGGCTGCTTTCTTTGGGTCTGTTCTCAGGAAGGAGGTGAATATGATTTAAATGTCACTTAATCCCCTTTCCTTTCTCACTCATTAGCATTGAAGACGGCTGTTGCAAAAGAAAGCTTTTTTTTTTTTCATTTATAGGGAGATGGCTGTCACACAAGGAAGCGTTGTTTTGTTTCATATTATTCATAATTGGGGTATGGCAGCCAGATGAAAAAGACTGCAGGAGAATATACCTGTTCTTTAAAAAGAAAGAATCGATGTTTGCCTTTATAATAGTAACATGCTTCTTGCTGAAATTTCTTTTTCAATTATTACAATGAATTATTCATTCCCGGGATTATTTGAATCACAATTATGATTTATTCATTCGCAGGGTTAACTGTTGAGAAGTCCTTTCAAAACAGCTTTCGGGAGGGATGCGAAAGCTCCCGAGGTTTCTAAGAGGACACACAGGGCACGTCTACATCACCGTGATGGAGCTCACCCCGTGCTGGGATTGAAGGAGCGAGCTTCAGTCAGCAGAGCAGAGTCAGCGTGGAGCTCCAGCACGGTTTGCAGGACCCTTTTCCAGCCCACGCAGACATTCCATGCTGCTACAGCTCCGGGCTTCCCGTGACCTGGGCGAGCAGGGCTCCAGACAGCCGAGGTGCTCCCTGCATCCCATCCCTTCCCACTCTGCTCACCTCCTGCCACAGCCCAGCTCCGAGCAGGCGCTCAGGCTGCTCTGCACCACCTGTGCTTGCTCCTGCCAGCCCTTCAGAAGCCGCTGTCCTTCCTTTGGTGTGCTCACAGAGCACCTCAGGCTCGGTATTAAAGCCAGAAGCCCTTGCAATGTGCGACTAAACTCTTTTTAGCACGCAGCCTGTTCCCGAGTCGCTCTGCACCGCGGTGCCTGTGCAGCCACACCCCTCACTTCTATATTAAGAGGCAATGCCAGCTGCCACAATTCAGCCTCCGTGCAGATCCTGCTGGGCCAGCAGCTCCCAATGGCACACAATTCGCAGAGCTGGAGGTGAGGGAGACCCGGAGATGTCAGGAGGGATAAGAGCAGCGTTCCCGAAAGCCACGCTGCCGCACCATAACACTCCCTGGAGCGAGATTTGGGGGCTGGCTCTGAAGGCAACACCACGAGGCCAGTGCCACCTCAGGGTGCCACTAAGCTTCATTTTGAGGCAGTGGCTGTGATCACATCTCCAAGCTCAGGTATGGCACCCCGCTGTGGTTCAAGAGTTTATGACGACCACACCCTCCCGCAGGCTGTATCGGTCAGTAATGCCAAGGTGCACAAAAATCCCTTCATACATTCATGGGGAAAATTGTTCTGACGAGCACAGGACACCCAGTTCTGGGCTCTCATCCTGCTCCGAAATCTGGAGGCACATTGTCCTCGCAGGCCCGGTCCACACAGGCACTGCCAATCTGCAGCACAGGAGTTCTGCTTCAATCGTTCCCTTGGATGTCTTAGGCACCCCCAAACGTGGCTCAGCATTTTGGGTAACACTGCCACCCTTGGGATTTCCTTTAGCTCCCTTTTGCAGGATTTGATGCGATCAGCACTGCAGCTGCCAAAAAGTTGTGTCTGTGCAGCATTTTCTCAGGAAAGCCAAACCCAGAGACCCTCACTCTGAAACTAAGATATCCCAAGTGGGAATCTAGGCTTGAGGCTAAGGCATGCAAAACTTCTTAGCCACTTCCTTGCCTTCCTGCATTTCCCAGTTATCCCATCATCTCCTGAACTTCCTGTTCCCTCCTCCGCAGCTCCTGTTCTACCCCTATCTTCTGCTCCCCACATTCAGGTACTTTCCCCAGTTATGGAGCTTCTCATCCCTCTAACCCTACTACAGTTTCTTCACTTCCTTGCAGCCCTGTAGCAAAATACTTTTCACATCCCTTTCCCAAAACTCCTTTTGGGGCTGAAGGCTGCCCAGTAAGTGCTGGAGATGTTGGCTGACCACCTGGGCATTCAGCAGCACAGCTTGACGTGCTTTGCTCATGGGACATCTTGTAACACTCACCCCATCAAATGAAGAAACAAGAAGAACACCAAGCAACCTTCCACACCTGCAGTATTTTTTTGGTGATCAATGCACCTCTGAAATCATCTGTCAACACCTTAATGTGCAGCCTGGGAGGCACAACAGAACCTCCCACAGGCTGGAGGCCCTGGGGTAGGATTCATCTCCCAGGAGCCAAAATATTCCACACATCAAACAAATCTCCACGGTCTAAAAAGAGCAATAGACAGGAAAAATAAATAAAAAAAATTAAAAAATGCAATAGCTGGCAGAGCATCCCCATTTGAAATGGTAATTTACACTTATGCACAGTACCAGTTACAGCCAGCTTCATACTTCCCTTCTTACTCAGAGCCATAAATCTATAAATGAGAGTGCTGAACAGGGGAGGGAAGCAGAATTAGCTTGAGCCCTGGAGCTGTTAGGCATACCACTTGGAAACAGGAGTTCTCCTGGTCTGTTCTCTCACCAGAAAATGGGAGAAACCTGAAGGATATTTATTAACTGCTATGTTATGAGAATCAACTGCTATGGCATCAAACGTTCATGGCCAGATCCCTGAGTGCATTCAGCCTCTTTATTTCAGTCCAAGTGAAGGCCTAGGTCTGAAACATTGCTCTGCATCTCACAGAATGCCAGACTCACTCAGGATAGGAAAGAGCAGTGATTTCACTGAATATGGGCAATGAAACCTTGGCTTTCCCATTTGTGTTACACTCCAAGAGGGGGAAAAAATATGCAAAGAATTCTCAGTTTGTGTAACTGCCGATCTCAAAGCTCCAGATGGCAACAAGGTGAGGCGGGTTGGGACATCTAACAGTACCCATGTATCCATCCTGATGCAGTTTCATCCATCACCACAAGGAGCAGGGATAAAAAAAAATCCCAGTTTTCTCAAAATAAAAGCAACCGTGGTTATTCTCTGGTGGGAAAACATCCATCCCAGTCCTAGAATCACCGAATGGCCAGGGTTGGAAGGGATCTTAAAGACCATCTTATTCCACCCCCCTGCCATGGGCAGGGACACCTTCCACCATCCCAGGTTGCTCTGAGCCCCATCCAGCCTGGCCTTGAGCAGTCTCTATCCTGCCCTTTGAAAAGGATGCTTGTGCCACTGCTGAGCGATGGAGGAAGAATTGCACTTCCGTGAAGTGAAGGTGACAGTCCCATTCCCTGGATCAACCCGGACTGTTCCTGGAATACTTCCTTTTCTCTGTGTTGAATGAGGACAGGTTCTTGCACTGGCAAAAATATACAATGGTGTAACTAAAGATTTTGTCACAATACTGGGATTAAGGGGGGGGAGGGGGGAAGACAAAATAGATTGTACCAGAAACTTTCACCTGGAGATTTCCTAGCTTTCAAGTACTTATGTTAATTTAAAGTGCCTTTAATACTGTCTTTGTCTTGGATTTTCCCCTGAAATTCTATCTACAGATGAGTAACTTTTAAACCTTTTTTCTAAAATCCCTTAAGTATTTCCCATGTAAATATGCTGGGATTTTTTCAGATGCCTTTTCACAGAGAGATATTAGATGTATTTCAGGGACTTCAGGTTTCTGTTTATCACAGGAGGTAAAACATTCTGGCCTGCCAGAGATTTTAGGTTCACAACACAACCCTGTGCTGTGTGAGCAAATGAATGAGTGTGACAGAAAATGACAGCAGCGTGCAGACCCCTCACCAGGGAAAGGTGGAGGGTTCCACAGCTCTTTGCTAGGCAGCTTGAAATGGCTGAGGTGTACAAATACTGTGTCACGTTCTGCAGCATCAGATGCAACTGCTTTGACAGCTCTGTTCACGCTTAAGCTGGACTTTGTCCTCTCTTGCTCTTTCCAGTTTCCATTCTTTAATTTATTTCCATCCCACAGGCCCTGAGCTGGTCCCAAGTGTTTATCCGTCCGTCCTATGCCTCGGCTTCTGCCCGTGTCCCATCCTCCTTCCCACTGTCTACTTTCTCCCAGCCTTTTGAGTTTGCTGTTCTATCCTTCCTTGTTTCCCAGTCCCTTCTGCTCCTAAATCCTTTTATTTAACTCTGGTCCACACCAAAACCCAAATATTTCAACAAAGCCCCACTTCCATGCAAGAGAAAGGCATTATTTCCAAAATGACAAGCGATTCTTGAGAATTCTGCTGTGGCATTTGGTCCCTCAAATCTGGGTGCCCTCCCAGTGCTTCCAAACCTACAGTGAGGAAAATCATTTTAGCCCAAGTCCAGGATGCCCTTGCAAGGAGTCCTGGCTAAGAGCAGGTTGTACATGCTGCCAGTGACACTTCTGATGTTTTTAGCTGGCGGTGCAATGTTTTTTAAGGGGTCCAGAAAATGATCAGTGCTTTATATCTTGTGTAAGGGTATGTGGAAGGAGAAAGCTTCTGCTTCTTTAAGGTAACCTGATCAAATACCCTTTCAATGCGAAGAGAGGCTCTTGACAAGGGCCTGGAGTGACAGGACAAGGGGGAATGGCCTCACACTGACAGAGAGCAGGGTTAGATTGCATATGAGGGAGAAATTGTTCCCTGTGAGGGTGGTGAGGCCCTGGCACAGGGTGCCCAGAGAAGCTGTGGCTGTCCCATCCCTGGCAGTGTCCAAGGCCAGGTTGGATGGGGCTCTGAGCAACCTGGGATAGGGGAAGGTGTCCCATGGCAGGGGGGTGGAACGAGATGATCTTTAAGGTCCCTTCCAACCCAAACCATTCTATGAATCTATGATTCTGTGAAAGGAGATAATAAAGGGAAAAACAGAAAGCAAAACACAGAGAGAGACACAAAGGGGTAACAGAGAAATGACAAACACCAAAATTCTTCCGTCACTAATTACAGTGGATAAGATGGGAGCAACAAGAGGAACAGGAGGAGTTGTGACAATTGAGGGGTGCCTGTGAAACTGTGCAAAACTTGTTAGGGAGAGTTTAGGAGCTGCTGGCCACTTACAGCATCCCTTAACAACCATCCCTGAGAGCTTGGGGTCAGCCAGTGAAACTTCCACTGAGGACATCTCTACAGTCACATGCACTTGCAGCCTGTTTAAACTTTATTAAAAAGACAAACAAAACCAGAACAGACAGACAGAACCCAGGAGAAAACCAACCAACAGCAGCAAAAGAACACCTCAGCTGTGGAAATTTGTTACAGTTAAATTTGTTAGTCATTACAAGTTCTAACAGGCTGTTAGATGTTGCCTGGATTGTAACAAAACTCACTTTATTTTATGCCACCACTGCACATCTCTATTGAGAGGGAACAATAAACAAAGATTTTAGTGAGATTGGTACTGCTCTGATGTGAAGAGAACTCTCTGTCTGCAAGGGATGCCCCCGTCCCGTGTGTGTCATGCATCCATCCTGCCCCATACACAGTGCCAAGAGGAATATCCTGCCTGCACACAGACCTTCCCCCCTCCCATATTTCCATTTGTCCCCCCAAACACAGGTCAGTCTGTCTGTCTCTGTAAAGATCATCTTTGCATCGTTCTCAGCAGGCAGTGTCACGGTGAGTGCAGGCATTGGCCCAACCAGGTGCACACCAGAGGGAAAGCGGAAGGGAATGCTGCTCCCTGGAGCCACACAGCTCTTCCTGCCTGCTCTCCCTGTCCCCAGTCCCAGCCACAAAGAGGAGGAAAAGGATTTGGCCTTTCTGTAGCTTCTAATTGCCCTTTGCAAGGATTTCTGTTCACCCCTGGAATGGAAGCGATGAGACTTCCAGAGGTCATCTGGCTAAAAAAGGGTCATGTCCTCACCCATGAGGACACAGCTGGCAGCACTGTGTTCCTTCTCTCCCCTCAGGCTGCCTCTCCCTTCATCCCATTCTGTGACTTCTGTGCCTTCCCACATCCCCAGTGCCCTGCCTGCAGGCATGAAGAGCCGTGGAGACACAGCTCTCAGTCTGCCACCTGTTATCCCATCCCTCCCTGCCAGGAGCAGCAGGTCTTGGCCAGCCAGAACAGTCCCTCCCACTGATATGGGAACATCTGGTCTTTCCAGAGCTAAGAAATCCTCAGGGATTTCCATAGTAAAGCTCTGACAAGTCTCCAAAGAAATACACAGTAAAATAAAATGCACTGAGCGGATTTCTTCAAGGATGGCAAAAAGCACACCATGACGTCAGCATAGCCTCCCTGCCAAATTTTCTGGCTCTGCTCAAAAAGTAGGAGAGCTTTGTAGCAAAATGAGTGTAATAACTTCTGACAGGCAGAGCAAAACATTTTCCACCAACTTTGTTTCAGAGACAGCCAAATTTTTTTTTCCCCCGGTTTGTTTTAGTAGAAGCTTTCCAAATAAAAACAAACGAGCAAATTAGCCCAGAGGTAGACAAGCAACATGAAAAGAATCTTATTTGAGCAGTCTTAAGATCAACAAGAAACCTTCCAGCTGGGGCAGAGAGGGCCAGACTCCTCGAAGATAACAGTAGTATGATCACGGAGTGACAGTATTTTGGGATTGTTATTATTGACTATAAACCAGATAGACACCAAACTCAATTAAAGCTCAATTTGGTGTACAAAAACCAGTACCAGACTAAATCCATTCACACAGCCCTCCCACCTTCTTGGCTATGAAGGGCAGAAATAGCTTCCCCTCTTCTTGACCACTGGAACATTAAGTCAATCCTCAAATAGAAAGCAATAAAAAACAGATGGAAGATCAGCTTTGTACCATAAGCCATCTCTTCCCCTGCATGAAAATTGCTGAAAATCAGTGGGGCATTGCAGAGAAGCTGAATAAAAACCATAAGAGCCACGGATAAGGTGAGGATGAAAAATATCTGACAGAAATCACCCATGCAAAATCATCTGTGTCTGCTCCTGGACTTTCTGGAAACCACTGGAGAGCCACAATTTCTGATTCTTTCAGTCTGAATCAGATTTCAGGGCAAGAGGAACTGGCTCTATAAGTAAACAGGCAAAAGAAGGGAAAGCTAATACATAAATGACCCCATTGCTCAGTGAGGTAGGGAAGGTAGAGACAAAGGACAAGGAAAAGTCTGAGGTGTTCACTGCTTCTTGGGTTTTTTTTCTTTAGTTAGTCCCAGCAACGTTGCCTCCCTTGTTTTATCAGGAATGCAGTGTTGCCTCATCCCTAAATGTCCATTATCTGGGAAACAAAAGCCATTGCACTTCCCTGGCTATGTCTCGTGCTACAACCTAATGGAACCCGAGCAGTGTGTTAAACTACAACGGAAGAGAGCTATGCTGCAAGTTTGGCTGATAGCAGACCTCCAATTTTAGTTTTTTCGAGATTTGGAGCTTGGCAGAGTCACCGTTTTAAGCACTAGATGCAGTTTAAAGCCTTCTGTGTTAATCTTGGGAGCAGATCTGGGAAAGCTTGGCTGTAAAACTTCTCTGAGAGCAAGGGCTTCCAAGGGAAGGGTGCTTTCCCCATCTCCAGCTGCTGCTTGCAGAACATATCTGCAGCACCAATATATAATTACCTCACTGGGATGTGAGCAGTCTGAGGCATGCAGGAAAGGCTCCTCAAAAGGGGAAGAAGAGTTTCAGGATCAGCAAGAGCCGAGGAAAAAAGCGCTCTGTCCTAGTGCTGGTGTCAAACTAGAGACGTGTAGCTGGCACCTAACACCAGATTAAACCAAGTGTTTGAGCTCTGTGCACAGCCCAAAGCAGTGAATCACGCTCTTCCCATGGCATCTCTCCTATTAGATGTGCCTTACCCACTTACATCCAACAGTTTCCTGATGGCTGCCAAACCAGGCCTCAGCTCTCGGGAGGAGGAACAACAGCAGCACCACTTTTAATTTTTTGTTAAAAAACCCCACCCTGAACAGGCACAGGCTGCCTGTAAAACGAACCTTGCTGAACCGCCCTTTGGAGCTTAATAAGAAATCCATAAAATTAACTTTTTATAGCATTACCAGGTCAAGGCTTGCTGTGAAGATGTCAGCACGCAATGGACTGTGGTTGTAAGGAGCAAATATTACACAACCTTGGACTCAGGAGAAGCCTTTTATAGTAACTTAGGTACTGTTGGAGGGACAGGCATGGGAGCAGCTTTCCTCAGCTGGTGGAATCCCTCTGACCTCTTTTGGGATCACTGGGAGGGAGCCTGGAATGTCAGTGGAGCCAGGCTCTAACTCTGCTGAGGGCTTTTCTGCTGAACACTCTCGTAAAATGCTGTTCCAGCACAGGGGTCAAACAAAATTCCTTAATTACAATGTTGATGCTCACTTCTTTAGAAAGAAAGGAGTGGGAACAGCTCCCTCAGCCTCAGCTCTCTCTCCCAAGACTGAAGAAATTTTAACTTTTTACTCTAATAACCAGAACTATAAAAGCCTTTTTCCTCTCAAAATATCGAACATCTCTTTAATAACATGTAATGAAGAGGATGTGGTTGAATAATGCAATTCTTTTGCCCCAGTTCTAATACTTTTTTTTTATAGTGTTCATCTAAGTCACTAAAAGGAATTAATATTTCATTGCTTTCTATGAAAAATGCATAATGCCTTTCCCATAGCAAGGTTTCAAACTCCAGTTGCTTCAGTTCAGACTAGAATTTCTTTCTGATTTTGCTCTCACTGAAGTCAATAAACCTCTGTGGGAAAATACCTAAATTATTTGTTAAAAGATGCAGAGGAGCCTTAAATTTATCATGGGAGCTGTTTTTGCATTTGAGCCATTAAGCTACTGTCATGTTTCAGTTCCACAGCCCTGAAAACCCAGAAATTTCAGTTCCTGCTTGTACCCATCATCACATACTAACCCTTTCTAGAACTCTGCTCTGAGTAGCCCCTGATTTTTAGGAGAAGCTTTCTTTACAACAAATACAATCTCCTAACCCTTTCCTGTTGCATATCCCTGCCTGTGTGATGGGTCAGTCAAACTCCTGGAACTAAAATATTTGCAAACAAGGCTTTATCAGACTGACAG
Organism: Oriolus oriolus; assembly: GCA_013400235.1. Classification (NCBI taxonomy): domain Eukaryota; kingdom Metazoa; phylum Chordata; class Aves; order Passeriformes; family Corvidae; genus Oriolus; species Oriolus oriolus. The sequence goes on from VXBT01009042.1 coordinate 55,435, forward strand.
TTAAGGAAATATAACTGAACTGACAGGTCTGTGGAACCACAACTATTGCTGGCATCTTGGTGTTGGAGGAAAAACAGGGAACCTTGCTTGAATTTAAGAAGAGCTTAAGCATCCCTAAAGCAGCCAGATTCAGTGCCAGACATCTAAAAATAAATGAAGTATTCTGGGCTTTTAAAAGGCAAACAAAACCCCTCTTATTTCCCAGTGGGTTCTCAGGAGCAGCTTCTGTAGGGTTTTTCCCAAGGGAACCATTTCACCCAAGGACAGTGATCCCAATCCTGCAGGTTTTTACCCTGCTGAGAGGTGCTCTTTCAGCCATTTTAGCATAACTAGCACCTAGTGTGAGGAATGGACTGACTAAATGAACAGGAAATGTGGAATTCTGAACTTCAGATCATTTGTGGAGACGTTGCTATTAATATTTAAGAATAATAATTTAAAAAATCCCCATAGATCAGCTCAGGACAGAAATAGCATTTACTGCACTTCATTTTGTCAGGCATTTTGAGCTGTCATCAGAGCTAGCTATTGGAATGGAGCCTTAAAGATCACATCTATTTTTGTAAGCCCAAAATGACCAATAATTCTGCAAATGCTGAGATAACTCTGCAAATGCTGAGCTCTTTGCAGCACCTGAGGCTGTAGAGATCATTGTAGCCCAGTAAAATACTCCGTGTGTGCTCCCAAACAACGTGTGAGGGAGGTTACACCGGAAAAATATTTCCCAAGCCTTCAGGGGAAGGCTCTTGCACAGATTTCTTTCTCTGCAGCCAGCCAACGCTCTCTCCCAAGCGCATCCCGCAGGAGCACTGGAAGGATCAGGCTGCTTTCCACTCCAGTGGGCCCCTTTGGCAGATGTTTCTGCAAAGATAATGCAAGAACAAGCCCTGAAAGAGGAACTGCAGCCTCCTCGTGCAGGCAACACTGACCTGAGCGCCGTTCCCGTGCCTGTGCTGTGAGAAGGACATCGGTGCTACTGAAAACCCATTTAATGAGTTTGCTCCCAGCATTCCTTCAGTTACATGCAAGCCTACCCAGCTTGCAAGGAGACATTCAGAGGTTTCTGTAGTCGTGCTGTTGCTGCTCTGAGGAGATGGCTCATCTGCTGTTTGTCTCTGACCTGTGGGGGAAATTGCAGCTGGACCCAGCTGAGGCACAGAGCTGTGGCAACACAGCAACATCAAACTGCTCGGCCCTCCAGCACCTGAAGGGAGCCTACAAAAAAGATATGGAGAGACTATTTACAAGGAGATGTAGTGACAGGACAAAGGGGAAGGGATTTAAACAGAGGAGGGTTAGATTGGATATTGGGAAGAAATTGTTCCCTGTGAGGGTGGTGAGGCCCTGGCACAGGGTGCCCAGAGAAGCTGTGGCTGCCCCATCTCTGGCAGTGTCCAAGGCCAGGCTGGATGGGGCTCTGAGCACCCTGGGATAGTGGAAGGTGTCCCTGCCCATGGCCGGGGGGTTGAAATGAGATGATCTTTAAGGGTCTCTTCCAACCCAAAGCATTCCATGGTTCTATGGCCATTCCTGCCTCATGTCAGATGAATTCACCTGACCACTGACAGCCAAGGAAATGATAACCTGAAGGAACATCATGTGCCTGTCTTCCACTTTTTATCAGTTCACTGCACCAGAAACACCCCTGTGGAAATTCTAAGTGGGAATTCTAAAGGAAAGGGGTTTGGTACCTTATCTGTGCGTTTCCTTCTTCCCCCATTTTCCCTGTCTGCTTCTGAGGAGAAAGGGAACTCAGCAGTGGTTCTTTATAGGAACCATAAGGCTGAGCAACAGCCTCCTGTGTCCTTCTGCTTTCCCCTTTCCCAGTGCCTGGCTGCAGATGGGAACAGGCAGGAAGGTGGCTGCTGTTCATCCCCACCTGAAAGCTGCTCCTGAGTTTCCTCTGAGCAGAGAGCCAAGCATCACTCCCTCTATTCATCCTAGAGAGGGAGAAATAAAAAGCTTTCTTGGCATAAAATCTCAGCTGAGGATGATGCCTAATAATATGCATTTTCCATCAGGGAACTGTCCTCATAGAAGATTCTCAGACAGCCTTGGTTAAAATGAAATTCCCAAATCTTTGCAAATAAAAAAGGACTACCATCCTCAATGTTCAAAAGAAGGTTTGTCAGATCCTCAGTTCTGAGTTCACAGGAAGACAAGTGAAGGAGCCTCCAGTAAAGAATCACTATTTCTGAGCCCAAAATGTTATTGATTGTCCCTGGGTAAACATGCAGAAGTTTGCTGGCAGTCATCAGGATTACATCAGGGTAACTGAGGTCCAAGGGACCCACAGGACACTGTGGATGACCTCTCACTTCCAGGATGGCAAATGTATGCAGAGCTTGGTCCTGGATCAGAAGAGAAAATGAATGGACTTGGACCTTCTAACAGACATAGGTTTAAATTTAAAAATATAAACTTGATGGTTATTTAAGCTACAGCAGCTGCTCCTCTGAAGGGTATTAAAACAGGTAGAATTTGTGGCAAGAGAAAAAAAACCTCAGTACTTCTGAGGGGACAGAGTTTGTGTGCTCCAGAATCTTCTCAGTGGGTGGAATGCACATAAAGTCAGAGGCACAGACCAATATTGCAATTCAGATGGTTGGGTGAGGAACAAAAAATTAAGGATCATCCTGAAATGTGCTTCTCTCTCTGCTATTCCCAAGTGATTGTCATTATTGCACCAGGGAATGCTATAATGAGTACCAAGCACTACATGTGGCCAAATCATCACATATTGATTTCATAGGAAGCAAACCAATATCTGCACCTACTTTTTTTCCTTCTGTGCTTATTACAGAGGCACTACACTTGATCTCAAGGTCAAAATCTTACCCCAGACACAAAGAATGTTGCTTCCAGAGAAACTTGAAGCTATGTGTGAGCTCGTTATTCCATTTCCACGAGGAACTGCTGTATTTGTGTGGTTTTTGGCACACGTGTGAAAGAGCAAGTTAATTTTCCAAACTAGTCAAGATCACACTCTCTGAGGTGCCTGACTCTGGACATTCAAAGTTAATGCACTTCTGAATCATTAATCCATTTTTCAAAGGAACGAGGTGCACAGATCTTCCCAGCCTGACTGACATGAAAAGGAAACGTTCTGCTGAATACAAAGATCTTCTGATCAAGTCACAAAGGAGGTAAAACACTTCACCACCAAAGTGACAGGAGGTGAATACCTCGGGCTCCATGTAAAACAAAAGGTGCATTGAGCCTGAACGTTTCAGATGAAAGAATCCTTTCATTCCAGGCTAGTTTGGGTACAAATTAAGTGAGTAGGTTCTTTCTCAGAACAGAACCATCTTTTCTTTCTCTGTCACATTCAGTACTGAAAGTTTGGTGTCTGCAAGTCCCAACTTTTTAAAGAGTCTTCTAAAACAGAATGATTCCGTGTTTCAGTAGTGCCTTCCACCCAAACTTCTTGACTCACCTTTAGAATTTTTGTCAGGTTCACCTTTACTCTGCCCAGCTATGTGGGTAGTTATTAAAGCCAAACAAGTGCAGCTTTGTACAAATCTTTAGGTACATTTGGGCATGTCTGCATGCATGTTTGGCTGCAGGGCTGTGCTTATCTACAGAATTATCCCCTGGCTGTAGAAATACGTGTCCTTGTAAGTTCATGCATGACAGTGTTCTTGAAACTTATAGGAATTTTTTCATGATGCATCTGAAAATGCACCTTAAAAACTGTTGCATTCCTTATTTTTTTTTCATGGATAACTTTCCTTGTTTAGTGGTTTCAGATATTGGAAAACAGATGACCAATGCACAGCAAGAACAGGAAAGGGGGCTCACCTTCAAGCAAACAGTTCAGAGGCACTGTAGAATAACATGGATTTAACATCTGCTTTTCACTGTGAAGTTTCAAATATTTATTGCAAGAGAAATCAGGACTGGATGGCTCCAGAGGCTGAGGTAAATTTGTTCCATAATTTACTCACAAAGAACAGCTCAGTGAGCTTTAAATCAAAGCTTTAGAAGATGAGCAGCTTTATTTTGGGTGCAGGGATGCTCAGCAGCCCCCATAAGCCAGCCCCCTTGGAATCTTGTCCAGACAAACTGCAAACCCCTAAACCTGTCCCTAAAAAGGGTATGGCTTTGGAACAGGCCCACCTTAGTGATGGGCCCCGTTTTGTAGATGGGGAAGAGGCACAAGCTGAGTTCCCAGGGACACAAAGCCCCTTGGTGGCAGGGCTGAGGTTATCTTTGAGTTATCTCTGCTCAGTCCAGTGCTTTGATAGGCCCCTATCCATGTGTGGCAATGTGCCATCCCTCTCTTGTCACACAGAGCACATCTCAGCTGGTCGCTCCTGGATACAGACAGAGGTTTGTGTCTTCAAAGTGGATTTGTTTCAGAGGAAAACTTATCCCAAAAATGCCTGTCACTGATCCTCCCTGCTCTTTCCCCACCCCAAGTGCCTGATTCTCTTCCTGAAGACTGCCAGCTTGGCTGTCAGGAAGGGAGAATGGTAAAACATAATAAACCTACAAAAAAATCTTTCCCGTCCATTAATGCAAGCAGGGAAAGTCAAGAAACGAGGTATTAGAAGCGAGGTCCTGCCTTCAGAGGAAGATGCAAGGCTTTTCCCATATCACAGAGGACTCCTGCTCAGCCTCAGGCAGGAGTAATTCACCTGCAGTGAGCAGAGCAGAGCCGGTGCTGAACCCACTGAACACAGGACCAGAGCCTGAGGCTCTTTAGAGGACGGACAAACCCATCCCGAGCGAGGCTCCCGTTTCACCACAGCCGGATGGAAAGAAAGCGAAGCCTCCGAGTCTGCCACGCTCCTCAGAGCCTCAGACACACTGGAGGGAGGGCGAGAGCACCAAGGAGAGGTTTGTAATTGAATTTCTGTTTATTTTGGTCCAAGGTTGAGGTCAATGCACAATGAGGAGGTTATCAGATGACTCATATTAGCCTGAGCGCTGTGCTGGGATAAAGTTAGTACTGTGCCTACTGGGGAGATGTGGTTGTCAGATGGCCAGGGTACAGCCTTATATAATTCATTTCTATTCCTGAAGTAATTTTCTTGACCAAGTCTGAGAAGGGAAGGAACATTGTTTTGTAGTGGCGTGAGGGGTTGGGAATCCAGGCTCTATCCACAACGTGCTCATCTGAATTGACCGGAAAACTCAGTGTGAACATACATTACTTGCACTTTTTTACATTTACCACGATAATAAGACATATGCAGTGATATCCAGGGCTCTTTCTACCTGGAGAACTACAGATATTAATGCTTCATTTAAAGCACCAAAGCGCTTTGCCTAATTAATGACACAAGCAGGAGGAGTAAGACAAAAACTTAAAGAACCTTTTTTTTTTTTTTAATGCTTCATTTAAATCCCAGGCAAAACCTCTGTACTTTCTCTGTGACAACAGAATAGGACCCCTGCTTGTCAGGGGGCAGACACAAAATTAAAGAGATGACCCAGACAGGAAGTCAAGGGAGCACAAACCAGATGCTGTGCTCATCTATTTGAGCACAGGCTTATAGGAAAGCCAGGCAAAATGTTTTAGCCATGATTATCCATCTTTTTGGATGAAGCATAAAACATTCCTAAAACACAAACAGCTATTTCAGGGCATCTTTTAGAAGTAAACTGGAATGAGTTCAGTGGAGTGGCACCAAAATTGTCCAGCCTTGAGAGTTTGTCCTGTGAGGAGAAGCTGAGGCGATGGAGTTTGATTACACTGAAAATAAAACTTTGGGGACATGTTAAAGCCACCTTCCAATCCCTGACAGGCTTTTGCCAAGGACAAAGAGCTGAGATCTCACATGCCCAGCTACAGAACAAGAGATAATGGTCCCAAATTGAAGCAAGAGGGCTTCTGACTGGACATAGGGGTGGGGAAAAAAGGCACAGCAAAGCACCAAAGCTGCCTAGAGATGTCGTGGTGCTGGGCAGTCTATGGCCTTAAAGGTTTTCAAGATGCAACCTGACACATTCCTGCATAACCTGGTCTCACTTCAGACATAATGCTGCTTTGAGCAGCAGGCTGGGCTGTGGACATTCAGATATACTTGATTAATTTGAATAATTCTGTGATTCTGCCCTGTGGCCCTGAATTATGCCATAAAATGGTAGCAGCTCAGAGGCCTGTGCAGCTCTGACCTGTTCTGTATTTTGTGCAAACACATGGAAACTAAAAAAGAACAGGATGTGCCTCCCTGTCTTCCAAGGCTTCCCCAAACCATCCCCTGGAAAGACAGAGGACAGAGACCGAGGCCATGAGGGTGTTTCTTGAAACTATGCATCCATAGTGGAAGAGAGACTCTTGAGAAGGGCCTGGAGTGACAGGACAAGGGGGAATGGCCTCACACTGACAGAGAGCAGGGTTAGGTTGGATACTGGGAAGAAATTGTTCCCTGTGAGGGTGGGGAGGCCCTGGCACAGGTTGCTCAGAGAAGCTGTGGCTGCCCCATCCCATGAAGTGTTCCAGGCCAGGCTGGATGGGGCTCTGAGCACCCTGGGATAGTGGAAGGTGTCCCTGCCCATGGCAGGGGGTGGAACAAGATGATCCTTAAGGCACCTTCCAGCCCAAACCATTCTATGACTCTCTGATTCTCTGAGAATCCCCTATTTGGGAAAAACAGAGAGGCTTTAGAGCTTTTGAAAGACAGGAAAAAATCTGAGCCATTCAGTTTCTAAATAATTAACTCCCCTAACCCATTCTGCATGTCCTGATCTCCAATTTGAAGCCTGATTATCCTAAGGATCAGTGGAACAAAAGCCTTTTAATCTTTTCTAGAAGTATAGGTGCTAAATATAGACCCAGCTTAAACTATTAAAATGTAATATGCCAATTCATTTGAAAAGCAACAAACCAATTAATCTTTATTTCTGCAGCTGTGGGCACATTTTTTCTTCTTCCGCCACGGATTCCTGCAGAGCTTTTGTGGGGGGATGAGTTAACACAAATGACAAGGTATAATTTCCTAGGGCTCCTGTGTCACAGAAACTTCATCTGCAAAAGCCTTCAAGATTCAGACAGGCCAAGCCTTGGCTGATGTGGCCTGGTGGCAGTTTGCCCTTGCAGGAGCATTCCCAGAGGTGCCCTCCAGCCAACACTTCCATAATTTTTCAAAAGCTCCTCAACAGAACTCAGGCAACTCACTGGTCATATAGAAGTGCATATAAAGTCATATTGAATAGACCTCTTAAAACTCTGCAGCCAGTCCAGTTATCATCCTAATCATAAAAATCCCATTCTCTATCACGTGAATTTTCCAGCAGCAAGATGGGGAATCAAATCTGCATGGACAAGGATCAACTCTGGAGTCAAAGGACTGATAGCTCCTCATGTAGTCTCTGCTGAAGAGTCAGATGGAAAAACTGCTGTGCGTCTCAGCTTGAAAAAAGGTCTCCTTTTTTTTGGCCCAACTTCTTAGCCCTCAACAAAAACAAAAAAAAATTTTAAAAAGCTCTTTGAAAAGTCTCCCGGGTATATCTGTTTAATACAGATTACATTTCTTTTTTATTAACTTCAGATCAAAGCTCTTCACTCTTTAAGTAGGGAACCAAAAGGATCAGGTAAAGTAAATATCCTCTTCTCTGCAATTTCATGTACAAACACTGAGTTTCCAGACTGGGAAGACATGATTTAGTAGTTTTACTGCAAAAGAAAAATCTGCATTAATACCCTGATCTTCACACAGATGATTTTGCTCTTTCTCAACATTTTTTTATAATGTGATGATTATATCTAACTAGAGAGGGCACATGAATTAGTTCCTGGGTTCAGTATAGGAAGATCTAGATAGTCCCTCACCCATCATCCTTAGACATGTTAGATGGACTATTCTTTGCAAAAATAAAGTGAGTAGATGCCTCGAGTCCCCATTAAAACATTTCCCAAATGCAACATCCAAGCTATATTATGCTGTACAAACACTGCCAGAGATTTTTTCCTGCCCAAGCCAGGCATTCAAATCCCACTCAGCTGAGCTCTGTCATACTCTTATTTTGAAACTTGTTTGCTGATGAGAAGTGCACAGCCAGTTTTGCTCCCATCAGTTGTATTAAAAATAAAAGTTTGATCCTGAGGTCAGACCAACATTTTTGTGCCAGCTTCCAACCTTAAGTGAACTTTCCTAGCCAAGGCAGAGAACTTCAAGACCAAAAGTCTATAATAAGAACTGCATCATGAAATCTTACTCCACCAAGACTTACAGCTCTTGTCACCTAGAAGGATCTATACAAGTGAGTATTTGTAAACTCATACCCTTATTGAGAGGTAAATCCAGGGAGCTGCATTTATTACTGGGGGTGGGGGAAAAATAATCAATTTCAGGTGTATTATATGTTATCCAAGTATCTATTCCTCAACTTTTTACTATTTTGATAATAATCTGCTTAGGAGAGAGACTCTTTACAAGAGCATGTAATGACAGGAGAAAAGGGAATGGCTTCAAACTGAAAGGAAATTTAGATTGGATATCAGGAAGAAATTGTTCCCTGTGAGGGTGGTGAGACCCTGGCACAGGGTGCCCAGAGAAGCTGTGGCTGCCCCATCCCTGGAAGTGTTCCAGGCCAGGCTGGATGGGGCTTTGAGCAACCTGGGATAGTGGGAGGTGTCCCTGCCCATGGCAGGCTTGGTTTATGTCAATATAAACTGTATTTTACAATAATTGAGCCTGTTTATATTAACATTTTTGGACCCATTTCCCAAACTCAATGGTAGCGTGTGTGACGTTACCCCTTGCATGAGAACCTCAAGGCACCAAGCACTGTCAGCCGAGCTCCCGACACTTTTCCTATCTGGGAGATGAAAATTACTCCCTGGGAGCACTGATGCTCCCACAGAGGATGCAAGGGGTTCCTCTAAGCCCCTATCAGCAGCACCTGAATCAAATCAGCCTTAGAAATCCTCACTAGCTCACTCCCTGGCAGCTCCCATGCCAGCACATCTACAAACAGGCCATAAAACATGGCCTCGGGGCAGGACCTGTGCTAAAAGCATCCAAGAACTGCTCTTTACTCAAGTGCCACCTGATTTCTCTCTGCCCAGGCAGCTGCCCTTGTCTCTCTGGCACTGCCTGATTTTAACTAAATGCAACAGGAAGACATAAATCTCTGATAGAGCAAGTTTCCCCAGAGGAGAGAGAGCCTAGAAATTCCCCCTCCAAAGGGAACAAACACTCAGCAGTTGTTAACAGAGAATCATCCTCACACAAGCCATCCTTGAATGCCTGTGTAGGAAATAAGATGTGATCAGCTCCAGTGCCCAGGTGTCTCCTGATGTGTGCCCTGGGTGTTTGCACACACATTCCTTAGGAAAACGTGGGGTTTGCAGTGGTTACACAAGGGCTGCTGAGCAGGGGAAGCAGCACAGAGCCTGCATCTTGATCCGTGTCTGAGAAACCCAGCAAAGGATTTTCCTGCGGGGTGGCCACATTTCAGGCACGCTGGGAGCTTGTGTAAGTGCTCTGTTCACATTTTGGAAAGTCAGGGAGATGCATTTGGGGCTAAATCCCTGCCTGCCTATCTCACTGCACGCTCCTGGCTTTAATCAGGGGGTGAATATAGACAGAAGTAGGAAGTGGGAAGAGATACAACTATTTAGAAAACAGAACCCTTCTCTGATGAATTATGCAGCTTTCCTCCATCACTGTCAAAAAGTACTTACAAGGAACAAGTGGGAGTTGCATTTCCCCAACTGCAAAGACTTAAGGCTTTGGGAAGACCTTCTCCCACAGGGGAAAGACCAGGTGAAATCCCCTGAGAAAGGGAGATATCGATTTCAAAGCTGTGGGAATGACTCCTGAAACACAGCATATCGCTTGGAAATGTAATTTTTCTGTAGTAACAGGCTTAGTTTCTCATCTACAGGGTCGTTTAGGAGGGGAGGGAGAGGGAACCCCACTTTATTTTAAAATGGTCCAAATGATAATGTGGAAAAGTTTAACAAGGGAAAAAAAAACAACTACAAAACTTCATGGAAAACTTTGGGGGAAAGGGCACTTTTGCATGGAAGAAGAAAACAAAGAAATCAACCCTGCCATCAATTAATTCTGAAGCTCATGTAGAATTTCTTGATTGAGCATCTCTCTTCAGTATCTACAGTAAGCCATTGTGCCAGAACTAAGGGGATTTGTCTGGAAGTTCAGCCAGGTGCCTTAAACCCCCTGGATGAAAAAGCAGTTCAACACTGAGCACTCCTAATGCGCAGCTCATCCCTCACAAATCTCAAGACAAGCAGCAGCCGAGGCAGAGCGGTCCCAGGACGGTTTAAAGTGATTAAAAAGAAACACAAAACAGCCACAGAGAAAAGAAAATCTCTTAAATTAAAGAGGATGGTTGATCAGCTCCTCCTCTCCATCAAATCTGTTTTTCCTTGGAGGGTGCCAGAGAGCCCTTTCCAAGTGCAGTGCTTGTGCTGGCTTCGGGATGGCACAGCAGGCACGGGAACTCCATCTCCTGGGCGAAATTCAGCTCCCTGTGTTCCAAAGGTAGGTCCCAAAGCTGTCTAAATTGTGGTTTAGAGATATCTTCAGGCTCTGTTTAGTCTGGTAATAGCTTTGGGTGAACACCATCCACACACAGAGATGGAGATGCCACTGTTTGGTTCCCGACTCCTTGGTTTCCCAGTGATCAGTCACAGTAACCACAGCTTGGACTAGATGATCTTTAAGGTCCCTTCCAACCCAAGCCATTCTTGATATGATTGCATGAAAAATTACCTAGTTTTGAGACTCTCAAAGGATGGAGATTTCACTGCCTCTTGGAGCTTTACCAACAGTGAACCACTCTCACGATGAAAACCTTTTTTCCTGACATCACATCAGAGAAGATACAGGAGTCCTCAGCACAGACCTCAAACTGCAGGCTCAGAACTTTTTACTTCCCACTCAACTAGATTTAGACTAGAGCTGTGCACAGATGCAAGCCTGGACAGAAATCTAAAATTAGTAATATCTTTAATTTCAAACCTACCTTGAGACCCTCTCCTGCTCCAGGTGTCACAAAGAAGTTTCTGCCTGAAGACAGCACACTGGGGTTTGCAGATTAAAAATGTTTAAAACCCCGAAATAATCAAAACTCCCCAATCACAATCCCTAAGGGAGAAAGTGAATATCCACATGTAATTTCATTTCCTGACTACCTCTTAGCATCTTCCAGTGGGGGACTTCATTTTACCAGGTGCCTGCTGGGGTAAACGGGACAGGGGATCCCTGGAAAAGAATTTCCTGGCACAGCTGGGAGGGAGCTGACCAGGGAAGGCACCCAGAGAAGGGCTGGTGGGAGATGTGAGGGTTGGAGGCTGTCTTGGACAGAGATCATGAGGTTTTGATTCTCTGAGAGGTAAGGAGGGGTACCAGCAGAATTTCCACCCAGGATTTCCTGAGGTCAAACTTTGGCCTGTTTGGGATGACAGAGTCCCTAGGGAGGCAGTGCTGAGGGCAGAGGAGACCAGGAAGGCTGGAAATTCTCCATGAACAAAATCCTACGGGTGCAGGAACATCCCCATATGCCAAAAGATGACAGGTTGGGGAAGAAGACCAACCTGGATGAACAGGGAGATTTAACTGGAACTCAAGACAAAAAAAGGCTGCTCACCACCTTTGGAAGAAGGGGCAGCTGTGCCACAGGACTACAAGGATGTGGTTGGGACCTGCAGGGAGAAAATGAGATGGGTCAGAGCCCAGCTAGAACTTGATCTGGCTGCTGCTGCTGTAAAAGACAATAAGAACTGTTCTGCTACCAGATCTTCAGCCAAAGATACTGTGGGCCATTGAAAAATGTGCAGCCTGACAATTGCCTTTTGAGGAAGTTTTTATTTCTATTGTTTCATAAGGATGATAAAATCAATTTTAAAGGTGTTGGGAACAAAAGAGAACCATTCAAGGAAGAAAAAGACAAATCTCCAAGTTAGGAAGGAATTTAGGCAAGGCAAAACTACCAGAGACACAAAGCAGCAAGGCCTCTGTTTTCTGAATGTTTCCTAAAGTCTTGCAAATATTTCAGTGTTTGGCTTTGTGTTTACTACACGTGCACTGGTGATGCCTTGGATTTTAACTTTTATATTTTTCAAATCCTGTACCCCTAGTGTGTAACTCTGAGCTGCCTTGCAGCCTGTCAGCTGCTGCTCTCTCATGCTCACACAGACATAACAAAGCCTCTCCAGGCTTGCTCTTCAACAACACCCAGACCATCCTAGGCCCAAAAGTATAAACCAGAAGTCTCTAAAGGGTGGCAAGCTTGGGGAAATTACATCATTAACTGAAGCTTTAATTGGAGAATTAACCCTGATATGCAAATGACCCAAACTTATAAAAGTGTGAAGAACTCGTGACTGGTTGACCATCTTGGGGTCCATCTTGGCAGTAGCCTCTGGACTCCCCAGGGTGTGCCTTTGAAGGCCCTTCAGATAAATACCTGCCTTTATTCCCTTATTCCTCTCTAGTCTCTGTTTTTAGGTGGCCCCTTCAGGCATCACTGGACAAACCTGGCTGAACTGCTGCCTTGCATTCACCTAAACTTGCAGTGACCTCCAAACATTGGTGACCCTTTTGGCAACTGGGGGACTCCACCAGCTGGCTGCTGAGAGTTCCCACTCTGGCAGCTCCATACTAAGGAATGGATTTACCTTCTTTCCCGTGGGATCTGTCACCCCTGAGTACTGGCTCGAGGCTGCTCATTCAGCTGTGCAGCATCCAACCAAGAGCAGCAGCTTTTCACACAGTCCTGAGCCTTACCCAGCTCTGAAGTGCCTCATGTTCGAGAACAGCATAGGTTTTTCTCATCCAAAACCTCCCAGGGCTCCTGCCATGGAGAAAGGAATCAGGAAACCCCCTGCCTTTCCTCTGCCACAAAGTTTGCTCTAGAGCCACGCTCTGTAGGAGCCAGAGGACTTCAAGCCTTGGGACTGAGTGGAAGCAAATTTTGCAAAAATCAATAATTCCTTCTAAAAATTCTCAGCCCTATTGACAATAAAATGAAATGTCCTTGCCTGTGGACTCAAGAGGCTCTTCATTCAACCTTGAAATAAACTCTCCTTAACTCCAAAACTATTTCAGGTAGATGTTAATTTGTACATTCTCTTAACCTCCCATAACCTTATTTTCAAAGCTGAGGACCACCCAATATTCCCACCTCAAATGGAGAAAAACTTTTTCCTGCCCTTTTTATTCTTTAAGCAGTTAAGTATTTTCAGGTTTTGGGTTTGGTTTTTTCCCCACAGGCAGTGTCTTGCATAAAACATCTATTCTTTAAGGGGAGAGGACAAGGAGATCTGGTTGCTTTGTGGTTTGCTTTGTTTTTCATTCTCGTTGCCAAGAATAGTTTATAGTTTCTACTCCAGATATCACTTCTAAAATTCTGCTTGTGTCAACAAAGAGCTATATCATTAGTTTGTTAAATCAGGCTTCTTCAGAAAGGTTGGGAAATCAATCAAAAAATTGGGTGAACTAAAGGATTATCATTATGGAAATCACATGAAATAAACCAAGTCAACAGTGTCTATTCAGAGATTGATCAGAATTTCTCCTCTGTTACGTGCTCAGACTGAAAAAAAATGAAGGCTCCATTTGCTGCTTGATTACAGGACGATTACAAGAGATCAATAGGACAAGACTATGAAGGCAGTTAAGAAAACCCTTTGAATGAAAAGAAATGGTTACTTTATCTTGCCTGAGAAAATGAAGTTGACAATGAAACTGCCTAAGAAGTTGATTGCTTCTTTAGTTTCCCAGGAGGGGAAAATATAAGGGAGAGAAATTTCTAAGCTGAAAGACAATCCTGGCTTAAGAAGGACACATGGTCTTGTTTATCTGCACTCCCCAAGGAAAGATGTGGGCTGAAAATTGGGGAGAAGTTTCTAAGGATCAGAACTATGAAGTTCTGGAACAGCCTTCCATGAGCAGGGGGCAAAGGAGCCCTTTTTGACACAGAGCTTGAGTGGTTTTTCCACTGCAGGATTTATAGGCTGTGTGCACTGTGCATGCATGAGAAATTACCCTAAACAGCATTTGGGAAACAGCTACAGATCAGAGGTATGAAACACTTGCACAGGCCTCATTATTATTTATATTATATTTATTGTTCAAAGTTCACTGAATCTTTCGTGTTCCTGTTCCTAGTGATCTTTTTGAGGTGATGAAATCACCTGAATTTAAAAAGCCAAGACAGAAAACTGTCCAACGTGCTGAGGAGAGCTTTAAACTAAGAATGAGGAAGGAGGGAGAGAGAGACCCACAAGAAGAAGCGGTGAAGAAATGGTGGATAGGGTTATCAAGCAAAGAGGCTGGGATGGTGTGAACAGAAGGGACCTTACTTGAAGTGAGGGGCCCAGAACTGGGCACAGAACTCGAGGTGTGGCCTCACCAGTGCCAAGGGACACACAGAGGGACAATCACTTCCCTAATCGACAGCACAGGCTCCTAAATGCTGGCATTGCTCAGTGAATGCACAACAATCAACTTCACAGTAGCATAGCAGGGTCTGTGCAAATGCAATCTGCCATAACTGCACCAGCAAGATGTTGTGAAGGACTCCTCCCTTGCGGAGGGAGACGTTGGCTTATGTTTCTCAACATTTAAAAGCGTGGACAATTTGACACAGTCCCTGAAATACTGCACGTTGCAGTGTCATGCTTAGGGAAACAGCCCATTTGTGGAGGCTTCTAGCAGTCAGCCACTTCTAAGGTTTCTATCTTGAAAGGAAGCGGAGGAACAGGATGAGAAATAAAATTTTTATGCCCATTTTTTCATCTCATTTCACGGAGAAGGATGGAAGGATTTCTGTGTGAAGGATCAAATGACATAATTATAGAATTATAATTGCTTGGGTTGGAACAAGATGATCTTTAAGGTTTCTCCCAACCCAGGCCATTCTGTGATGGTCTCACAGTGTCATGTAAGACCTCACAGTCACAGCTCCCTCAGAACTCACACACTGAAATTTCTTCTTCGCTTATCCCACAGCTCTAAGTGTGTTTGCCATCATCATCTTGTTCTCAGGGCTTTTCCCCTGCAAGCCCAAAGGCCTGTTTTAATTGGGGGGTGTTCACCACTGGCATTTAATAAACAGTAATTACTTGAGCTTTAATCTGTTCTGCAGGTTCTTCTAAGAGGAACTCAAACCTTCAGGGAGAAAATCAACTGTTATGATGCTTTTCTGAGCTGTAAGCAGAAGAGGGTTTTTTTTGCCCTCCCTAAAGAGCAGCAAGCCCTGTCACAGTGTGACATAGGTAGCAAACTGTGAATCTAATTAAGTGTATAATTATGCAGCAGATTGCAGCACAGTGTGCTATTACTTAAACCAACTGACTTGCATGCCAGTGCCGGAGACATGGGACTCGATGCAGACTGAGCTGAACACTTTAGGGACCATTTCTGGGGCAGGGTGAAGAAGGAGCCAGGCTCACTTCATCCACACTAATGGCACCTGCACCCCTTTAACAAAAAAACCCCAGCAGACACACAAATCCAAAGCCTAAAGGAGCTGCAGAAACAAACTTGGGCAATGTTGCTCATATGGGTTTGCCAATACTTGTCACAGCCTTTTTTGGATGTGGCTGTCAGCGTAAAGCTCTAGCACAGCATCACTACTCCTTGAATTACAGCAAATTGATAATACCTCCTCAAATTGCCTGTGTACGACAAGAATTCCCCCTTTATCAACCTCCCCTTCCCACAGAAGTCGTAGCTGGAGGATGTGTGCCATTGCACCATGGAGCTCCCAGATTCGAGCCCTGACACTTGCATAAATAACACTTCCAGCGAGAATTCCTGTTAAATAATCCACACAGAACTGACCTACATTTGCAAATCTCTTTTGAACCACTGCAACAGGAACACAAATGGAATTAGAAGCCAGCACTGACTTCAGAGCTGAGTTCCTGACGCTGAATTCGGAGCTCTGTGTGTCCACCACAGCAGGGCTCGAATAAAGCGTGGTTTTGGCTTCAAAGCTGCTGCCATTACCGTTGTTGCTCCAGGCACTTGAAAACAGATGGCACATTTCTGGGGAATTCTGCAGGCAAACACACACTGCTAGGTACCATTTTGCCTTGTCTGGGAGAAGAGTCTGGGAGAACTAGGGACTCCAAGTAAATTCACAGGGAACAGACGGAAAAAACACGCCCCGAAATAACGCCGAGTCTCCTGAAAATAAGGAAGAACAAGGTTTGAAATCTAATCTGAGATTACAGCCACGACTGATAACCGAAGAGACAATCTGCTGGTGTCAGGGAGGTATAAAACAATTGCTAAGATCACATTTTCTAGGGAAAGTTGAGCTGAGCACCCAGGTACTGTCAGTGCTTGTTTCAAGCAGGGAGCTCCATGCAAAGCCCCAGATTCCAGGCACAAGGGATGGGCTATGACCCTGATCTGCCCTGTGGGATTGATGGACCCTCCCTGTCGCTGGCAGTCCTTGGTCTTGCACAGTTTCCTGAGGGTTTTTGGGTGGCTGACCGTGAGCAGCTCTGCCCTTTAGCCCTCTCAGTGCTGGTAATTATTTGCCAAGCTGGTGGATGTCCTCACCTCACCTGGATCTCAGCACAAGGGAAAAAGCCTCCCAGTCTGCTGAATATTTAAAAAAAATCTCAGGTTACATACCAGAAAATTAATGCAAAATGCACTGCACTGGAAAATGTGTGCAGGAAGAGAGGCATACAGCAGGTTAAACAGCATCAACAAAGCCCAGGAACATCAACCAAATAAGGAAAAAAGAAAATAGAGAATGAAGGGACCTACTTGTACTTTGTATGGGAATGGAAAAGATGTGCTGTGATATGGACAGGAATAGTGACAAACAGGTGAAACCAATAGTAAATAATCTAACTTTCTGAAAATTACAACTTTTCTTCTCTTGCTTTTGACACAAGATGAAATTCAAATAATAATTTGGCCCAACATTGCCCACTGCTCCTGATTGGACTGCACTCGATGCAAGCAGGGCCCTGCACCCCGTTGATAACAAGCACACTTGATGTTTCAACAGGGCTGCAGTTTCACAAAGAGGGAGGAAAATGAATAGGTAAATCTAAATTTATCTCCTGACTTTAGAGAAGTCAAGCAAAAACAAGATGTGAATGAAAGCAGTGTGGGTTTTTTTAAATTATCTTATAATTGATTATCAGAGTTTCACCACACAAGGTTTGGTCAGAACTAATCAAATCCCCCAGTGACAGATTAAATGATTCTGTCTCTTCTCTGATTTAGCTTCCCCTTAAAGAATCTGGCAGTTAATAGTCCCTTAAATAGTTCCTGTCTCCAGACTGGCTCTTCTTTCCATTCCACCAGACACTACAGAATAAAACCTTTTTTTTCCTTTTCAAATTCTTCCTCCCACAGTGGGTTCCTGCTGCACATGCAGTAAAGCCAAGCAAGCTGGAGCACACAGCCAAGGAGGAAAACATTTCCTCTGCATTTCTGAATTTTCTCCTTTTCAGCAAGAATTTCTTCACAGAAAGGGTTATCAAGCATTGGGATAGGCTGCCCAGGGATGATGAGTCTGTGGTTCTAAATGAAGTCAGTGGCCTGGGTAAGTCAGATCAGGAATTTCAAATAGACTTAAGCCAGTTTTTGAAAACTAGCATGAAAAATTTCAAATATTTACAGTAAAAATTAATTAATGGGGAAGGGGATTGTTTAGTTTATGTTGTATCACTAGATTTTTTTTTATTTCAAGAAAACACAAGAATGTGAGAGATTTTTCTTCCTTTGTTAAAGATTCATAAATGCACTGAAGTGCAGGCTGGGAAAATTCTAAAGGCAGCAAAAACAAAGGAATAAGGTGGTCCGGGGAGAAACAAACATGGAAAAATGAGTGGCTCTTTCTTTCCTACCCAAGCCCAACTTAAGGGTATAAAGCAGGGGGTGTACATGGGAGAAACAGGTAAGAAAAATGCTGGCAAAACTGGAAACAGGCAAATATCTCTTGTTTTCATTTTCAGTCAGTTGTGTTACTGAATTACTGCTCTGACACATTCTTAGGACACAACCTCTGCTTTGCCCAGGCTGCCCTCAGCCTTCAAAATCTCAAAAAATGCAGTGGCAGCACCAGCTTTATTTTAATTGACAGCAATATTAGCTAGAGGTGAACTTCCTAAGGAAACGATACCTACAGAAAGCGTATGTGCTCCTATTTTCCACCCTTCCCTCAGTAAGTCCTGTTGGCCGAAGACAGGGGACAAATTCCCAGAGAACAAAACCTGCGCTTTACCCACTTGCAGAAAGACTAGAACATAAATTTAAGCCTTCCACACCAGTTAATTCCATGGCAGAGAGACAACACAAACACCTTAACAGGGACAAAATGAGGCGCTGATGCCCCATTAAACACCTGAGAAACCAACCACAAGACACAAACCCAGAAGAAACCAGATGTCTTCAGGGGAGAATTCTTCAGCTGCTCACCGAAGCTCCAGCTTACAAAACCATCCATTCTTGATTCTGCAAAGCCCACGGCAAGTATTTCATATAGCAAAAAGTCAGAAGGGTGACTTAGCACGGGCACTGCTGGCTGAAGGGAAGCAGCAGCTCCATGAGCAGCTCACCAGAGCTCCCACCACCACTGCCACCAACCAAACTGACTCCTTGCCCTGCAGCTGTCCCCCTCACCCCCACCTAGGGCTCCTTTAAGCAGTTTGTTTAACCTTTCCCCCAGTCTTCCCTCCAGCCACACCTGAGCACACCTGAAAGGCTCCTCAGATGCGGGCAGTCGGGCAAATCCCTTACAGCACCTGAGGCGCTGCTCTGGCAGAACCGGGTCTCTGTTTCGTGGTACAAACTGCTTTGGCCAGGGACCAGAAGCTGAGAGGCATCTCGCCCATGTAGAGGAGGTTTGCAATAGTCAGGTTCAGGGATCATCTTGAGACAAGTGAACTCAATGCTTTTAAAGCAAGGAACGTGCACCCTCTGTTGCCAAGATCACAGAATCACAGAATGGTTTGGGTTGGAAAGGTAAAGATCATCTCCAGCCCCCTGCCATGGGCAGGGACACCTTCCACTATCCCAGGTGGCTCAGAGCCCCCATCCAGCCTGGCCTAGGACACTCCCAGGGATGGGGCAGCCACAGCTCCTCTGGGAGACCTGTGCCAGGTGCCTCTGGATGACACCTTCAGGTGTGACAACTCTGCTTTAGTGTCATCTGCAAACTTCTTGATGCTGCACTCGATCCCTTTGACTACATCATTAAAAAAGGTATTAAATAACCAGTATGGACTCCTGAGGGACACTTGTCCCCGATGTCCATCAGGGCAGTGACCTGTTGACCGCTACCCTTTGGATGTGTATATACAAAAAGCTTTGAAGGCAGGTATTTAATGGCTTCTCAATCGGTTGTATCAGCCCAGAGGAGGAATGTTGGGCAAGGAAGTTCCAGAAGAGGTGGGTGGAAAGCCGGGATCAGGATTTGCTAAGCAGCAGCTCCGACTACTGGCGATTCAGTGCAAGCCAAGGCTGTGGCTATAGGGGTAAAGCGACCTACACATGTTGCTATAGATGTTTCTGCAGCTGTGAACTCCATACCCTGCTCCAAACCAGAATCCCAACAACAAAATCCCTGACGTTCCCTAATGATGATGAGAAAGGCAATTTCCATCCTGTAGTTTGCAACATGCCCAGCTGATGTTACCACCTTCCTAAGCTTTTCCAAGAAGGATTGGTGCTTAGGGAGTGAGTCCCAGGCTGTAACTCATTACAAGGAGCACACCATCACTGTCACTGTTCTCAGCTCTGCCACCAGCTTCCCTTTGCTCTTTTGTCAATGCCCTTCACCTTCTGCTCCCCTAAATCAAAGAAGTTGCAGTAATATTCTCAAGAATTACTCATAATTTGGATTACTTTAAATGTAACAGGTCTCCTCTGATCTCCCTCACTTCAGAGAATCATATCCATGTGCATTCCCTAGGGCAGAGGGAAAAGTAGTAACAGCAGGGAGAGAGCGGAAACTACAGAATAATTACTGCTTGTGTGAGTGCTCCTGTCAGTCATTAAAATCTGCCCTCTAAGCAACTGGAGAAACCTTTAAGCTTTTCTCAGCCTGGAGAAAAGGAGGCTCAGGGGGACCTTCTCACTCTCCACAACTCCCTGACAGGAGGGGGCAACCAGGCTGGGCTGGGGCTCTGCTCCCAGGGAACAGGGACAGGACAGGGGGAAACAGCCTCAAGCTGTGCCAAAGGAGGCTCAGGTTGGACATCAGGGGGAATTTCTTCCATGGAAAGGGTGGCCAGGCATTGGAAGGGGCTGCCCAGGGATGTTGTGGAGTCCCCATCCCTGGAAATGTTCACAAAACCACTGGATGTGGCACTCAGTGCTGTGGCGTAATTGCCAAGGTGGTGATGAGAGATTGGACTCAACAATCTTGGAGGTCTTTTCCAACCTTAGCAATTCCATGGATTATGGCAATTCTGTACTCAGGGCTGTATTACAAAATAAAAGGGAAAAATTACCCTTCAGAAGGGGAACTAATGAGAAATCACAGTGTAGTTTCTGCAAGGTGGAAGTGCTGTGTAAGGCAAAGTATTGTGGTGTGATGCTCCACTTCACCCATATTCCTGATGTGGAACAGCTGCTTCAAGTAAATTTCTCACAGATATTCACCCCCTTCCACTCTCTAATGGCTGTCTGAATTAAGATCCTGCAGGGGAGTGCTGGGGTGCAACTGGAAAAGCTGTGCTTTGAATGACGGGGGGAAATAAATAAATCACTGCACCATGGTAAACATTCCCAGAACTGGCACCTCACATTCCAACACTGCCTTTGCCAGCTGTTCCTGCAGCACTTTGCCATCTGAAAATGGAAACTGCTTGTTAGCCATGCGGGGCTACGTGATAATTGCATCTCTCTGTACTCTCATGAAGCGGCCCAGGAACATGACTGCTTCCACAGCAGGATGTGAGCAACATGCAATAAATCAAGATCAGGGCCACACTTATCAAATGAGTGCTAATGAGATTACAGAGTTAGGGTCTGCCAGAGAAAAGCTGGCAGTCAAAAATAATACAAGTTGAGGCCCCAATTACTAACAACATGCACTTCACTTCCAGTTTGTCCTAGCTTTTGAACCGGCATATTTATTTTAAAAGCACTGAACTTATGTTATCAAAAGAAAAATAAACAATCTATGAGAGCCAAACTGAATACTTCCTTCGAAGGCAGGATCAAAAAACTCACACCATCACAAGAGCCCACCTCTTTTTCACAGAGTAAACATTAGCAGCAGCAGTTTTGATGTGGAACAACAAAACGTGGAAGCTCTTGAAATCTGAGAAACACTTTGCCCAGGAGTTTCACAGTAGTTTGGCAATACAGAAAGAGTGAGAGATTCTGATCTTTGGCTACAGCAATCAGCTGAGGGAGCTGGGGGTGTTTAACCTGGAGAAAGGAGGCTCAGTGGAGAGCTTGTGGTTCTCTGCAACTCCCTGAAACGAGGCTGGCACTTCCTTTAAGAGACGTGTTCAGGGCAGAAAACCAAGTTCAGAAGAGTCAAACACTTAAAACCAGGGCTTTGTCTGAGATCTCATAATATGGATCTTACCAGCAATCCCCACTGGAAAGGGCACGTTCTGGGCGACCTAGTCCTGAACTGCAACACTCTTGAAATCGTTTGAGCACCTGAAGCACAGTGATACATTTGCTTTGAAAGCCAAGGGAGAAAGAACAAGTGTTAAGGCACATCCCCTCTATTCCCAACCTTCAAAACACTGCAATGCTCACCAGCTAAGCAACCATGTTACTTGCTTTTGTGTCAGAGAGAAAATCTGCATTGCAGTGACAGTCTCCCCTTAACTGAAAAGACAACACTGGTGAAATACAGTTTACATGATTAATACATTTTACTCAGTATGTACACAGTTCTCCAAAGAAGTTGGGTCATCCAAAGGCAGTTTAAGCTTTAAGTATCTCCCCTGCCAGCTGTTACATGGGATATGTCTTTGGCTTTGCCTCCTCCAGCTCAGCATCCAACCAGCGGAACCTGCGGTGACGGCGCAGGACTTCGATGGCTTTTTGCTCCAGGGGGGTTGGTTCAATCCCCAGCTCTTCAAAACCAGGAAGGTCAGGAAACGTCATGTCTGTTGTGTGAAACTTCAACAAGAATGGGGAGGGTAAGGAAAAAAAAAGATAATTGACTTGAAATGAACAGTATTACACCCAATGCAATCACTCTCCTGCCAAAAGAAGTAGAGGAGGAGGGAAGATTCAAACAGAACTGTGGCATAATTACACAAGGTCTTTAGTACCAACACCTTCAACAGGAGGCACAGGTATTGTGCATCGAGCAAAAAGTCCTTCAGGCTTTAATTCTGAACAAATACCAGTGAGACACGCAGGAAGTGTCTTCTTTTTCTCTCCATACGTTATCAGGGAGGTTACTGCATCGCAACCGCAAAGTTAAGCAGAACTCCAAGGGCATACTTGAACTCAAATTACAGATATTCTGCTTTGTCAACAAGATGTGTGTTGAATTATCACCTCTGGTACATTGTTTTGCTCTGTTTGTGGTTTTGAACATGGCTCTGTACAGGACAAATAGTTAATTCTATCACCGTATTTGCAACCCATATGACTTAAATCTTAGGAAATGGCGATTTCTCTTATGCTGCTGTTCCTTGAAAGGTCTTTTAAGTCAAACACATCTAATATTATATTATTCATTATTTAACGAAGAAAAGCTTGGAAAGAGGAACAATCACACCCAGAAGTGACATGGAGAAACTCCCTCTTAAACTACCTATGCTACACCTGACTTGCAGCAGTTTTAGTGATTTAGTGCAGGCTTATTTTATGAAATGTAACTCAAGAAACTACAAAGGCAGCTGGAAGAAAGGTTACTGGAGATGTTACAATTCTGTCCTGAGGAACACTCCAGGTAGTCCACTGATACTAACAGATACTGATACTGTTATAACAAAATATACTGGAATTCCAATGCTGCAAAACAGTTGGGAGAGTCACTCCATAATTCAGAAAGCAGAAAGTTTAGAGAATGTACATGACTATCTTTGCTAGCCTACACATATGCCAAATTTTGACACTAATACTTGCCAATTCCTACTTTTCCCTTGCTTGCAGTTGGCTTTTTGCAACTTATTTCTCCACCCCCACTAAAACACTCTGAGAAGTCAGGAATAAACATGAAGTGGCAACATTCTCCCAAGAAACACTCGAATGTTAAGTGAGATTTCTGGAATGTGTGCAGGGTGTCAGTTCAACTTCAGCTGTTAAAAACCACCATTCTCTGGATGACGGAAGTGATTTTGGTGCATCTAGAGGTACACATAAACTGACTAAGAGTGGGGAGCACTGCCCCCCATCATTTTGCTCATCCAACCTCTACTTTTGGCTGTTTTCAATTCCATGTGTTTTTGAGAATGCAAAACCACAAGTGGGAGTTCCAAACGCACAATGAAACGTTTCCCAAGAGGGGTTTTTGGCTGGTCCCACACTTACCCGATCCACCTTGTCCCGTGTCATCCACGGCTCAAATGGATTCATCTCAAAGAATCTTGCAATGAAACTGTGAACAGAAGAAATATTGCAAAAGTGCAGTCATTTATCTAGATGTGCAGAGGATAACAAGATCTGGTAAAAATTATTTCAAACTTAATAGACAGTGAGCAAGAGCTTGTTCTGAAGCTGTTCTTGCAAGCTCTGAGTTCATGAAAGCACTGAACGTGCCAGCCACCAAGTTCTTAGTTGTGTTTCTGGTAATTAACTGTTCCTGAATTATTGGATCTTGTATTATTTTACTTTGGATGGAATGGAGAAGCAGATCTCTAGAAGTTAAAATGAGCGTTAGTGGGTGGGGAAAGCAAACCCTACATCCAATTCCCCACACACCAGAGGGCTCAGTCTTGCCCCTGCCTTTCATCCAAACTGTTCCCTGCCAATGTAGGCAGCAATCCAATTAGTCACGAAGTTAGATTCAATGCCTCTAGGAGAAAACACACTTGCTGACAACTAAATGAGTTATCAGCCACACAAACAAGCTGGTGGAATCTGGAGCAATCTATAAAAAGGGTGAGGATTAGGATATCTGCAGTTTTCAGAAATGAAGTTTCCCTTGAAGAAAGGAAATCTGTCAGGGAAAAGAAAATAGGGCTACAGCTCTTGCTCAGTGTCTCAGGACCAACAGCAGAAGCTCTTACTGAACAGGTAGAACCTCCTGCTGAAGTGCTCACCTGGCAGATTAGGGTGTCACTGAGTTACTGCACATAAACTCAACCAGGCTCATCTGCCTTTTAGGTGCGTTCTTTTCTCAAAAATACAAAATATCATCTAGTTTAGCCCATAAACAAAAAAGCGTAACATGGACTGCAGCAAATGTGAATAAAACTAAGAAGCACTCACAGAGCACCTTTTTAACAAGTTGCTCTGGGTCAGCTGAGCCATGGTGTAACCTCTTGCAGCCAACACAGGAACAGCCACAACAGTTTAGGATATTCTAAGCATTATCCATCAGCACTTCCACAGATCCAGTGCTGAGTCCTACTGGCAGGAGGGTTCTAATTCTGGTGACTGATTTTGCTTATTAATTTGCATTGTACTAAAAATGAGGAGGACCAGGATGCCAAATAATAACACAGCTCCATCATGCTGAGGGCAACTTCTGAAATGGCATTTACTGTTTGGGGTAGCTCTTCAAAAAGGTGTGATTATTCCCTAAGGATCAGGCCCAGGCTCAGATTTATACTGATCTTTTTCATGCACTGTTACAACCCTTGGTGCATATGAACAGCCTGCCATAGTCAGCTGAAGTGATGCTTCACCTTTCCCTTCTTTCCTCCCCATTTAGCACCATCTTCTAAAGATGTCACTGCTGTCATTTCACAAAGAAATGCCTGCTCACAAGCACACTGCTCAAACTGTCAGGCCAAGATCCCAGTACAAACTTACCTCCAACACTGACTCAAATCCATACAAAGGACTGAACTAGAAAGTCAGTCCAAGCCCACACCCACTTTTACCCCTCCTCTGCTTCCAGGGTGGCAGTGCTTACCAGACTGGAAGGACAGCTGACAGTAGCAGTTCCTTAAGATTGTGCACAAAAATCTGTCAGGGCCTGCAGTCAGCAACATTCACACAGATTTTCCCTGTGGTATTATTAAAAGTCATTCAGTTTGCTACTAACTTTATAAAATTAGGACCTTTTGCTACTTCTTGACTCAGCAAAGCCATTCAATCACACAATCACTTAGGCTGGAAAAGACCTCCAGGATAATCA
This sequence comes from Oriolus oriolus, assembly GCA_013400235.1. Lineage (NCBI taxonomy): Eukaryota > Metazoa > Chordata > Aves > Passeriformes > Corvidae > Oriolus > Oriolus oriolus. The sequence continues at coordinate 80,620 of VXBT01009042.1, forward strand.
AGCCCAACTTTTGCTGATCACCACCTTGTCAACCAGACCAGAGCACTGAGTGCCACATCCAGTTGTTTCTTCAACACCTCCCTGGGCAGCCCATTCCAATGTTCAACCACCCTTTCAGTGACGGAATTCCTCCTGATGTTGAACCTGACCCTCCCCTGGTGCAGCTTGGGGCTATGTCCTCTCAACCTGTCCCTAGATGCCAGAGACTCTGGAATAAACAGCAATGTTAAGCTCACTACAAGCATGCATTTCATGTACCAGCTCATCAAATGCATCACGACATCAAATGTCCCCGAGCTGAAGGCTCAAAACTGGCTAACAATACCTCAGGAAAGGCAGCTTCTGCAACCCCACCACATTAAATAACAACTGGGCAGAGTAAATAATCTGTGCAACAGGTATTGATGCTTCTGTGCTGCCAAGAGCTTACTGAATTAGGGTTCCACTTACTGGTAGAGAGGCCGTGGAAGCGGGTAGGGAATGAAGGGGTGGTAGGAAACGGTGTAGATGTACTCGACCATGTCATACAGGAGGTACCGGTGAGGGCTGAAAGGGAAAGCAGCAAACATCACACCTCAGTCAGCTACACTTCAATATTTGCAGCAAGAGAAAAAAACAATTTAAAACCCTCCACCCCGAAGGCTACAAAAAAACCTGTTTCTTCAATCCAAATAATTTGTCAGCAGGGACTCCCCTGTGGCTCACAAGGAGCGGGTTTATCCTGGAGGACTGCAGCCTGTGGAAGGGCCCATCTTGGAGCTGGGGAAAAGCACGGAGAAGAAGTGACAGAAAGGAACAGTGGGCATCTGGCTGCTGGCCAAGGCTAAGCCCCCAAAGCCACACTGAAGGAAGTGTATTCTGTGTGCTTTGAAAGCACACCTTAATGTGCCTCCTCCATGCTGACTCCAACTCTGAACTCAACATTTCCAGCACTGTGACAGGAGTTTGTACAAGCCCACTTGGAAGCCAGAAAGCAAATGGAGAATTAAGGATGCTTTCTTAACAAGACATCCTATCCTTGGTAGGAAATGGCTGCAAGGAAATTGATTCACCTGCCTTTCCTTGATACAAGTAAAGTATATTCAATACAAGAATGTATTGCTCTATTTAAAAGCAAGAGGAAGAAGCTAAGAAGAATTGCCCAAAAAATGCATTCTGCCCATCTCAAGATGGAGAGAAGGAAGCAGTCAGTCTCCCATTTATTTGCCTAAGAGTAACATACACCATTGGGAATTCCCATTTCTTTCTTGTTCCGGTTCTGCCTTGGCATTTTAGGCTCTCTAGATGGCTCAGACTGAGCTGTCAGGTATCTCCTCTGGCTTTCCAGGCAACTTGGTGCTGTTCCAGAACATTCTGAAAAGCTCCATGACACCATAAGAGCACACTGCTGAGCAGTTTGATAAACCCAAGATCTCAAGATGCCAAGGTCTGAGGTTACAGGCATGAAAACGGAGCCTTCAAATGACATGCTCTCCAGAAAAGTTCTGAGAGATCAGAGAATCATAAAATGGTTTGGGTTGGAAGGGACCTTAAAAATCACCTCATTCCAACACCCTGCCATGGGCAGGGACACCTCCCACTATCCCAGGTTGCTCAGAGCCTGATCCAGCCTGGCCTTGAACACTTCCTGGGATGAGGCAGCCACAATTTCTCTGGGCAACCTGTAAATCCAGTCTCTAACTGTAGATCCACTGCCTCTAACCCATTCTAATTCCAGGTGGTTTTCACACAGCTTTACTGGAATTTTCCCCAAATCCATGTTGTCCAGTATGTTTCCCAAGATGCCTATTTCTCTGTGTGCACTTACATCACATGAAATGTAATGGGGCCCAGACTAGGACTTTCAGAGTACTCACAGTAACAGCTTGAACCATTTTTCCTCCCAAAAAGGAGGTGGAATTTATTGCAGCTCACACTGTGTGCATGGATGGAGAAATTAAATGTACTGTGCAGCATGCCAAAAAATGACGCCAAAAAGAAGTACTACAGTTAATTAGAATCAGAAAACGTGACCTACCCAGCCAAGGCATATGTTTTTCCTTTTGCATCAGGATTCTTAATTGCATTAATAATTGCCTTTGCTACATCAACCACCTGTGAGGAACAAGTGCAGACAGTTACCAAGAGAAAACAGGAATACATGCACACACTCCTCTTTCAGAGGAGGTTTACAGACCAACACATCCACCCACCGAGGATTTGGGATTGGGATTTTATGGGAAACTTACATAGACTGGTTGCTTGACTGTTTTTTTGCCCAGAGCAATAAGAGGCACACCACCAAACCAGCGCATGTCTGACGGAAAAAAAGAGAAAATCTGGGAATCCTTTCAGTACCAGAATAACCAAGACATCTTACACCACACTGAGTGTGGATCTCTTCTAAAAATTGACTTCACTTTAAAAAAAAAGAGAGAATTGGGAAGAATTCCCAGTCAATTGCAGCAACATTTTTTTCAGCACGCATTTAATTTCTGTATTAACAGCAATGGGAAGGCTGCATTTGCTGTTTACTTAGAGTGGCTCAGACATATCACAGCTTTGCAAGACAGAAACTGGTTCCACTCTATCCTGTGTAGCAATTTCGCTGGTGATCCATCAGACATTATTGGAGCCTCTGAGCCCAAAACAACTCAGGAGGATTTTTACATTTGACCAGCTTGACAAGCTACCTTGAGGGTTAAGATGACCAGACCTCAAGTGAGAATAATCTAAATAAATAACCCAGTAGTACACACCCCCCCTCAAAACAGAATGATTAGAAAAATAAAAACAAAGAGCAACTAGATTGAGAAAGAATTCTGTGAGAATTTGTTATGTTTCTATGTTTCCCACACATTCCTGATAAAAACACACCTGTCTGCTTTTCAGAAGCAAATCCCATTTCCTCTCTGTTCTCTACAGGCAGTTGCATAAATCATACATGGGTTTATTATTCCAAGAGTACATACTTGCATAATGATTGAGAAATCGGTCCTCTCTCCCAAACATCTCAGCGGGCTTCAAAATTACAGCATCTGGAAATTCTTGCCTCACAGCCTCCTCTCCAACAGCCTATCAGTTAAAATGAACACATTCATTAGATCCGTGCTGAACCAAGCAGAAGTGGATGCCTTCCATAACAGAACGCATCCTTGGCTACAGAACTGAAAGAAATGACGCCATCAGTAGCACAAAAATTATTTATATCTAAGCCATCTGATCCTTGAGATGCTGCACTAAGACAAAGGTCTCACAGAAAGCCCAAACATTTCTCAGTTGCAGAAAACAGTCTTTAGTAAATTCGTACACTGATTTCCTTCAAACAGACCCAGCTGGGGGAAAAAACACCCAAAAAAACCACAAAGTACATTCTCAGGAAATATTTTAAAGTGGATTCCAGACTTACTTTGTTCCTGAGGTATTTGGAAGGACTCTTCATGTTAGCATTCAGGTGAGAGATATGAATGAATTTTTCCACACCGGCTTCCTTACTTATCTGTGCAATACTTTGAGGAATAGTTACAAATTCATCTTCAAATCTGAAGTTTCTAAAGCAAGGCAAAACCCAAATGTTATTTTAAGAACAATCAACAATGGCTGCCAATCAGCCAAAACGCAATTATTATGTATTACTTAAATGTTTTATCAAAAACCTATATTGACACTCTTTGTTAGAAACAAAATTTCCCCTCATGAGGGACTCTTCATATAATAAAAACAAGAGGCAAGTGAAATTGCAACTGTAATCTTCAATTTTAGCTTCTCTGCTTTTTCACCTGGTAAGATTAAATCAGTATGAAAAATCCTCTTGCCCACTTGTCTGTGACAAATAGAAAACTCCCAGTGAAAGTGAAAACAGGTTATTTCTATTAAGAGAAGCACTCCTGCATCTTAAACTCTGAGCAAGGCTGTGTTTTTACAAAACCTATTCAAAATTTGCCTTGATTTGGCACACTTAATTACACTACAAAGAAGCTCAAAATTTCTGAGCAGCACAATTCAGGGCAGATGCTTGGCACGGGAAGCAGACAAAAACAAACCAGAAAACACAGAGGTGTTCATGCAAATGGAAAAACGATTTGTCAGAGCATTTAGAACCATTTCAGAGCTGAAAGGGACTTCTAGGAGAAGCAAGAAGAAATCCTCCCCTCACTGTATGACATTCAAGGGGCCTAGATTAGGGGGTTATACTGTAAACCAGTTTGGTATCTGATCGAGAACAATACAGAAGCTCTGTCTCCAAGCAGAACTGACATTACAGGCTGGCAACAATCCCAAAATTCTTTCCAACTATCCCAAGACTGCAAGAAAGAGAATTGGCTGCTCATGTCATTATACTGTCCCTGTAAGCATCCCTGCATCTTGACCCTTTGCTTTGGGTAACAAACATCCAAACACCTCTCTCTGTGTCCTTATCTCCTCCCACAGCTCTTCAGATCCCACTGGAGTCCAAAGAAAGCCTTAAAAATACAAAGTTATTTTTGAGCCTTTAATAACTAATCTGATCCTGGGAACCATCACTTCTGTTCTGCGCACCAAAATAGATTCAGAAACACATGAGAACGAACAACATCCCTCCTGTAACCATGGAGTTTCAAACAACATAGTACACACAGAGGATCCTGGATACGACTACAAGGCAAGGAGGAAAGTATTTCATGGCAGGCTTTGTTTTTTTTGACTGATCTCTCCATCTAATCTTACTTTTCTTTTCTTCCTGTCCAAGTTTTTTATAGGCTCTGGGCTGATTACAATGGTTACCCTGACCTCATGTTTAACAAACCAGAGAACTTGATCTCAGGGTTTCAGCACCACCACTGGTATCTACATGCATAAAACATGTGATTAAAACATTTGTGCCACGAAGTTTAAGCTCTGTAATGTCCAAAAGTTTTAAACATGGACCAAGACTTGTCTGTTTGAATCTATTGAAACTGTCCAGAGAACAAGGTTTGGGGATTTTCACCAAGAATGAAATTTTCTGTTGTTGTCCTCACACTTCCTTTTAACAATAAAAGAAACTGTCTTTCATATAAATCATACTTTTTGCACAAGTCCAGAAATTTTTAACATCAAGTAGCTATTAATAAAAAGAGCAACAAAAGCATTAAGTTTGTAAACAGAAATAAAACTGGTATCTATATTTGTTTCTGTCTACTACAAGAGCAAAATTATGCACCATATAAAGGTAAATCTCACCATTAAATTTTTGTCTGGCAGTTCTGCACAGGGTTTAAATAAAATGGACATAACTGCATGAACACACACAGAGAAGGAGGCTGCTTACAGGTATTTTTAACCTAAAATACACATGGGAATTTTTAAATGGATTTCAAAAAGGAACTATTCTTAGGAACTATTACTAAAAAATGCTTCTGGAACTTATACTGTCTGTGCCAAAATTCTATCAAGGAATGATGCTATTAGTCATAATCTTAGGGACTCTCCATCAGCTATTCCTGTTTGATCATGGTTTATTCTAGCAGGCTACAACTCATCACTATGTCCAAGTGACAGGATGAAATCTTACTTCTGTAATAATGTAAACGTAAATATAATGTAAACATGAATTTAATATAAATAGAACATCAATGTAAATATAGATATAAGAAATTGGTGAGGCTCTTGAGGCTCTGTCATCTATAGGAAGGCACTGAGGGAACACCTACAAGGTGAGAGAATGTAGCACATTTGAACTTTTTGACAGAACAAAAGTTGTACTCTGTAAAATTTTGGAAAGAATGCACCTTTCCACAGTAGATCAGGACTGGAATTAACCATTTAAAGAAATTTTATATGCAAAATTTTGGGGTCGCTTTTTCACAGAAGTCAAGAACAATGGCAGCATCACTGCACACACACGCTGTAAAACACGGCTACAATACCCGGTACAAATCTATCATATATAGGAAAAAAAAAGGAAAATTACTTTGTTTCCCATTCCTTTCCAATAAGATTAATGACCACATTGCTGTGTTCCACGGCTCTTCGGATGGACTCTTTGTCCCTACAGTCCCATTCCTGCAAGCAGAGCAACAAATGGGAACAAGATGAGATAATGTGTAAATAGGCATCATCAAAGCAAGTTCTTTCACACCATTCCCATTCAGAGGCTAAACAACAGCTGGAGTGGTGTCTTTGAGAAGGATTAAGAGGCTGCCTTGTGTAGCCAGGGGTTTGTGTTTGATCTCAAGCCAGACTCACCAAGAAGAGAAGCTGTCCCAGGTCACCCATGGGCCGCAGATACATCAGGTCATACTGATCACAGCGATAGGGGATGATGACTTGAGAGCCAATGCGACCTAAAGGGCCACAAAAACCCCAAAGTTTCAAACAACTGCATCACTGTAAGTAGATGAACTTCTAAATAAACAAAGCTCCCTTTCTTCCCTGGCATTAAAGCACTACAATTAGGGATAAGTATCTTGAATGCATTATCTGCAAAGCTAAAAGTAGAACAGAACTAAGGTTCTTCTTGAACCTGCATAACTGGAATTCTTAAACAGGATTCTGTATTTAATATTCGGGCTTGTAAGACAGAATACCGAAGCTTGTTAACAAACAACGACAAAAATGGTGTGTCCTGTAAACATAGCACAATACTTTAAAAATGGAACATATATGAGGATATTTACATTGTTTAAGTTGCATGAAAAGGAGGAGGGGGAAAAAGCAGCAGGGGTTATTTTCTAAAACTTAAATTCAAAAGGGCAATTTTAAAGAATTCCAGTCAAAAGCCTGCAAACCTTTTAGTAAAATGTCCTAATAAGGCTAAAACCAGAACAATCAAATACAGGCTGTGGCTCTCCTCAGATTTGCATTCTACAGAGGAGTAGGACTTCTTTTAATGACCTTCAAAAGCTCCAAAATCTCCTTGATTAAAACACATTTTACTACTTGTCACATGCTGGAACTTAAGCAGACCAAACATTCAGCAAAACACGTTTAAGATCCAAAATGCCAGAGACTTCTACATCACCCTGCAACCTAAAGACTAATTAGCTTTGTTGAGCAATTTTCTGGTAGTTTTTTTTAATTAGTACTCCTGGTGAGCATTACCTAAGCGGTTGACAACGTATCGTCCCAGGAAACCTGTAGCTCCAAAGACAGTGGCCACAATGCCACTGACAGAGGATCTTCCACTTCTCCCATGAGGGATCACGGCGTGATGGACCTGCCGCTGCTGCTGCTGCAACACCGACGGTGCTGCAGTCAGGACAGAAATTCCATGGCCTGCAACACGGAACAAGAGAGAGTTTGGGACATTAATTGGGATTTGGCACTGCTAACCTACAGCTTATGCTGCTTTTCTCATCACAGATCCTTTTTCTCTAATATCCCAGATGGAGGCTCCTGATGGGCTGTTCCAGAGACATCTGGAGAGGTCAGACAGGAGCAGGCCTGGGAAGTTTTTGGTAAAGTCAACGACCAAACTGAGACAGGGAAGGAGCAGACAAAGGTTATCAGTTCTCAAACAACAAGTAAAGCTTACTGTGAGTTTAAGGTGAAGCAAGTAAAGAATATTCAAATAAAAATATAAAATATAGCAGAGGAAGCAATCCTCCTGCATCATAGCTCTGGAGTGAGGAGATAGGGAGGGATGCAAAGAGCCAGATGCATGATATATGGGATACTGCCTCAAAGCTGCTCCTTTCCTCGAGGAGCTAGGAAACCTTGGGAGCCATGGAAACAGGACATCATTACGATACTGATGTACAAGAGCCTGTGGTGACAGGACAAGGGGCAATGGCTTCACACTGACAGAGAGCAGGGTTAGATTGGATATGAGGAAGAAATTCTTCCCTGTGAGGGTGGTGAGGCCCTGGCACAGGGTGCCCAGAGAAGCTGTGGCTGCCCCATCCCTGGCAGTGTCCAAGGCCAGGCTGGACAGGGCTTGGAGCAACCTGGGATAGTGGAAGATGACACCTGCACACTGAAGAAGGTTTTATCCCACTGTGGTTAGGAATTACCAGTTACACAGGGGCACTGACATTGCAGCCACAATGTTCAAAAGATCCAAAGGACAGGGTATCTTGAGGCATAAGTTATATTCTGTTGCATCAGCTGGCAGAACTCAAACCAGAAAATCCAACCAGATTTCAGTGTCTGAAGGAGGTTTTCCTCTACCCAAAAGTCTGTCTGTCCCTATTCTCTCCATACCTCACGAACTGGTAAAGGATACTGCATCTCCAATTTTGTCCTGAAAGGCAGTCTGACAGCCACTTAAGTAAGTAAATAACACATATAGACTTGAACTCTTCAATTTTTTTATACTATGCTTGGAAACTATGCTCCAGCTGCCAGAAAAAAACAGCACAAAGTAAGATATTTTGTACTTCGAAGGTAGGTATGTGACTTCCTAAAAGGCATCTCTCCTACAAAACAGGTCAAAGCTTAAACTGGGCAGGGTTTCTGTCTTCGAGGGACCTTTCCATTACTGAAACAGAGAGCTCAAGACCAACTACGAGAAAGAAGGAAAAAACACTCCAGTGTCTTCACCCATTCTTGTGCTTTCCTAATAACTAGGGGTTTGCTATTGAATTTATATTTTAGGAAACACAGAGTCACAGAAAAATGTTTGGATTCTTTATAATCAGCAAGATTCCTTCAAGTATCAAAAAAAAAAGGGTATGTGGTATGCTGAAGTGGTGAAGAGAAAGCTTAATGAGCCATACTCTGCAATACTTTGCTTACCTACAATTCTTTTTCTAAAGGTTTATTTAAAAGAATTAAAAACACACAATAGTCATATTCATAAAATTAAAACTGCCTCTGTTACTTTTAGATAGGAACATCTTTCAGTTCTTACAATATAAACCCTAAATGCAACAGAATTTCAGTACACTGTGAGCAGCCATTGGAAAAAGTACTATTGAACAGATCAACCTACACAAGGACACCATGAAAGTTAAAAAATAAATAAAAATTTATTTATGAAAATATCTTTCAACTGTTCAGTGGCTTTTTTGCTGTTATTTCTGAAAAAATTCTTGGTGGCAGGCTCTTCATAATGCTATCACTGTCATACTAACAAATAATACCTAACTACTGTTTTGTATTCTCCCACCTTTGGGTATGCACCTGCTGTGCTTGCCTTACACTGGAAGGTGCTCAGTGATGAACACCTTTCCTTGTTCCGTAACTATGAGCTCTGTCTGCCACAAATTATCATCAGCTCTGGTTCTATGCCCAACCACTTCTGTAAACCTGCTTCAAATTCCATTTTCCAGAGAAGCTGTGGCTGCCCCATCCCTGGCAGTGTCCAAGGCCAGGCTGGACGGGGCTCTGAGCAACCTCGGACAGTGGAAGGTGTCCCTGCCCATGGCAGGGAGGTGGAACGAGATGATCCTTAAGGTCCCTTCCGATCCCGATCATTCTGTCATTCTATGAATTAAAGCTCAAATATCCAGAGTGAACCCAAAGCACCTTTTTCTCCACCCAAAAGTTTGTCTATCCCTGTTCTCCCCCAACCCCACGAACGGGAAGAAGACACCACATCTCCCATTTTGTCCTGAGAGGCAGTCTGACAGCCGCTTAGGTAAATAAAGGACACACTGTTCCCGTTAAAAGGATATTAAATTCCTCCCTCTCCTTTACCAACAAAACCCGTTTGCCATCTCCCATGCTACTCAACTGAAGAGCGTGGGCAGAATCAATTCAAACGGAGGCAAAGACCCACATACATGCTTTAAGTATAATATTGGTAGCTGAACTTTACTATAGATCATGGCCAAAAGGTCAAAGTCACCTACGAAAGGGGAAAAGAAATCCAAACTTTTAGCTTACAGGGCAGTGACAGCCCCAGCACGACACCCACAGCTACATCCTGAGCCCTTTGTGCTCCAATCCGCAGTTCCCTAAGGAGAAGGGAGGCAGAAACACGATCACTTCCGCGCCCTCAGGAAAATTTTCGGCAGCTCCTTTCCAGCCTCTGCAGTGAGAGCTGCCCTCACGCAGAGCCCGGAGCCGAGCCCGTCCCAGGCTGGGGCAGAGCCGCGCGGACGGGCCGAGCTCCCCGAGGCGCGGTGGGAGCGCTGGGGCCGGGTCGGGGCTGTGAGGGGCCCGGCGGGGCTGACACTCACCTGCCCTTGGCAGCCGCAGCCCGCGGGCGCAGCGCGCCGCCGCCGCCATCTTGTGCCTTCCGCGGGCGGGGCGGCGCATGCGCGGGGCGGCGGACGCAGCGCGGCTGCGCAGGGCGGGGCCGCGGGGGCCCTCAGGGGCTGCCGGGTACGAGGTCACGGCGTTCATTAGCGGGGGAGAGGCCGCGGAGGGTGGTGGGGTCTCTCCGGGGCTGCTGGTTACGAAGTCACGGCGTTCATTAGCGGGGTCCCTCAGGGGCTGCTGGTCACCAAGTCCCTGCGTTCATTAGCGGGGAGAGAGCGCGGAGAGCAGCGGGGCCGGTCTGTGACCCACCACTGCCGTGTCAGCCAGGCTGTGGAACTCAGTGGTGCCTTCGGTGTTTCCTTAAACACCTCAGGGTGTAGCGGGAGCTCTACCGCCAGCCTGGGCAGCCCATTCCAATGTGCAAGAAAGAATTATTCTTTTAGTGAAGAAATTCTTTGTGATGTCCCACCCGAGCCTCTCCTAGCGCAGGTTGAGGCTGTTTCCTCTCGTCCTGTGCCTTGTTCCCTGGGAGCAGAGCCTGACCCCCACCTGCAGCTGGAAACGCTTCGGGTTAGCGACCGATGCGATGCTGTACACAGTTGAGATGGAAAGTGCGAATCGCCGGTGTGTTTGGCCTGGCTTACAGACGGCAAGGGGAGGATGAAGGCCAGCACTGGCTTTTTGTTCTAGGACTTTTTGTTTGGGAGCAGGTGCCGGGCGTTTGGAAAGTGTTTGGGGTCTGCGAGAGTGAGAGACAGGATGGCACACAGAGCTGGAGGGAGGGTTCCTGTCTCCAGGGAGTCTCACACAGTTCAGTGGGTGCGAGTTACACGTTCTGGTCCCACAGAAAATGTTCTAAAAGAAAGATACTGCTCTGGAATTCACTTTTTTTTTAGTGGCCTATCAACTGCACAGCCAGCAATGAGACAATTTGTTTTCCTTCCCAGCTGTATGCAGGATCAGTGCCGAAGAGCCAGGATGCAGAGCGGAGCTCTCGCACTGACTGCTCCCACACAACGGGGCCGGGCCAGGAGAACTCTTGGCTTTTTCCTGGGCACAGCCAGCCTTCATAAAACCAAACACACGATGGCGGTGTGGGCTTGCTAAAGAAGGAAACGCTCTAGACCACCCCAAGGGCAGAGCCAAGCTGAAAACGTCACTGCTCTCCAATCAACTGTGTCAGGACAAAAAGATTTCGCTGATCTTCCCCTTCCAAGTACAAACTCTTGTTTGCGCCACACTCAAACGGCAACACGAACTCTTCTGTTCTAACAAATGTTTTCACTCTCCTGAGTCCGGCTACAAACTTGAAACTATCCAGCAAAAACAGAGCTCACAAAAGTGCCAGCTGAGACAGTTGTTGGTGCCTACAACTTCAGTTGCACCCAAAGAATTAGCGGTGTTCTGCTGTCTGCACTTTCTTACCAGCTCTATGAACCATCACAATCCTTCAGTCTGACAGAGCCAAGATCCAAATAGAACGGCACCAGTGACTGCTCACACACTAAAGGTACCAGGACAGAAAGCTTGACTGCTTGGCTTTTGCCTTCCCACAGTAGCAGTACAACAGCTCTAACCAGCAGAACTGCCGATTAGGAAAGCCATTAAATTTCACTAAGACCACCCAATGTGCGGATCCAAAATTGCTTTCTGTGCCAAAGACAGGAACTATAAGCCCATCTCAAAAGAAGTGGGATCCCCTCCTTCAGAATAGACAACATCCAGGAACTGAGCCCATACTAAAGTGCCAGAACACTGTTACTGGGCATTACTTCACTTGGGCACTCTAACAGCTGCACACCAGTTCTGAGCATAGCTGCTTACCTTGTCCAAAATAAGTGCACTGCTAAAATTTCAGAAGGCCACCTCTGAATAGTGGACACCACATGCCAAGTTGAGGAGTGTAAGGAGCAGTTCTTTGGGTGTGGCTGAAACTGGAGGCAGCACCAGCGTTCTCAGCTGAGGCTTTCGTGAGCTTTTCTTTTGCCAGATGGTTTGAAGTTTGTAGCTGAGCTCTGCGAGAATGAAAAAATGTATCAGCGTAAAGAAGTTCCTGTTGCTGTTTGAGTGTGGGTCAAATAAGAGCTTGTACTCGGGAGAGCAGCGAAATCTTTTTGTCCTGACAGTTGATTTGAGCGCAGTGGTGATTTCAACCTGGATCTGCACTTTCGGTAGTTGGATAGGTGAGGTGTGTTTTCTTCTTTTGCAAGTCCACACCGCCATCGTGTGGTTCATTTTGTGACAGTGCCCAGGAAAAAGCCAAGCGCTTTTCTGTCCCGGCACCATTCGTGTAGGGCAGTCAGTGTAGGGGTTCTGTTGTGGATGCTCTCTTCGAGATTGAAAGGATGTCATATTGCATAGAAGGAAAGGACATGTGATTCTGCATGTAAAGAAAGACGAATCGTCTCACTGTTGGCTATGCAGTTGATAGGCTGCAAAAGGAAAGTGAATTCCAGCACTGCCTCTTCCTTCTAGAACTTCTTCTGTGGGACCAGCTGCTGACCATTCTCAGTTTTGTAACTGGATTCTGTGAGACTGAAGGTGCCTGAGGGTCGCTAGAGCTGAACGCACAGACCTGGGTGTGCTGCACTTTAAAAGCTGTGAGGAGAAAGTGAAGGCCAGTGCTTACTCTTTGTTCTAGGAGCTTTGGATTGGGAGCAATAGCTGGGCACAGTAAGTTTTGAAGCTGGGCTCTGCAAGAGTGAAGGGCTGCGATGGTCCATGTGCATAAGTCCAGGGGGTGTGTTGCTTTTTACAGGATGTGAGTTAAATATAGAGACAACTATAGCTTCCTGAGCGGGCACATTTTGTGACCAGTAGTTCCACTTGATACAGTTTAGGTTCAGGAACTCTGCATGATTGAAAGAAAGAGCAGGGTAGTCCATTTAGTTTGAAAGGAAAACTCCTAGCCCCTGTTCGCAGGATGTTGTTGGTAGCCTTCAAAGGGAATGTGAAACCGAGCAACTGTTTTCTCCTCTTTTGTTTCCAGATTAAAATGACCCAGCTGGGCTCAGGGAGAGAGCCAAAGTGTCAAGGTGCATGCAGCCAAAAAAAAGAAGCATAATGCGAATGTGTGTTGTGCTGTTCGAAGCTGCACAGGAAAAGGGGTGCCTAGCACTGTCTCTGTTGTTCCAGGACCTTTTCTTTAAGGCAGCTGATGATCCTGAAGGTCTTTCAGCAAAACTGAAAGAATAGGATTCCACATGCAGCTTAGAAGAAATTTAACCTTCCATTTGAAACTCTAATGAAACCCTTAATTAGTACAGCAATCAAGGGGCACTCTGACTTCTTGTGCCAGGAAAGAAGCAGTTGCTGGATAACCCCTTCTTCTCACAGCTTTTCAACTGCACACCTCAGTATTCGTCTACACATATTCCTTCTCAAGTTTCTTTCCCTCTTTTCTAAAGCTGTCCTGAATTCTGTATGATAATTTTCCCCAAAACATTTGCATTTAACTTCTACTCATCTCTATTGGTGTCGAAATCCCTTGGAATTTCTCAGGAGGTTGTGGATCTTAGTGACAACAGAGCTTGCAATAACTGTAGTAAATTGTCCTTTTCCTCTTTTCCTTACAATAGCTCACAACAGTACAAGAACAGAACTAGAAGGGCAAATAATTAACAGCATTCCTTTTGCTTTTCTTAGCCCTCCCTGCAGTGAAATGTAAAGGTGTTAAGGCCATAAGTCCCTTTGTTCCTGCTTTTGCTTAGCTTGAGATACGTATGTGACGTGAGAAGAGAGATTAGAGGGACTAACAGTTTGAAAACAGAAGATCTAGATTTTTTTTTTTTTTGATTGTGGGAGTTGCATTGCCTTCTCATCTTTTCTGATCAGAAACCTCTTTTTAAAATTCTTAAATACCAACTTGTTTCTGCTCCATCTCATATAGTGATGGTTTGCTTTATCTGGTTACTTGTGGTGCAGAGGAACTTGCCCATTTGGCTTGTAAAAAAAATTACTGTCTTTATCTAGGCAGATATTTAAGTCTTCAACTCTACCTGTCTGTAGTTACACAGAGAGACAGAATAAACTCAATTCCTTATGGCTTCACTAGGGTCTGGAACCTTTCCTACGGAGTTCTGTTCTTAATGGAAGACATTTTGCCCCATTTTTCAACACACTCCTATACTGCTACTGCATAGCTGAGTGTGCTAATAGACTTTGCCTGGATCTTAAAAGGAACTTCAGTGCAATATTTACAGCAGTGAAAAAAAGAACCAATAGTATAAACTTGGCCAACATGCACCCAAAAACCCTGTGAAGTCACAGTAATTTTGTATGCCCTGTTAGAGGCAAGTTCATTTCTAACTTAGCTTTTGCAAAGACATTTCCAACATTGCTATTCAGAATACAAGGAAAAATTGTTGCTAGCTGTTGAGATTGTAATCCTGTTTGATAAAAAAAAAAAAGACACTGAAAATTCACCTAGATGGCAATATCAGCAAGAGGAGGTTTTGTAGAAAGTCACATCTTTATCTTTTTATGTGTCTTTAACTGTGCAAAAGGTAATTTTCTATTTTGCGAGACAAGTCACCTCAGTGCACTGTGGAGGTATTTTGCCGTAATGTCTGTGGTTTGCTCTGGAGGTAGTTTGGAAATTGTCAAGTCTGGAAAAGATCAGTGTAAAAACAAGTAGATTCCTGAGATTTGTGTCTTTCCCTCCAGAAATATTTCTCTCCTGAGTACCCACCTGACAGCCTTTGCTTTGAGCACTTTTGCAGGGAGAAGATCCAAGCTACACTTTTCCACTTTTCCCCCAGAGCCTCCTGTCTTATGGCAGGCATGTCACAGGCAGAAGAATGTTCCTGAATTTCCATAAGGACAGAAATAAAGACTAGAGCATTTATGGAACAGCTGCTGCCCAAGTTGCTCAGCGTGAATGTTAAAGACAATCCGCTCTGTGTGCTGAAAATCAGGCCCCCTCATGAAAGTGTGTAGTGAGAACTAATTCAGAAGGAACCGTGGTTGTCTCTCCTACACATGAGAGACTGAGCAGGCAGTCTGAAGGTAGCAGAACAAAATCAAAAGAAATACCCTATGAAGAGAAAATATTCCTATTTCTTCAGATGTTCACTCTGCCACTCAGGCAACGATAAGGAGGAAAACAATATTTCCTACTATTTTTACACATACCTTGACCACAGGTATTCTTACTGAGAAGGACAGCGTTTTCCTAGGGCCAGAAGTTGACAAATTGACTTGTGGTAAGAATCTGAATATACAGGAAAATGTCAGGAACTGCTCTTTGTGCTTCAGGTGCCCTCTTGACTCTTTCTTTGCAGGACTGCAAATATTAGCAATGAAATCCTGAGGATGCTATCTTTTTTCTTGCACTGACAGATACCACCAGCTCTTTAAAGAAGTGTTTATTACGTCCAGGAAGGCTTGTTGGCACAATGTGCCACTGCAGTGCACAATGAACACTTCCTCAGCAAGCAACTTAATTGGGTTTTCCCCATCTCTTCTTTCAAAGAAAGATAAATACTGTGACAGGAGGTGAGTAATTAGGAAAAAAAGGCACCCTGTTGTCCCAAACTGGCACTCACAGGCACTTTTTAAACATACTTTGGGTGAAAAGGCATTTTAGTAGCTTTGTAAGGTTTTTAGCTATTCTTTGCATGGGTACTACAGCTTTCACTATGCATTGCAATTTAGGTGGTTGCTCCTTGCAGTTCCAAAAAGCTTCTATACTTTAACCTCCTCCCTCGGAGCTCCCCGCAGATGAGGTCAGGGGAAATAGCAGCACTGTGCCATTGAGTGCTGTCAAAAACACTGTGGACACTCAAAACATTTATTTAGAATATTCCATCTTAAGTTATACCACTGAAGGCACGTTAAATAGCTGAGATATTCAAGCAGGGAATCAGCTCCTTTGGGTTTGGTGGAACTATTTATATGTTACTAAGATAATAGCCTCACTTGCTTTTCATCATTTGTACAGTTTTACTGTTTGCACTAAATTCAGCTGAGAAAGCGAAAGGGGATGATTTAGGTTTAAGTTCTAGCTATAATGCATTAGCAAAATGCTGAAGTGTTTACAGTGCAAGTGGAGCAGAGAACATGTACACAGGGAAAATGTGGATATAGTTCATATGATTTATGAATAAATTCCTATTAAAAATTCCATTTTGGATCCTGAGTGGAACATAAACTTTCACCATGACAATCAACAAGATAACCCTACATCCACACCACTTCTTTTTGGTGTTTTTGGGAAAGGAGACCTGAATAAAAGCAGAAATCTTTCTTTATCCTGAGGTTAGGAAGTGTAGTTAAGGGCAGGTCCTTGACAGTGGGCCTTTTACTTGGATTTCCTAAGGAAAACCATGCCTGGGACGAGAACTTGGAAAATACTGTATTATCTTGTGCCCAGAGGAAGATGTGATGTTTTGGGCTGAAACATCTGCAATTATTTTGTATTTCATTATTTGAAAGGAATGTTCATTTCCATATTTTTCAGTACAGGTACTAATTTTTCATCTCTACCCACACATATACATAGCCAGACTCATTCTTCTTTTCTAAAAAGTGATATTAAAATTATTTCTTCTCATTCTAAAACACTTAGAGGTTGACAAAAAACATTGCAAATAAAAAAATCGCAGAAAATACAGATGAGAAGTAATTTCTGTGTTTGGTTGGTTTTGGTTGTTGGGGGTTTTTTTAAGGATATGCTTATCTTTTTTTTTTTTTTTGACTGCCCAGACTTGTCTGTAAAATCTTGGTTACAGGAACCTTGTCGTACTCTGTTTTTGTAAAGAACCATCTCATAATAAACACTCTTGACTTAAAATTCAGGAATAAAACCAGGAAAAATTTGTGTGTAGCTGTCTTCGATGGCACTGATATTGCCACACATTTAAATTAGCTTGGCAATTATTTTGGGAAGAGCTCAGCTGGGATAATCATCTGAAGGATTTCAGTTGCTTGCCAATTGTTTCACTGCTTTCTGCCAGCTCTTCTCTCCCTACATGAAAGTCATAAATCCTGCTTACTGGACACGGTTAAATATTGCCAGGAGCTTCGAATAGGCTGCTCCAGGCAGACAAGCAGGATTTGGCCTGGATCATGGATAACAAAGCTGGCACAGTGTTTTCAACTGGCACTCAATTTTCAAAGGTAAAAGATCATCCTCCCTACCTTCCCTGTGTCCAGGATTGACACAGAAACCCTTTGTGTTGGTGTGATTCACCAAAAGATATTTGGACAGGCTTCTGTCCTTTTCCAGTGTGGAGCTATTGCTGCACAAAGAGTTTGGGAATTTCCTTTGGTGTTTCTGTGGAAGCTTAACGCTTCCAAAGATGCCCAGGGATATTTTCAGCCCATATCAAACACCACAGCAGAGAGAAAACCTTGACTTCCAGGTTTGCCCCAGATGCTAACGAGATGTGCCTGCTGCCTGGGAACTGAGGACAAAGGTACACATGAAAATTCACAGGCTGCAAAACAGTTCCACGGGAGCACAAGGACCCTGACAGTGATTGCTGCCAGGGGCATTGCAAACCCCTGTCCTGGGCGCCTGTGCTGCAAGGGCTGTCCCTTGCCTCGCAGAGGCTGATTTGAAGGCGACGTTCTGGAATTGCAGCACATAATTCCCTCAGCCAGCCTGTCACCTCGGGGGTGAGAAAGCTGTGATGCCATCGCCCCTTAACGGGGTGCATTTTCAGTATGTTGATTCCTCATCACCCACCCAGACCTCCTCTAATGACCCCGGCACGGAGGAGAGGAGGGGTGGAGAGCAGAGAGAGCGCTCCTGGCAGTGCTGCTGAGGTGTTCATGGAAGCAGAAACTGCTCTTACTGCAAATAATGACGGCGTTTTCCTCCAGCCTGATTTGTGATAGGGAGCAATTGTGTGAAATACGTTCCAAAGAAACAAAAGGAGCACTGTTAAAATGAAAAACGCTTAAAATGGAGACACTTAAGAGGAGAAACCAGGAAACCTTTTTAATAGTTACGCTGTTTGTAAAAGTGAAATACCAGTAACTCCTAGTTGTTTCAATAATCTAAGTATGGATAATATAATTTCGTATTTCTCACCTATTAATAACTTTTGGCTTATGCTACTTTTAAAACAATGTCCTTAATTTAAAGAATAGCCAAATCATTCTTTTAGGCCAAAAAGGAATTTGCCCTAATTTTTTCACAATTGTAGCTTATCAAAATTATCAGTTAAAATGAACTGACAAAATATCAACGGTGCTCTGTGTTCCTACGCACAAGTAAAAGCTTCCAAAATATAAAAAGAATATTTATGAAATGAATGAGGTACGGACATTTTAAAATTTCCCACATTGCAAGCAGCAGTTGTGAAAATCAATCCCAAGGACGAGATGCTGCGTTCTGGCACAGGTCTGATAATAAAAGGACATTAGCATCTCTGTGTGGGTGGTTGTCTTTGCTCCCACAAGTTTCACAATATTCTTCCCATTATGTTTTAATACTTCTGTACTGTGTATTTCCTAGGGATTCTGAATGATGCAATGGCAGCAGGGTTGCATGGCAGAAAATATCCGTATAGTCAGAATGTAGACCACATCTGAAGCTCCACTTGGCCAGAATTAAGATTTCCTTAGAATCTAACAAAAGATAGCTGATTAAAAATGAATGAACAAACAAAAAACCTAAAAAGTTAAAGGAAAAAAAAAAAGAAGGGGAAGGGGAAGGGGAAGGGGAGGAAAAGGAAAAGGAAAAGGAAAAGGAAAAGGAAAGGAAAGGAAAGGAAAGGAAAGGAAAGGAAAGGAAAGGAAAGGAAAGGAAAGGAAAAGAAAGGAAAGGAGAAAGGAAAGGAAAGGAAAAGGAAAAGGAAAAGGAAAAGGAAAAGGAAAAGGAAAAGAAAGGAGGAAAAAAGAACAGAACAGCAAGCATTTGCTATTTTACTGTTCTCCTGAGGACACACTTTCAAAAAGTTTCTCCAGTATCCTTACTCACAGGTTGTGTTTTCCAGTCAAGTGCAGTCTGAGTTACTCAAAACTTTGAAGGCATTTGCCTTTGACACTTTGGCACTGGTTTTATTTGGTGACTTTTCACAACCTTATGGCCTTCTTATTTACTCTTCATAAGACAGGCTTCGTGCTGCTTCCCCCCAGAGATGCAGCACAAAGCAGAGGTGTGCTTCAAATTACCCTAGAATTGACAAAGGCCACAATAAAAGTAATTTTCCATATTCCTCACGCAGGTGTTAGAAAATCAACAGCCTTTAAATAATGGCAGTAATGAATAATAATATTTTATTACTGTTTGACAGTATATTTATACACAATTATACCATATGGTTTTGTAAAAAAAAATGCTTTTTTAACACTAATTCAATTTCTATTTTTAAATTTAATTTTCTAATAGATACAGCTTCAAAAACTTTATAAATGTTGGGAAAAGACTTGTAATATCATCTAGAATTCTTACTTTATACAGCTATGTACAAACCTGCAGGCTTCATACAAAAGAAAGGATTTAACACTACAGTTAGAACAGAGATAACTGGCACAGCAACAAAACTGGGAACCAAGAATAAACTGGAGTTATGCCATTTCTAAATCCCTGCCATGTACTGAAGAGTATTTGTGTGAAATTGCTGATTTTTAGGAGCACATCATATGGCACTCACTGTATCTTTCTGGCTCTTATAGTTGTAACAAAGAGTCAAAAGCTCTGAGTGTTTTGTATAATTATTTTTGAGGTTTTGTTCCTTCGTTTGGGTTATTTTGTAATTTTATCTTCTTCATGTGAAGTGGGGGAAGGGAAGATGCTGAGATTATAGTGATTGTGTCATTTTTGGATTTGAGTTTTGCTTAAGGCTTCATAAGTCAGTGTAGGTAGATTCATTTCTAGAATTTGACAATCTGGATTTTTATCTCAAGATACATATTTTTATAGTAGAAAGATTCTTAAGATTTCAAATATGAGAAGCTTAAAATATGTGTAAAAAATGCAGGAAAATAAAAATCTAAGCTTTTTCTAAGGAAAAAAGTGGCAGCAAAATGTTACAGGCCATGCTAGTGTGCAACGTGACTCCTCAAAAATAATAGCAAAAAATGTCTAAGCACTCCCTGTGTGTTTATTTCTAGTTCTGTTTCTCTTATACAGAGCAGCAGGTCACATTTCCTGTAATCTGTTTTCCAAAAACTGAAAGCTTGGAAGTTTGCTTTACTCTATTAAATCTACTCATTAAGGTATAGAGACTTTGCACTCCACAGAGACCTCTGTTCAGTTATTGAGTGAATTATTTATAACCCACTTAAAGGCGGTATTGCTGTAAAATATTTAAATGTAATTTAGCCTCTGAATCAAAGTCAATATAAGCCAGACTGTTTTTGCCAAAGGGAATTCCATATTACACAGATTCCCTTTCTATTCTAAAACTTTTCTGTTAGGATAATTTTTTAGCAGGACAATGTTTATCTCTGAAGGGTATTAAATGCATGTGTATTTTATCTGAAAAAACACCCCACAGCTGTGTTAATAAAAATGCAAACACAAATCCCAGCAAAGCCTGTTTACACCCACACAGCCTTTCACTGTTTCACAAACAAGTTCCACAAAGAGTTCTAATTTTTTTAGATTTATTTAAAATCTCCTGTCTTCCAACAAATTATATTTCGTATTTGATGCTTACTTGGGATAATGACTGTGTACCGTATTATTGTACTTACGAAAGCAAAAAATGTCCTGAATAATGAAAATCCAAAATGTTTCATGGAAAATGTGTGTTTCCATGCTCACCACTTCAATCACTTAAGGTACCAAATTACTTATGCAAATAGTGACTACAAATTATTAGCAAAAGCAGTTTTTGGAAAAGTTCACTTTCCTGAAGGCAGCTGAGAAGACTTAAAGGTTGAAACCCAAGGTGTGAGTAATTGAGAGGGACAGCAAAATGATATTTAACCTATTCCATACATTTGAAAAGTTTAGTGTTCCTTTCCTTTAAGAATTTAGAATCTCCAACTAGATAGTAAAATTCTACATTTATTTTGCTTGCAGGTGATTTTTCTAAACTCAAACCCACGTGTGCACACAAACACAGAAGCATGGATCACCGAGTCCACCTTGAGACTGATCAATCCCACCTTGTCACCCAGTCCAGAGCTCTGAGTGCCACGTCCAGTCCTGCCTTGGACACCTCCAGGGATGGGGACTCCACTGCCTCCCGGGACAGCCCCTTCCAATGCCTGAGCACCCTTTCCAGGAAGAAATTCCTCCTGATGTCCAGCCTGAGCCTCCCCTGGCACAGCTTGAGGCCGTTTCCTCTTGTCCTGTCCCTGTTCCCTGGGAGCAGAGCCCGACCCCCCCCCAGCTGTCCCCTCCTGTCAGGGAGTTGTGCAGAGCCACAAGGTCCCCCCTGAGCCTCCTTTTCTCCAGGCTGAGCCCCTTTCCCAGCTCCCTCAGCCCCTCCTGGTGCTCCAGCCCCTTCCCCAGCTCCGTTCCCTTCTCTGGACACGCTCCAGCCCCTCAATGTCCATCTTGTCCTGAGGTTCCCAGAGCCGCCCCAGGATCTGAGGTGTGGCCCCAGCAGTGCCCAGCACAGGGGACAGTCACTGCCCCGGCCCTGCTGCCGCCCCATGGCTGGCACAGCCCAGGTGCCATTGGCCTCTTGCCCCACTGGGCACACCTGGGCTCATGTCCAGCCGCTGTCCCCAGCACCCCCAGGGCCTTTCCCAGCTTTCCAGCCCCTCTGCCCCAGCCTGGAGCTGCAGGGCCTTGGTGTGACCCGAGGCAGGACCGGGCCCTTGGCCCTACTGAACTTCAGGCCAAATATGTGACTTTGCACAACCATGCCTGGCGTAAAGGGCTAAAGGGAGAAGAGCTGGATTGGAGGAATGGCCACACATTCTGATCACCCCTTCTCTTGTCCACTGCTGCAAACGCTTCTGTGTTTCTGCTGTGCTTACCACAGAGCCAAGTGGGATATCCTTTCCTCAGGGGAAAGGCAATTTCTTTCCTGCTTTAAAAGCGAGAACCTTGAAAAGGCCCCGGTGATTGGGCAGCAATGGACACTTGGCCCCCCACTTAGAAGCCTTTCCCCAGTATGCACATACTGAGCTAAATTGTACAGTTGTATGCAAATGATAAGCAAATGTACAAGACGGACTTGCTGATAATATGCATAAACTCTCACCCAGAGGTGCACAAGGTTTGGCAGCAATGTCACTGCTGATAAAAATGTAAGGAAGAACAGAGGTAGGTGAAATCCTGCCGAGTGAAAAGTGAATGGCACATCATTTTAGCATGACCAGAGGGGCTTTGGATGCAGGGAATGGAGGTTGAGCAGGGACCACCAACTCCTCTTTGCCAGGGTCAAACTGAATAGGAAGTGAGAGCTGAGCAGAAAAGAGCTGCTGAGCTGATGTATATTTAATAATTTTCATTATATCTGGAGCTAATAATTGTGTGAAAAATGCAGTTTTAGCACATAACATACAGTCCCTCCTTCCCATTTTCCCTCTGTCAGCATACCTGACACCTCTCTGAGGTTTACCCGCATTTATCACAGCTAAATCCTCTGCACTGGGAGAAACAGTGAGAAACTGCCAGAAGTTTTCCTCCTGAGCTGTTAACTGTGCAGATGAACTTCAGACTTGCATCATTTGTCATGATAATGCCCTGGGGATGCCTGTGAGAGGCCATGAGGCAAGGAGTTACTGTTGAGAATAGATTTGCTTCAAGAATGTTCATCCCAGCATACTCCATTTGTTCAGCGTATTTACACTATTGAGACACACTGTGTGTTTGCTTTTTTGGGTAGCTTACAGTCTTACATGAAAACAGCATGCTGAATTTAAATTCAAAGGGAGTGAGGTGCGCAGGAGATGGATGGAGACGCCAGGATTTGTAACTGTGAGAGAAAGAAAAAGGATGACTGTCATGCCCAGTTCAAATTCTTCCAGCTGCAAGAGATAAACTATTGATTTTATAGAAAACTTGCATTTCCTCATTTGCAGAGAAAATCATTTGAGAAGTTGACATCAACTGAAATATGACACAAGGAGATAACACACTTACATGGTGCCTTTTTGCCATAAAATACCTAATAAGTATGCCTACAGTCATCCTCAACAGCTAGAATAGACAATTCTATTGCTTGCCAGCATTATTTAGTGATGGAAAGTGTACTAAACATTTTCTGTTTGGTGAGATTAAACCAAACCCAGAAATCTTGTGAATATTAACTTAGCAAACTGCAACATCCATAGCAATGGCTGAGCCAACTGCTTAGGGCTGCATTAAGTAAAATTAATAACACATAGGGCTTGTGCAGTAGAAAATAGTCCTGGTACTGGATACTCAAAAAAACTAAGTACAAGAGTTAAAAATATGTTCACATTACACAGAATTACTCATTTATACTTCAGAAAGTAGCAAGATGCATTCCTGAACAGGATGAAGTCAGTTTAAAACAGAGTAATTAGGGCTAAACAGCTATGTGTGACAGAGTGGAATCTCTTCAAGAGGAAAAATTATGCAACTTGAGAGGCTGGTTGGCTGCCAGAAACACAATTGTCACTGGTTGCCATTTGTCTTCGTGGGCAATGCTGCAAGAATAACGAGTGAAATTCAGAAGCAGAATAAAGATTGGTGCTACGGCCCTGGGGAGAGCAGGATGAAAGCCACAGATGTGGAGGTGAATGACCTGGATACAGAGCTCACCTTGTTTAACCACACAGCCTCCATATTCCAACCTGGGTGAGTCAGAAATATGTCAAAAGTTTAAGTAACAAAAACAACAGCTCAAAATACTTAAATGTCTAAGATACATAGAGGAATAAAATTGAATTCTTACAGGGTGCTGCTTATTATAGTCCAAATCTAGGCTTTGCAATATGAAAAGCCCTGGAAGAGAAGACCTTCTGAAGACAGAGGAGCTGCTTCTGGAAAAAGAAAGCAGACTTTGCTTTGGGAAGGAAAGAGAGAAAGAGAGAAGGAGAAAGAAAGAAGGAAAGAAAGAAAAAAAGAAAGCAAGAAAGCAAGCAAGAAAGAAAGAAAGAAAGAAGGAAAGAAAAGAAAAGAAAGAAAAGAAAAGAAAAGAAAAGAAAAAGAAAGCCTTGATCTGTTGACTCATGTGATTTGCTTTAATCTCTTCAACAACTGACCAATGTAATCTGGTTATTTATACTCCTAAACAAGGGGGAGGTTAGGTGGAGCATAGGACATTTAAAAGACACAAAGGGGTGTTTAAACTGGCTGACATAAATGAAGTACAACCAAATACGTCATCTAAACCCCAGGGCAGGTGCTGGATTGACCATCTAGATGCTGGTAACTCATCCTGCTCAAATCCCTCCCCAGCATTTCACACAGCTGGAAGAAAAGAGAACAGGGACTGACTGCTGCATTGGTGCACAGTAAGGTACACAAGATAAACTCCTTTTCCAAGAGTAGGTCTGCTGCAGTCATATATTGGGAATATTCTTTGTTTCCTTCACAAAGAATAATAAATGCGTCTAAACAGACAAATCCCTGCGTCTGGAAGGTGGAGGAGTTACCAGGCTCAATGCCAGTGCTTCAGACCTTGCCTATAATATCTTTACTTGCCCAAACACTTCAAAGACAGATTTAGCGGAAACATTCAACCTTCTTACTGCTGACCAGCCTTCATTACTTTTGAAACAAGAGAACACACAGGATCAAATAATATGTTAGAATGAGATGATTCCAGCTCCCTCAGAAGGAACTAGATTTTCATGGAAACACAACTTGTCCTCTGCTTCTTCACTGAGTGAGTTCGCACATCTACAGCTGGCTGTCTCATTTCCACAGACCAGGGGATGGGTTAGTGGGGCTCCAGGCCTGTGGTGCTGTTATTGAAGATATCTACCTGCCCAGTATGGAATATGGAATACAGGAATGTGCATGAAAACAGCTGCTGCCTCGAAAGAACAAAGTCTCCAGGGTGCTCAGAGAAACCAAAGGCTTACAAATGTACACAGCTTGTTTCCAGCAAAGCTGGGAAGGACCAGGCCTCCATGACTGTGCTGGACCAGAGATAGGATCAAAATCCCAGTTTGGGAAGTACTAGGAAGATTCATAAAGCTGCAGCTCTGGGGAGGTCGCAGGGCAAGCATTTTTCTCCAAATATATAGTTACGAATATGTTTCAGAGGAGCACTTCCAGTTCTTTCCAACATTGCTTACAGAGCCCCACAGATCATATAATTACATTCTTAACAATTTCAGCATTTATTCTGGAGACAAGCTAGAGCTACATTTCAGAGCTAACGTAATTATTACATTTATGGAGATGTGCTGCCTCGTCCTGTGTGATGAATATGAAGTCTGAGAAAAATACTGAACACAGACAAATGAGCTGAATCCTGAACTCCTATGGATGTCCTTGGTACCTTGTATAAATGAGAAAGGCATCCATCTTGATGTCCCCTCCATCAGCAATGCAAGTGCAGGTTCAACACTGGGAATGAAAATTCAAAGTGTCTCCTGAGGTCACATCCTGGACAATTGTGTGACCTGATGGGTGATTTCTATCTGGTGCAAGTCCCATGTAGGTTCTGCTTTCATGTGGGACAAATTGTACTAATATTTAAGAGTGGTTTAAATCGGTTGTGGTATTATGTGGGAGTTTTTGAGTTCAGCATCCTCTGAGGAAGGAGCCACTGATGTTTATAAGGATTATTGTGCCTGAATAATTTTATAGATGGCATTGGTGCAGGCTGATTTCCTTACCATATAAAAGCTCACTAGAAACCTCAGCGATTTGCAGTTTATATTCTTGGAGTGCCATCTAACTTACATAAACTGCTTACAGTTTTCTGATCTTTTACTAAAACCTTTTGTCATAGGACGGGTAATTTATTTCATTACAAGAAACACTATATAAATGCTAAACACAGACACAAGGAGGAGAACAGAAAATGCCAAACAAAACTTTGCTAAAGACACAGTTATGTTTAGGGAATAAAAATGTGTGTGTAGTGAGCTGAGCTGGCTGCTTATCCTTATTAAACAGCCAAAGAATTGTGCAGTGTCACATTAAGTGCAATAAATAAAATTAAAATGCAAATTACAGTCAGTGGCAAAGAACCCAAGGTCTGTATGCAATTTCAAAGTACTTAATATAGGATCTCTGCCCCTTCTGGCTTCCTTTTGGGAGCTTTTTTTCTCTCCTGGTGGCCCAGGCGTGCTTGAGGACCAAGTTGAAACGTCCTGCCTTCCAGATCCTTGCAAAGACATCCTGCTCATTATCTTTCTTCCTTGAAGGAAGGAAAAACAGATTATTTCCTCCTGCTTCATTTCTACATTGCCAGGCCACACCTGGCACGCTGTCCTTGTGACCTCCCTGGTCCTGGAACTGCAGGTGCCAGCCCATGAGCAAACAATGGAACATATCTGAGTAAGATCTCTGCTCAAAGTTTCATTTTATTAAAACTCTTATGAAAGGCTAAGGTAAACATGACATTTCTTCTCTCTGGAAAAGTGGTGGCGGGGTAAGGTTCATAAACATTGCTGCCCTCAGTTCTGTAATGCTCTTTGGTGTGGGCAACCCGTGAAGGACACCACGGGGGAAAGGAACAAAAGGAGAAGGGCACAAACCAGCCAGGAGTTCTGGAGAGAAGATGGAAGGAAGAAGGGAAACCATAAATCCTTGAGCAGCCTGGCACACCTCAGAGAATTATGGACTATCTGTGGTATCCATTGTCCCGCTTGCCTCTGGCCACAGATGTTGAAACAATAACCAGTGAGGTGCGGGTGGTGTGCTGGAATTCCCGCTCCTCCATTCCCACCTCTTGGGTGTCTGAGAATCCAACCAGCCACACCCTTGGCCCAGCAGGCACAAAGGCTCACAGCCTGTTAACACTGGCAGTCTGAGGGGAAAATGTGCAACCCAGCACCAAGGAAGGTAATAGAAAGCACCATCCATCTCCCGTGGAGCAGAGGGCAGAAGAGTGGATTGCACAAAAAGACAGAATGCCAGCAAAGGGGCAGTTAAAAGAATGTCTACAAAGAAATCCTTGTTTTCAGGCCCAGCTGCTTCCAGATGTGCTGTAAGCACATAAGGAGTCAGAGCAGGATGGATAAGAAGGGCTCATTTGTCTGCATGCTTGACATCTGAACAGCATTTGCAAGCTCAAACTGTATCTAGCCAGGAAAGCAGGATCAGGGTTTTCAGTGTAGATGACGAGTGGTGTAATCAACCACATAAACTCCATAAATGCATATAGGATCCAAGTTCAGCTCCTGAATGAAACTGGTTTTGTCCTGGCATTTATAAATATAAACCATTCCCTCTGTGTTTTATACCTCAATGGGGTAATACAGTCTTCTGATGTAATTACACAAAGTGCTTAGAAATACTTACCTAATGTAAGTTATATATGATTTGTTGTGTTGGGCAATCAGTAGGGCATTAATGGTTTCATGTACAAGGTTTGAATCAAGAAAAATTTACCATCTGATATCTGTTACATCTGTGATGGTCTCAGACTATCCCAACCTGTTCATGTTTTTACCTACATGGAACCATTCTTTAGGCCATATGGGTAAAACCACATAGTGTCTGTTACTCAACCTTTAGGGTTGTAATCATAGGACGAACACAAAGGAAGGGCAATACCAGGCACTGCTTAGAGTGTTTTGCCTTACTGAAAACAATTTTATGCCTTTTCAGTTCCTAAATTCCTTGAAAAAGCACCCTATGACAGGTCATTTTCAGGGCAGTCCTGTACAAGGTACCACTGTTGAAGGCAGTAAGAAAAATTCCTGTTAAATCCTGTGGATGGCCCTGATCATCTGGGATGAGAGAAGATTAATCCCAACTGGACAAGGCGCAAATACCCTTAAGGTGCTCAGGGGCTGGGCAGCCTCACCGAAGCAGGGAACATTGTGTAACAGTGCAGATAGAGAAGCCAAGGGACAGGAATATTCCCCCCTGCCCTCAATCTATTATCCACAGCCCTCATATGAGTGTTGTGCAGGGAGAAAGTGATGTAAGTTACCTGATAATGTTGGCACAGAGTGAAAATATAAATAAATATAGATTTATAGATAAGAAAAGAGGAGGGAGATCTGCAACAGAAGAAAAGTATTCCTCTGAAACACTGTCCTGATAGATGCTGAGAAAAACTGTCCTGGACTGAAGATCTAAGATGTATTTTTGTAGCAGATAATGTGTCATGCCTGTCACAACAAGTAAACTGGACTCAGTATACCAGAAGGTCCATCCAATGCTAAATTCCCCAAAACAATTGGACAGCATAAACCTTTTGCCAGTCTTTTCCTGTGTTTATTTGGAAAGGCTTAAGTCACTGTGTTTAATAGGGCACAATGAGGCTCTTACCACCACACTACTGAAAAAAAAACAAAGCAAGAATACCACTGCTAGGATTTTTAGCAGTTTTTCTGAGGTCTTCCCAGTTATTCCGAGTTTTTTCTCACCTTATGTTTGCAAAATAGAAGAGAGATTGTTCTATTTCATTGGGTCACTTCGAATGGCTTTTCGGTTGGGAATGAGGCCCACTGGAAAGCCTGAGAGGGGAGTAGAGCTACTTCAGACATATTTTTCTCCCTTGTCTCCAAGCAGCTCCATCTAAATTATATGGGAAATTATATGGGAAATTACACAGAGTGGTGTGACAGAGCCTCTCCTTTGAAACTACTCCTGAGCAGACCTCTCTTCACAACTGGAGGCATCTCTGTGTTGGAAGGTGGAAATGGAACTGCAGAGAAGTGCAGTGGTGCAAACATGAACACTCCGTTTTCTGGCATCCAGAGGCCTAGAGAGTGCCCCATGCCCACTGAAAGGCGTTTTCCCTGCATCCAGCTCTGTATGACAGTACTGGAACCAATTAAGTCGCATGACGGAGTTTCAGGAGGGAAACAAAAAGCATCACAAGCTTCTGCAGCTGAAGGACTAGCACAGAGTGATAGGCAAGTTTCAGACATGTTCACAGCTTGCCGGTGTTTGTAGTAATTGTGCCTTTCATCTGCTTCATGCAAACAACATCAGTCTGCAAACATGGGCTGCGTACTTCATGAGGATATTTATGTCCATGGAGAACCAGGATAGGAGTCTGCAGCGAGTCATTTGTAAACAGTTTAAGCCTTTATCTGTTCACCAGGAACATAACACCTTCGTATTTATTTACTAGACAGCACCATTCATTTTATAGCTATTTATCTATGGAGATTGCTCTCAAGTGAGTTCATTACATGTGCCTGGTATTTCAAGTGCCAGGTTTACTGGAAGTTGTCACTGGACACTAATTCCCTTAGCAATGCTTCTGGCTGAATCAATACTACTACCCTTAAAAATCTGGTTTATAGTAGGAATATTTGCATATATTGAGCTCCAGTCTTGCTTCAGGAAATATCTTTTTCCCAGCTTTGAGTCTGACATTTAACAAGCAGCTCACTGCAGAGAACATTTAGATGAAATAAGATGGGTCCAAAAAATGCCCCAGAAGACCCATCTTTGCCCTCTCTCCTGATCAAAGAGGTTTAAAAATAGTTGGAGTCTGTTTGACCAAGTAACTCTTCAGAGGCTTTTGAACATACTTGATCTTTGACCCTAGCCAGAAAACCCAGGTGTCCCTGTTGGGTTTTTTCCCAAAAGCACAGGTCTCCCTGTTAGGTTTTTCAGTCTTAGCTACAGTCCAGAAGTGAATAACCAGCTAATTCAGAATTCCAAAGTTCAGACTTCCTTCCTTAACTTTCTGTTTGCCCCTTAGGTAGCGTTTTCTCAGAACCCCAAGGGGCTTATCTTTTCCTTTTGGAGGCAGAGGACAGCCCAAAAAGCTCAAAAAACCAAAGGTGAGAAGCATTTCAGTTCCACTAAAATGGATCTGAGGAACATGTGGAACTGATTCAATTAATCTAGTCCTTATCTTAACCAACAGCCTAATACTTTTTTATAAACAGGAAGTCATTGGATTCAAGTCTTATTTTATAGAATAGAAATCTGAGGGAAGAAAAATCACCACGTTGGCATCTGTGAAATAATAACTCACGCGCCCATAAAGTCATTAAGTTACACTAACAATGTGCAGAGCCTAGAGAAGCTTTTGTTAACGATCTCTACTGAGGGATTGGCGGTCACACAAATGCCTGGCACCTGCTGCTGCAGGAATCAGCTGGGAAGCAAACAATACCCACACAGGTATCAGAGTTTCTCTGCGTTTCTCTCCTATTTTTCAGGCTTTCTCATTCATCCCAGTGACAAGCTGGGCTTGCAAACACGGGGCTGTAAGGGAACTTGACAGCCTTTGAAATCAAGGCCTTTAGGACACAAACACACAAGATGGAGGCAGGACTGATGCCAAAGTGACACTGCACTGGCAAAGAAGAGCAGGCAGAAATGGCAGGAAGAAAAACATCATTGATTCCTTGGATTTCCACTTCATGTACACTGCAGGTTTGGAAAACCGCCAGACAAGTGTTTTTACTTTCTGGTTACCCAGCCAATTAGTACATGAAAGGCTAAAGAACACAGCTCAGCAGGAGGAGAGTGAAAAGCTGGAACTGTCAACCAGGCAGCTCAGTTTCTCTCCTGGCCAAAATGAGAGTTCTCTTGTCCCCTGTTCAGATACTCAGCTATCAAATCCTCAACTAGAATCGTTAGATAACTACCACAGGTTATAAGAATAATATTTTCAGGGACACATGCACTTTTCTGTATCCACCTTCATACAGTAGGTGATTAAGGAATCACATTAGATTCAATAAATTGTACAATGAGACCACAGCTCCTTGAAAACCGACTAGAACTTGTCTTGCAGAAGGAAGTGGAGGACGGCAGTTAATTCTAAAATATGACTTGAACCAAATTTTTGTTTGAGATAAGAAGCAAAGTGTCATTGAGTGAGGGTATGATCCTTAATCACTGCTAATACTGTTATTTGTCTACTCTTAATTATGTCTGCTTTTCCTTGAAGTGGGAAAGTTTATAGATTTTTCTCATAAAACCCATATATCCTACCTTATTGCAAGTGTTATGAGGAATGTTAGAGCCACATCCTAAATTTTAGCTTGCTGGTAACTCAGACTCGTACCACTCTGACATCCACAGCAGGCAAAGATTTTTAGGCAGATGCTGACAGATGTTGTGTATGTGATGCAGAAAAACAGCCTTTAGTATTTAATGTGGTGATGAGAAATTAAGTTGCTTGAGACATGAAATATAATTGTTCATTTACACTGAAAACCCATTGATGCAAAACCAACCATTACAGTCATAGATGAGAAAAGCAGTAAAAATATAGATCCAAATCTTCTTCAAACCAGTGTTGAAACTTTAATATTTTCTTTAACTAGTCTCTGGGGAAGATGTTTGCTTCAATGATAGCATTGGTACAGGTCTCTTGGTGCTAGAAATGGTAGAAAACTTGGTATATCCACACAGTTGTTCCTCAATGAGTCTTTCTCACATCAAGTGAGAGAATTCCCTGATAGCTTCCCCTATCCCAAGCAAATAAATTAAAAAAAAAACAAAACATGCACCTTACATTAGAAATTTGGTGTGACATAAGGCTGCAGTCTCAAAGCAATCCCAGAAATTATGTTCTCATTATGAATATTCAGAGTTCATGAAGCATCATGATCCAATATATTATGAGATGCTTTCCACATCATTTTTTCTTCTTGCAATTTGTGCAGCAAAGGTCACGAAGAAAGAACTGATGGAGCTTGGGGAGTTTAATTGCTTTCAGCTTTGATATATTAAGCAGGGTTTATCTGCAATTATTTGACTTGGAGCTGATGCTATTCATTAGATGCAAAGGAAGTTATTTGTTTGACTGTGGAGTAATAAAGCTTCCAGTTCCTTACCAGGGAGTCAACAGCATTATCATTTGTCACTGTAATTTTCCTCCTCTCCATAGCAGGCAACAACAGATCTTGTTTGCAAAATGGTGGGGAAATCTTCACCCCCCAGCGCACAACAGGCAGGGGGCTCAGGGTGGTAACACAGCCCTGCTGACTATTCCCCCCTCCATTTCTGGATGCCTCCCATAAATAATGGAATTCTGTTTCTTCTCAGATCCTGGTTGGCACAGCATACGAGGAGATGCCCCTGCCACCACACCCCCCTGGCAGCACCTCAGCGTGGCTGAGGAGGCAGAGAGAACACCCTAAGGCTTGAAATAACGAGCTGTCACTCTCCAGGCTGGCAGCTGCAAACGAGCCCGTGTCAGCAGAAATAAAGGGTATTTAGAAAGGTATAGGTGAGTTTAGATTAGTTTATTCCTTCCCCAATCTCACACCACTCAGAGAAATCTTCTTTCAAAAGCCCCTCTCCATGTATTTTTTCCTCTCTTGCTTGAGAAAAGAGCTTTTGTGTGCTTATTTCAGTCTGCTTTGTTCACTTTTCTTTGTCCCCTCCTTTTCTACACCATAATTTAAGGTAAAGGGAGTAAAGCATGAGAAGGGCTCAAGCTGAAGAAAATAATTCTCGGAAGCTGTCAAAATCCAGCAGATGCTTTGAATATTCATTTTGTGAGACATTCATTTTCCAAGAAATGCTGCAGCTGAAATGTGGCTGCTAGGTGCAAAAAGGCTCAGCATTTTGGTGGGGAATATATTGATCAGACAACGCAGGTTTGGTGTCACGAGGTGGTGACAGTGAGCTACCACACTCTCATGGCTGAGGATTCTGAGAAACCCAAAAAGTGTAATCTGTGAGGATAGAAAATGACTACTCTGTGTGACACAGAGAGACGATGACAAGAGCAACTTGACAATTTTTTGTAGGTTTTTGAGGAAGAAAAGCTTCATAGCACTATAATAAAAGAATGGGAGAGAGGGAGCACAGACAGAAGAGAGATGATGAATGGGAAACACTGAGTAATGGGGAAAGAAATAAAAGGAAAAAATACTGTAAAAAAAATCAGCTCATGCCAAATAAATGAGTCAAAAAACATTCTTCCTTCTCTCCTGAAATCCTCTTTCAGTTTAACTGAAACACTTGGAGTAAAACAGTGCAAATAAGAAGAATTGTTTAAATTAAACCAGAAATAAAATGTTTTGCTCTATAAAAAGAAATAAAAAATGTCCAGAACTGATACAAACATTGCGTTAAACTGAGAAGGTAGAACTGGAAGCAGAAGTCAATGCCCTCTTAATTTTTCTGCCAGGAAGAAATGGTTACATAAAAAAAAAAGAGTTACATAAAAACCAATCAATTTTCATAATTGACATAAGTTATCACTTTCAACTTTTTTTGTAATTCTATCTTTGTTTTAGTCCCTTCTTTTCTAGGAACATTTGAGGTGTTAGCAACTCTGTAGCAGTTGTTATTCTCTGCTGTTACATCTAGAGAAGAACCATCCTTCTTCTTCTACATCGCAGCACCCCTCAAATAAAGAGCCCCAAACAATAAATTCACCTTGGCCTGTAATGGCTTTGCTATGTAACTCGTCTGTCTTTGCAGTAGAAGGACAGGACAGAACTGCCAAGTGAAAATATCAAAGTTTTAGTTGACAATATTTAATTTTTAAGATATAAGAATTGTTATTTGCAGTATCTTTGCTTGGTAAGGTGAACTACGGGGCCATGACTTGACTTCAACAGAGAAACATTCCCTCTACAGCAAACCAAAGAAATGTTCTGGAGGACTCAGTAAGATCAGCACTTGTCCCTTGAGCAGAGGGGATTTCAGATTGATACTTCACTCCAGCAATTAAATTTATGGCTTAAAATTGTGCCTGCAGTCACTCTCTGATCTCTTGAGACAGTACTGGTTCAGAAGGCTCTTTCCTCTGCTCACTCAGGGCTGGCCAGCTTAGGCTACAGGGGGAGATTTAATTGACTTCATCATTTAATTGACTTCATGGCATCCTGTTCACTGCTAGGCAAACCCTGCTTTCCTCTCTAGCTGCCATTCCATTCCTTTTCTTTCTGCGAGTTAACTACCAAAACTTTCTGACAAGGTGGGGAAAAGGGAATTAAACTACTTTAAATTATAAAAAAACCTTCTAGGTGGCTTGTTCACTTGACAGAATGAAGACCTGTCTTCTGCACTTCTTTCACTTGTACAGTTCTGGAAAGGGTTGTAAAATTACTTGACATTTTGTGACAGGCACACTGTCACTGCCGTAGCACAAAGGGACAACACAGACAGGCAGGCTCTAGCACACACACCAGGGCTGGTTCAGGCAACTTCCCTGTCCTGAGAGCATTTCTGGTGTGCAGCCCTGAGAGCAGGGACTGAAAACCAAGCAACACGATGGATACTTCAGCTACAGCTGTTCAGGTTCTAGATCAGATCAGACAGTTGTGCTTTAAACTTTACAGGAAGGTGGAAGTTGAAAGGTGAAGAATATTTTCTAAGCATGGAGTGATGCAGAAGTGTGTATATTTAAATAGAATCATAGGAGTATTTAGGTTGGAAACAACCTCCAAGATCACCGAGTCCAGTCTGTGACCAATCCCCACCTTGTAAATGCCATGTCCAGGCATTCCTTGAATACCTCCAGGGATGGGAACTTCACCG
The DNA here is from genome assembly GCA_013400235.1 of Oriolus oriolus. Lineage (NCBI taxonomy): Eukaryota > Metazoa > Chordata > Aves > Passeriformes > Corvidae > Oriolus > Oriolus oriolus. The sequence continues at coordinate 115,139 of VXBT01009042.1, forward strand.
CCTCCCTGGGCAGCCTGAGCACTCTTACCATGAAGAAATTCCTCCTGATGTCCAACCTGAGCCTCCCCTGGCACAGCTTGAGGCCTTTCCCCTTGTCCTATCCCTGTTCCCTGGGAGCAGAGCCTGATCTTCCCCCAGCTGCCCCCTCCTGTCAGGGAGTTGTGCAGAGCCACAAGGTCCCCCCTGAGCCTCCTTTTCTCCAGGCTGAGCCCCTTTCCCAGCTCCCTCAGCCCCTCCTGGTGCTCCAGCCCCTTCCCCAGCTCCGTTCCCTTCTCTGGACACGCTCCAGCCCCTCAATGTCCATCTTGTCCTGAGGTTCCCAGAGCCGCCCCAGGATCTGAGGTGTGGCCCCAGCAGTGCCCAGCACAGGGGACAGTCACTGCCCCGGCCCTGCTGCCGCCCCATGGCTGGCACAGCCCAGGTGCCATTGGCCTCTTGCCCCCCTGGGCACACCTGGGCTCATGTCCAGCCGCTGTCCCCAGCACCCCCAGGGCCTTTCCCAGCTTTCCAGCCCCTCTGCCCCAGCCTGGAGCTGCAGGGCCTTGGTGTGACCCGAGGCAGGACCGGGCCCTTGGCCTTGTGGACCCTCAGAGCACTGGCTGGGCCCATGGATCCAGCCTGTCCTGATCTCTCTGCAGAGCCTTCCTGCCCTCCAGCAGATCCACACTCCCACCCAGCTGGGTGTCATCTGAGAAATGACTGAGGGTGCACTCGACCATCTCATCTAAATAATTTTACATTTTGAGATTGCATAGCCACAGTTTAGAGGAAACATTCTTAGTTTCCTGCATTGTCAAAGCCCCTTTCTAGGAAACTCCCTTATCAGCTGATTTATTATGCACAGATTCCTGAATGATTGTTTGCACTGGTAAAACCCAAAGGCAGTTTTATTAGAGTACATAAAGGACTGGACAGGCCATACATTTTCAGTTCATGATGGTTTTTGGTGGAGGATGGGCACTTCAGTATAATATCTGCCTCAGAAAGTCTCTCTGCCACTGTACAGACATTTTTGTGGCTTGGAAAAAAAATAGGGAAGAAGTTCTTTTGATAGTAGGGCACACTGGCAGAGAGACTCTTATTTTTCATTGCAAACAACAGTAGGTTGTAGCTACTGCAGGGGTAGTTAAGGGTTTATGAGCTGTTTGTCATCTAAATGAAAGAAAAACTAGCATACATGTGGCCTGTGTACTTGTCTCCTAGTTCTTCTTGGGAAGTTTTGAGTGTGATTTTGCCATTATAGTAGGGCAATAAAAAAAGAGAAAAACACACACTTTCAGAAATGTCTTATAACATACATCAAAAGAAGGAAGGCTGCTCCTCATTCCTTATTTATGAAAGGAAGCTAACAAGGAAAGGAAAACAGACAATGCATCTTCCTCCCACATCCAACTGTCAGAATTGATGTTGTGGAAGGAATGACACTCATCATTTGTTCTTGCATCAGCTGCTTTTCGACCATGCATGTAATTCACAGATAAATAAATCTGAAGACAACAAAAAGCATTCCTTTCTTTAAACATTCAATGAAACACTATGATTAGGATGAAAGTTTTCCACTGAAGTCTCTCCTCCACCAAGATAAATGGTTATTTTCAACAAAAATTCTCTTTGCACCTAAATGAATTACTGAGAACTTCATTTTTTCAGTGTCCAAGGTGAAAAACTCAAATGTAGACTTAGCAAATTATATATTATGTTATATAATTTCCAATACTTAAATCAGGTGTGGCCAACCTGCCTGACCCCACAAACCATTCATTGTCAATACAAAGCATTGCTGTCATTCTGCAGAATATTCTATACTCGTTACAAATACAAACATGCTTATTCACATTTACTCTTGTTGAACTTGTTGGGTCATACGGGTTAGCAATGCAAGGGGAGTGTGTTGCCTTGCTGTTCACAGTTTTTCAATGTTTTTAATTCTGTAGCTAAGAGTTCTCACACACTTTCTGTAAACATAAGCCATGTTATGTCTAACTGACCAAATGTTTTCATTCCTTCTCCTAAGGCGGAGAAATTGGATTGATCTCTCATTTGGCCTATGTGGTTGAAGGGTGGTAATTGTCATTTTCCAATCAGTGAAGTTTTCTAAAAGTGTATAAAAATAAAGAAGCCTCCCTCTGAGAGGGGGCTTGAGCTCATTCTCTCTCTTTCAGAGCTGGTGTCTGTGTGTTCCTTCGTGTCCGCGTGCGACAGAGTGTACACAGGTATAGAACAGTAAAGGGCATGACGGAAGGAGGGAAAAGCAATTTGTGGAAATCACTAAGTAGGAAAATCAGGATTGTCCCAGGAAAGAACTGGGTGCCATAGACAGGAGGAGGTGTACCTGGAAGGAAAGCACAGGGATGATACTCTGTACTGATTCGTGTTTGTGTTTTTTAATGCCTGACAACTCCTGTGATTTTGCCTCAGACTTCAATATTAACGAATATATTTTTTGTTTCCTTTTCACGCGAGGTTTACAATGATTGCACATTGAGCAGGCCACAATGCCCCATGGTCTCCCTGAGCAGTTTTAAATAATATGCCTCCTTCTACCACCCAGCTGCATCTCTCTCTTGTGAGAAGCAAGAGCACTTTCCCTCTCCTCCAGGTGGATGCTGCTTCATGAACTGCGCTTCTTCATTTCACCTCTTAATCCTAAGCAGGGATCAAAAGATGTTTGCCAGAAAAACGATGTTCTCTCTGGAACTGAGTTTACTGAGGAAAAAATACCATCCCTGTCTGTGGATTCAAACAGACTGAAAATCCTTTCACAGGTCCAAGCTATGATTCTGCAGTTAGCTGAGCAGGACTGGAAGTGAGAGGTTTGAAGGAAAATATCTGTGAGGGTCAACAAGCCAAAGCTTTCAGGAGAACTCTAAGTGGAGGGAAAATTGTGTTTAAGATAAATGCTTAAAATCGCTAGAAAATACAATAAAAATCAGAATGAAAATTTCAGAAGGCTCACTACACAGTAGAAGTTGAGGAGTTTTGGAGAATATATTGAATTTAATTGGATTTTCTGCCCAGTACATTTCCATATATCATTCAGGTTAAATTCTCATATGGCTGATAAATCCATACCAATGGAAAGATGGGAATTTTCAGACTGGATCAGATCAGTCCCACCCAGCACCCTGGCCCTGTGCAAAGCTTAAGTGTGTTGAAAAGCAGCATAAAGAAGAGAGTGACTCCCGAGTTACTCGTGCTACAAACACAGGCAGAAAAAGTCTGTGAGTGCTGATCTTCTTCCATCAGAAACAAGGGCAGAGAGCAGAACTGCTCCTCCTTAAATCCACCAGTGAGCATTCCCAAGCTCCTGGCAGGAAATTCCCTAGGTCCAGGCAGGAGAATACCCTTAGTTCACTCTCCTCCTGTGGCCTGCAAGCTCTGCTGTCAAGCACCCAAGGCAAACTTTTGTTCTCTCAGGGATGGTTCTGCTGGTTGCTACTCTTGCCCAAGCTTGTGGGTGTTCTCCATAAAATTTAATAATAAATCCTGTATTTTCACTGTGGATTTCCAAATTTTTGCTTGATGCTGATCACAGATTGCCCTGCTGCCTCCAGCAGTGCTGGTGCCATTTATGGGAGTGCTTTTCAGGCAGAGCAGGTGCCCGTGGCCATTCTCTTCTGTTCACTCCATCCCCACAGACTTTCCAAGTTCCCAGTTCTCAGGTACCACTGCAGTGTTGTGCCCACCTTTGAAGTTATGAGCTACCCCTGTGGATATTGCCACGGAATGGCAAACTTTGTATGGATGCATTAAACGAGTTTTCTGAATTAGCAGATGAGCAGAAAATTCATGCCAGAGGACACTCATGCTTTTTTAAAGACAGGTCACGAGTCTCTTCTCACTAAGAAACTGTTTAACGTTGAAGACCTTTTAGGGATGTGCTTTCCAGTGATGCAGAAAACATCCAGCACTGGGAATCCCTGGGACCTGATGGTGCCAGAGCACTGTGACAAAACATATTCAGTGAAAGCACTGTTAAATCTGTACCATCACCGCGAAAAAAATACACCATGCAGCCACAAGGCAGTGAAAATGAAAGAACAACTGTAAGTATTTCCAGTGTTCAGTGCCAACTGAAAAATCCAGGGCAGATCAATTGCACATTATCCCACCTAACCGGCAGAGGATACATTTGCCCTATAAATACTTTGTATTCTACAGCAATAAGTGTATGAAGAATATGATTTTTCTACAGTAACAACAGCAAACTATAGAAGGAAAGCAGAAAATTTGCTGTCTTAGCTCTCTGAACATAAAGGCCAAGACAGTAAGTGTGAATTCAGGAAGAAAGAAAAAAGGGAAAAACAGGAAAAAGCCCCCCCCAAACCCTCAAAATTAAGTGTCTACTCAGAAGAATTGTATATGATAAAAAAAAAAAGTGTGTAATCACTGATAGACTCTCCCTCTCCTATGGGCACTGTACAATTACATTCTTCGCTTTTCACAATGTTATTAATATAAGAAACAAGCTGTCCCTTACAGTATGTTCCTGTGCCTTTCTACTCCAGACTTACACAAACATAGAGGGATGATAGGAAAACACAAAAGCAGCTATTAAAATATCACAGAATGTCCATGAGGTAGATAGGAGAGTAAGTTCATAAGGCAGAGAGAGTGGAAGAGAATATCTCCAATTTCCAAATCAGAGGGGTTTTCTTCAAGCACATCTGTGCTTGTCAGACAGCACTGAGGCTCAGAAAAACACCTCCAGGCTGAGGAAAACACCATGAAACACTCATTTATAACCAGAGTTTAACCGACTGTGCTCATTATTTGTACATGGGTTCCTGGATACCATTGTTGAAGGTTTTACGTTCAGACCAGACCATTTATCAAGTGTAATTAATGTGTCAGACTTTAGTTTGAAAACCTTGCACTGATAATACTAATTTCTCCATTCTAAGTTGGATTATCCACATCAAGTTTTTAGCAAAAGAACTGTCAGTGATCAGACTAAAAATACAATGGCTTTGTTCTTTTCCTAGCTCTGTCTCTATATTTTACAGGTAGTGCATGGCAAAATAAAACAAAACAGTCCCAGTACCATTTCACTTGACGTGAACGAAAAGAAGCCACAGAATCAAGTAAAAATCTCACAGAGGTGGGATTTTAAAAGGCAGTTATCTCAGAGGATTGATGAAGCACTGCAGAAATCTGTACTTGCTTCAGTTTTCATCCTTATTCCTAAGACCCTGATTCAGACAGACGTGACACAGCTAAAATTTGGGCAAAACCTTGAATACTTTAACCATTATGATTCAATTCCCATATGGCATGAATTTGACTTGAGGCTGGCACACCAAACCGAGGTTTTGAGTCTTCAAGCAATGGAAGGCAACCTCATGTCACTGAAAGGTTCAGCATTCAAGCTGAGCTCTACAAAAGCTTGCAGACAGAAGTGTGATTTCATAAATGTCGATTTGTAAAAAGAAGAAAAACCCCTCAAACTTCTTTTCCTTTCAGAAGCAGGGTTCCCAGTAGTACGACTCTGAAATGCGAGGAGTGAACATTTTCCCTGGTGATCTGATGAGAAGGTGATAATTTGGAGCTCTTTGTCACACTCCTCAGCAGCTGCAGCCCATTTTGCTCCGGAAGCAGCGTGATCCTCGCGTGGAGCAAGGCTGCACAACCAGGCAGAATTTCTTCCCACAGAAGAATTTCTACTGTACTTAGAAGGGCACCCTAGAGTAGAATGACCCTAAGAAAGCCAGCTGTGCAGCCAGCACCATGTTTTGAAGGTCAGAGGTTGATGTGCCAAAGGTGAGAAGCTGAGGCAAAACTGCCAGGAAGCATTTCCCTGACATGATGGCACAGACTCATTGCACAGCTCTTTGTAGCACCAGTGCTCACACCTGGATAAATCCTCTGTGCATTTGAACTCTCTTCTGGTTTGTTTGTGGACTCAGTGTGTTTCTACCATAAGGAATAACAGAGTGCTCAGATAAAAGGAAATTTCTGTGAAACCACTGAACTGTACATTAAGAAAAATTATTGCAATACATTCTTTCCAACTATAGCTTGCAGTATGACATGAAGTGGCAATAAAAGACTAGCAGACTTGGCCAGATACTTGCAGTTCATAATCTTAGCTCTGAAAACAGGCAAAATGCTGACTCAAGGTCAGCTCCAGTAAACAGAAATCTCAATTTTTACAAATAAAGTTCACATTCAAAGCACGTAGGTCAGAGTAATATTTTATTGTATGTCAAGTGTCTACTTGTCTCAGTGACTGAAGGATTTCTGCATTTATATAATACATATTGGGATGTGTTCAGGAAATGTTTAAGGAGATTTTCACATAATTATAATTATTTATCTAATTTAAAATCTCAATTGGTTAGTATCAAATCATATATCCTCTTTCATTTGCAAAATTAACTGTATTAAACATATTATGCAGGATTGTATTTCCCATGTAACATTAACAAGGCTTGTTTTCTATCTGGTGTTGGTGAAGTCACCTTGTAATTGAGTTTCTTTGTAAACTACAATAGCAGCAGAGTGTGGCCTAAAGACTCTCACTTCCTATCACCTCCATCATTAAAAACCCCAGTTATTTATCCAGACCTTGAAAACAGAGCTCCTAAATGCCTGAGCTTGGCTGGTAATTGAGTCTCTCCCTGCACAGGTACTGGTTAAGGGCACTGCAGCAGTACAGAAATGCAACATTTATTCTTTCCAACTCTTTGGCTATTTACAGTATCACACACCTAAAATGATCACAGATGCAAGCCTTTATTGCTGGGAAAGCTCAAAGTGTAAGGTTTTTTTTTTATCCAAGAAACAATTTCGTGTAAAGGGACAAAGGTGACCTTACCTCTGAACAAAGAAAAAGAGAGGGGAGTGGTGGAAGAAGAGAAAAAGTGTGGTGGCTCTCAGGTCTCCATGAAACCCCAGCAATCCTCCACGGCATCCCTGCACTCTGTGCTTTATGCAAAACCTCTCTAAACTTTCCATTCCTGCTGCAGTCAGCTGGAGGGCTGCCATTCACCTTCAGAGGGGATGCTGTTCCAATCCCACCCTGTTTCTTCACCTCCTGTTAAAATTCACTCAAAACTCACAAGATGGCACAGCATCAGAGAGGAGAGGGAGTCCTCTGAGTGTTCACAGCTGTCACAAAATCATAGCATGAGATCCAGCTTTGAAAGTTGTGTAACTTGAAGTAATTACTTTTTTAAATTTCATTTCATAGATTTCTCAAAGGAAAACATGAACATCTGGGATCTGGCTGTACCAGTATTTGCTGTACTCCCAAAACAATCGAGGCTATATGCCTAGCAAAGCCACTTTACTTTAAAGTGAAGAAAACTTGTAAAGGTTTTTATTTTTAAGACTGACAGAGATTATTGTGTTTCAGCAAATTCAGGTAAATACTGGAGCATAACAACTGCAATTATTTCTAAGAGGTTAAGTCCCTCTTCATTCCTTACGAGTAGCAAGACTGGGAGAATATGAGTTTGAGTGAACTGTTTCCACTGAAGGCAGGAAAATTATATGGACTTCAAAATCTGTAGGTTTCTGCTGAAAATAGGCATCAGCAATTTCTCTGTCTTTTAGAGTGTAAATGAAGGCCATCAACACCAGCCACAATTTCTTCCTTTTAATTCCTTAACAGACTTCAGCCAAAATCACCTCAAGATTCATTTTTCTGAGTACGTGTTATGGACAACTTCTGATTCATTTTTTCTGTGCTGGCTTAGAATAAATCTTCTGGTCTCACATCACAGAAGAAACCAGTTTGTAATTAGTGCATAATTACTGGAGAAAGAAACACCTGCCTTTAAAAACACCTCTTACCCTGAACACCCGTGAGTTTTCACTCTGTAAAGCACCCCACAACATTCTTGTTTTCTTGAGAAACCCCATGCACAGTTCTTTGAGATGTTTGGTTTGGGATTTCAAGATGGTTCTTTCCACCAAAAGTTTTACTGCAAACCATGCCAACTCTAATTTTTTAAAACCTGATTTAAAATGTATTCTACAAGCAAACGGAAGAAAACTGTGAAATTATTTGTGTGACTTTTCCACCACACACCTTTGCAAGTGATTTCAGAAGATGAAAGCCTCAAACACCAGCAGTGAATTTTACATGACCTGCAGCGACAAAAATGTTCATTTAGAGATTGTGGATTGCAAATACGAGAAGGAGCTGGATAGACCATGATTTTCAAAAGATGGTAGAGAAAGGGACAACTTTAAAGGCTTTAATTTTCAAGGAAATAAAACCTGCTCTGCAAATGTTGTTTCTTCTTTGTAAAACAAGTCCCAGTAGCATGGCATAGGCTGCCAGGTACTGCCACATTTAAGAAAAAAAAATCTTGATTTGCTTTCTGAGCCCCCAGCACATGAATGTCTTCATTTTGCTTTTCAGAAAGTCAAATGATGAAGAGGCCAAACAACTCTTCCAAGTCACACATTGAAGCAATGCCAGAGCTGAATGCAAACCTGGCTGCTCTCAAGTGCTCATTACACCCAAGGCAGCCATACAGAATTTTCCTCCACATAGTTTTTGATAAGGAGTGATTTTTCCCATAGAAAAATCCATTTAAAATGCAAAATCAGTCTTGTGCAGAATCCTTCTTCATTAGCAAGGTGATGTAATTATAAGTAGCACTCAATTCACTCGCTGGTTGAGCATTAATTGTAGTTTTGCTCTACTACAGTCTGGGGAAAAAAATCAAACTTCATTAGACTGAAAATATCATATAATGAAAATATCAAGGGGAGTGATTGCAACTCATTTTTTGCCTTTCCAACTGCTTTTAAAGGAGAGTAGTTTACCAAACCTGGAATGTTTCTCTGTTTCCACATATGGTGTACGTGGTTTTGGCTATTCCATATATTCTTTCTTTAATGTTTAAAACCAGTTTTTGCTGAATGCAACTTTCTAAACATAGCACACACCCTCTCCCCAGAATCTACATGAAATGTGTCCATAAAATTGTTTCACAGGAATGTCAAAACATGAACTTACTTCTTGTCTCTTTTTTTGTTTTCTGAGCAAGCTGGGCTTCACTTTGGAGAGCATCTCCAGTGTTGCAGGTTTTCCAGTGAGGTTCTGTGGTAGGTGAAGATTTCATAGAGAGTAATTAATATTTTTTTTTTTGATGCATAAGGAAGCTGCAACTCTCCTTGACTGTAATTTGACTTCTGCCAAGCTAGAATTCTCTAAACTTCACACAACTTTACTTTCCAGTGTGGGAAGTTCCACAAAAATGCAAGATACTGGCAAAGAGGTTTGGGGTTTTTTATAATGAAATTAAAATTACATAACCTGTCACATGGACCCAAAATACAGACGATGTAGGGTGGCTGCACAAACACCATTTCTATTTCTAGGTTTGGGTGTTTTAAAACTCTCACAAGAGTTTGGCAAAACAAAACCAAAGCAATCTACATTTTTACAATTTTATAAGGAAGCAATCATTGAAAATTCAAAACCAGGGAAATATCAGTGCTTTGTTCTCTTGGCACTTTAGGGCACCTGAGGAGTCAGTTTAAGGCTATATACAGTAAACTGTTTTTTATTAATATATAATATGGAGCTGGAAGATAACTTCTGGATCAAACTGCAGCATAGCAGCAAATACATTTAGAGCAGGATGTGCTGCTAATAACAACAGCAAGATGGACTCAAGTCTACATGTCTCTTACTATTTCTAATATACTAGCTTTTGCTATAATGGAGAGCACTGAAGAAATTATTCCTTTCTAGTTAAATAGCAAAGAAACAAAATTAGACCTTCTGGGCTCATCTTGGCACTCAGTTTATGCAAGTACAGTGGCCTCAAACAGAAACAATTTCTTGTCATTAAGGCTGTCATTAAAGCCTTGTTCTCAGCACTCTATTTAGCTAATGTGAGTTGCATTTTCTTTGTATTTACAAAAGCCATCACAATGTCCTCATCCTTTCCTTTTAAATGCAAAACCAAAACCCACTTCCATTTTGACTGCTCTATCCCAGTCAAACACTGATCCCAAAACTGAAAAGGAACAGAGACCTTCTTTAACAAGGCTGTGTGACGAGTTTCAGTGGAACTAAGGGAAGTGATTTGAGACAAATTCAGAGTAAGCCAGGATCCTGAACGACCTGAGGTTTTCTTCACCTTTTTCTTAAGCTGCATGTTAAAGGTTGAAATTAAAATCCATGTTGATTAAACATCATATTTCATATCTACACATGCGAGTCTGACTACCAATAGTAATTTTTTTGACAAGTAGACTCCTTTATTTCATGGTAGATCTCACCTAAATATGAGTCTTCCTGCAAGAAAAAGTGAATGATAAAGAAGGCATCTTAACCTTTCAAAATATATCTGATGTTTCCATTTATTAAATTTCTGAAACTTCAGCTTTGTTTTCGTGACCTTGAGAAGAGTATATTTCCTCATTCTGAGAGATTGTTGTTATAAATATAGGTGTGACTATAATAAGTTAGTAACAGCAACTCTGCCTCTATGTTACCCCCATAGAAACCTGTGGCTAAAGACAAAGGAGATTAAAAAATTAATCCTAAAAGAGGTGCTAAGTTTATTTATGGAGTATAACTAGTTTCAGCCTTTGATGAATAAATTGAGGCTAGAAAGGACCACAGCAGGGAATGACTTGCCCCTGGAACCCAAAACTAAAGCAAAGCAGGTCCCACCTGTGAGCAGCAGGGACTTTGATGGAATCTGTGCAGCAAGGCTGAGGTCCACATCCAGTCAAAACCAAACCTCTGAGTCATGAGAGATTTCCTTCACATCACTGTGAGGCAAACTTTGTGCCCACATTTCCCTAGCTCGATGTAACAACTGCCTCTTGAATTATTGAAAACAGCTGCTCTCCAAGGGATTTGTGCCCTGCAGATCACAAGTGCTTTTCCTTCAACTCTAAAGCCAACTTTGCTGCCAGGCACAGCAGTCCTATAAAAAACCTCACCCCTTGTGTAAAAGTTATGTAAAAGGGATATTGTGCTTTGCCTGGGCTCTGAGCAGGTAGAAACAGCAGCATTTTCTCGTTGACAAACTGCCTGCAACTTGCACAAACTCCTGAGCACACCCAACACTATCAGACTTCAGGAAAAGTGAAGAGAAAAATTTTAAGGGGCAAAGAGGTGGTGCAGGCTGCGGACTGAACCCAGGCAGAGCCACAGAAACCCTCCAGTGTCTCACTGCTTTCCCTGGCCTTTGGCAAAAGGTTATTGACTGTTGTGCACAAGCTCGTGTAGATACAACTTAGTCTGGAAAATAATATCCACTGGGAAATTTTCACTAAAGCTGCAGTGTTTTATGTTGCCCCCACCTGCAAAATTTGAAAGCACAAGGCCCTGCCTCATATCCATACATTCGTCTGTGTATACACAAAAAATTCATCTGTTTATAGACACAGAGCTGTCTGTACTGAGCTCATTACTAGGATTTTAATCATCTAAGTGTAATTACTTGCACAAGAGTACCTGAGACCCTTTTCAGCGTTAGGTATCTACTATGTGAACCAGTTCCAAATCCTTCCTTCATTTTCCAACAAGTTATTATCAGAACTACAGCAAAACATTCACACTATGGGTTACAGCAATTCAGTTTATTACTCAGACTGTTTACTTTAATCTGAGTTTGATTTTAATCCAATTTTCCCTCCCTGAAGGAAGAAAACATGGATCATTAGAAGCACTAAATCCCAAAACTGACCCAATGGAAACAGAGTCAGTCTTTCAGAAAATAGAGATGAGCTTTCTGTTAGAATCATAGAATCATTTAGGTTGGAAAAGATTTTTAAGATCATCAAGTCCAACTGTTTCCCCATCACTGTCAAGTCCACCACTAAACCACATCCCTAAGCTCAACACCCACACATCTTTCAAATCCCTCCAGGGATGATGGCTCAAACACTGCCCTGGTCAGGCTGTTCCATGGCTTGACAACCTTTCTGCTGAAGAAATTGTCCATAATCTCCAATCTAAACCTCCCCTGACACAGCTTGAGGCCGTTTCCTCTTGTCCTGTCCCTGTTCCCTGGGAGCAGAGCCCGACCCCCCCCAGCTGTCCCCTCCTGTCAGGGAGTTGTGCAGAGCCACAAGGTCCCCCCTGAGCCTCCTTTTCTCCAGGCTGAGCCCCTTTCCCAGCTCCCTCAGCCCCTCCTGGTGCTCCAGCCCCTTCCCCAGCTCCGTTCCCTTCTCTGGACACGCTCCAGCCCCTCAATGTCCATCTTGTCCTGAGGTTCCCAGAGCCGCCCCAGGATCTGAGGTGTGGCCCCAGCAGTGCCCAGCACAGGGGACAGTCACTGCCCCGGCCCTGCTGCCGCCCCATGGCTGGCACAGCCCAGGTGCCATTGGCCTCTTGCCCCCCTGGGCACACCTGGGCTCATGTCCAGCCGCTGTCCCCAGCACCCCCAGGGCCTTTCCCAGCTTTCCAGCCCCTCTGCCCCAGCCTGGAGCTGCAGGGCCTTGGTGTGACCCGAGGCAGGACCGGGCCCTTGGCCTTGTGGACCCTCAGAGCACTGGCCTGGGCCCATGGATCCAGCCTGTGCAGATCCCTTCCTACCCTCAAGCAGACCAACACTCACACAACATGGTGTTATCTGCTGCCAGCAGAAATGCTGGAACCTTGCTGAGCCTCCTTCCACTGCCAGGGAATGCCATTTGGCTTGTGCTTGTGCCACCTGCAGCTACTGCCACTGTGTGCGCATCAGGGAACAGCCCAGCAGCAGATTGCCATGAGCTGACAATCACATGTGACAGGCAGCACCCACTGCTTCACCGGTCTCTTTCCTAACGCCTCTGTTTGCCTGAGCATTGATACAACGCAACAAAAATTATCACAAACGGATAAACCTCCATGTAAAGAGAAATTGCATAGAACGCCCTTGCTAAGACCATGCTACTCTGCATGCTTTACATAGAGCTCTCATTTTCTTCATGCAGCACCCAGAAATCAGAGTGGGGCAGAATGCCACCTTTGTGCTTCATTGATGAAGGATATGTAAATAAATATCTCAGTAAATACAGAAGTGTTGATCTAAACAGCCTCAACAGGCTGAGCACTCACCAGTTCCTATCACCAAAATCGTTATGCAGCAAATATCCAGAGCATGAAAGTGTTAAGAGGGAGCTGAAATACATAGCATAAACCTGTTCTTGAGAACTGGGATTAGTACATTGCTACTAATACACACACCGGGTTGGCATGAAAAGCAAACAAGGTGCAGACTCCTCTATTTGGTGCCCTTTCCAAAAAAATCCTGCAATGTCACCTAACAGGAGTTTACAGCAAGGGTTGCACTCCTCTGCCAGCAAACTTTGGTTTTGCCAGTGGAACAGATTGCAATTGACAGTTGAGAAAGGCGATGCTTGTCATCATTATGCATCTGAATAATTCAATTTTCTACTGATTCTTAATTTAGTACTTCAGTGGTTACCAGGCCAACACACACCTGCTAATTAGATACCTGAAATTCCCTCTATGGTAATGAAGTGAGTCTTGGCCTTTGGGCTTGCAAAGGCAGCTGACAGCAAGGCACCAAGAGAGTCAGAACAATGTCAAAGTGACATCTGCTTCTATAATGACCCAACCTGCCAGTGAGTACTGTCCATCCTCCAGGCAGTTCCCACTTCAGATGTCTGCGGTGCCAGGTTTTCCTTTGGGGATTCTGCTTTTAAAAACAGTTGCCAATCCAAACTGGAATCAAGATGTATGGAAACCCTGGAGTTTGTTTGTTATTTGGCCTTGTATCTGATGCAAATAGATAAAACAGATTATCTGTTTGGACTTATGGATGTCAACAAACTACAGAGAGGATTTAACTGGTGATTAAGAAAAGCAGTGTCTGATCTCATCTAATTTCCCTAAAGCAGTCTTGGTAGCTATTTAATAGACATCTCACTATCTACTACTTTTTTCTTGCTCAAGTCTTAGTACATAGGTGTTGCATTTTGGAAGGTCTGTGGAGTCAGGTGCAAAATAAATAACATCAGCCTGGCTTTTATAAAGTAATTTACCTGTAAAAACCATGAAGGTGTAAACCATCTTTCTTCAGGTTCCCCTCCGACTTTTGGTTTTGCTGCTCCCTTACACATGTGGTAAAGCAGATCCTTGTGTGTTTAGGATGAAGCCTGAAAAATGTTTACAGGGTTGGTGAAGAGCTTATTCCTCTGAACGCTCATCAACTGATCCTTGAAACTTCATCAAATTTGCTTTCAGGATTGGCTGGGACTCGGTGCATTACAGGGGAAATTACTCAGAATACTGAGAAGCCTTTTAGCAGCTTAGTCATGTCCTCTTAATGCGAAATCACAACTCCATCCAAGCTGAGTGTCCTACTAACAAAAAAACGGGCACAAAAGGGGCACTGACTTTAACTCAGTCACTTCTACATTTGTGCTTAGAGTGCATTGCTTAGCAATTATTCAGGGGTGATAACACTGTTCCAAAAAGGTTACATATTCCCTTTTTATCCTTCCTTTGCATTAGTTTCTTGAAAGGGTTGCTACAAACCAGAAAGGCTTCCACCATTGCATTTTATTATATTGCAATATTTGCACTGGTAGGGGGAATAAAACGTGGTTTAGAATCAAGAAAAAAATCAAGATTACTTAAAAAATAAACATTACAAATAAAAGTACTGATAGAAAGAAGTAACTCCATGTAACTGACGTGATTCACATTACTGCTCTCTTAAAAAAAAGAAACCAAAAACCCTAGATTTTTTTTCAGAAGCTGCAGGCATGACAAGAGTGATGTGTCTGAAAGCAGGCTCCGTCGACAGCCAATGTGAGAAACGTGAGGTGTAATGCAACCTTGTTACCTACATAAGTTTTCCAAGTAATTATTCCTGAGGCAGTTTTACATTGCTGTTTAATCATGGGTGACAGGCTTCCCATGATTCTAAGCTTCAAGCAGTTTATGCATGAAACTCAACCTTTAATGTGTACTGGAGATGAGGAGGAGGAGGTCAGAGTGTTTCCCTCGGTGGGGTTATATTGCTGCAGATCATTAAACCTGGCAGGTTTCTTTGTCTTTACCTACTGACATTAAGGCTTACATCCAAACCTTCAGCCAAGGATCCTCAGCACAAGGCTGCTGCGGGAGCAATTCAAATAAAAGTGCCCTGACTCTCCAAGCCGTCAAGCATTTGTGATATTGAAGGGTTTCCTGGCTCAGAAAGTGCAACTGTGAGTTTTAAGCTTCAAGAAAGATTTTCCAGAAGGGTCTATACAGCACCTACAAAGAAAGGACACAGCTGCAGATGTGTTGAGGCCTTAAGTCAGTAACTATTAAACAGAAGGGAAAGCGCTTCTGGAAGGCCCTGAGCTGCTGCCTGTTGGAAGACCAAAGGGCAAAATACTTTGTAATCCTATTTTGGTTGTGGTGTTCAACAAGATTTATTGTTGAAACTAATGATTGCTGAGTCATAACTTTTAAGGTTCCTTAACTGCTGTGGTTTTTCAACAAAATGATCCTCTCCCACATGGTTTTTAGGCAGCTGCCTTATTAGATTTAAAACTTGCCTGCAATGCCCATTAGGCTGCTGCCTGAGAATATAACTGGATAGAGTTTACCCACCTTTTTTTCACTGTTAAAATTATTGTACTGAAACTTTCACGTTTGGACTTTGGTAGTTAGATCCTTTGCTTGGTCTAATATTGTGAGTAGTTCACACCCTTAAGGTTTGACTGCGTGCTCACAGCCAGCACAGGAATTAACATGCACATTACTGAGAGGTTTTCTTGTAAGGTGTAACACCAGCAACTTTTAAAGCACTTTTTAAATACGGTGTGTAAAGTGTTTCAGAAATACACACTAATATACTACAGTCAAGACCTTCAAACTGAGAACAGGAAAAAAGTTGGTTCTCTGAGAAATCATATGAAAAAATATCTGATTAGGTGCAGAAGATGAATGGCACCATTTTTTGGAAAACATCATTAAAAAGACATAGCAGCCCTCCAGTCATATTTAGTCAACAATTCTTCAGAATACCCTTTGTGACTCTGTCAGTGCTCATGTGAAAAACAGAGTCATGAGCTTCACCTGACACCCAGAAGTGCTAGAGAAGCAGCAGAACTTGTGGTGAAACTACTCAGTGCCTGCAGCAAGAAAACTGAGTGATAGCACAGAAAACTGGTGAGTAAATATCATATGTTTAACGTCTGCTAGCACAGAAGCAGCTGAGCTGCTTCTAAACCTTGGACCAGGCACAGTGGGCAACAAATTTCCATGCATGTAAACCTACTCTTGGACTGTCTGTCACTTCCTACCTACGAGTCTGCTCTTGACAGTGTTCCTGTTCCTGCCTTGATCCTGTTTAAGGTCCTTCACTGGAGCAGCTTTCTACTGCCACCGTCCTCTTCCAGAAAACAAGAATAAATGTATTAGACAAAAAGGCCCCATCTGCCCAGAAAGATCCCAGGAAAACACCCTGATGGATAATTTCCTCCTTCCAAAATTAGTTAAGTAGTTAAAAGCTGATTTTATCGTGGAAGAAGAGTTCCCTAAGCTCAACACAGAGACTGGCACCTCTCTTGGCTGCCCTTTGGGAATTCCTGCCCAGGAGCTCCCTGATAGCTCTGAACCTTGTCCCCAGAGATCCAGGAGTTCTCTAGGCAGAACCCAGGTCACACCTAAGTATAATGTTCACTTCTGGGCTCCCCAGTGCAGGAGGAATGTGGGACTACTGGAGAGAATCCAGCAAAACATCGCTCATGTTAGAGGGACTGGAGCATCTCTCGTGTGAGAGAGGGCTGAGAGAACTGCGGCTGTTTAGGCTGGAGAAGAGCCAGGGGAAACCTCATCAGTGGACATAAATACCTGAAGGGAGGATGCAAAGAAGGTGGAGTCAGGCCTTTTTCACTGGTGACAGAAGAAAGGGGCACAGAGTAAATCAGAGAAAGGTCTGTCTGACCATCAGGAAACACTGGTTTTGTGTGGGTGACTGAGTGCTGGAGCAGGTTGCCCAGAGAGGCTGGGGAGTCTCCCTCCTTGGAGATAGCCCGAGGCAGTGGGATCCAGGTATCCCTGCTTGAGCAGGGGACTTGGACCAGAGCACCTGTAGAAGTCCCTTCCAGCCTCAGACATTCTGTGACTCTGTGGTTCCATATGTCAGTGGTGTGGCCCTGAGCACTTTTCCTTCACTACCCCGTACAAGCTGGTGGCGTAACTGAAAAGGTTATTTGTTAGCAGGAACATGAGCTAGTCACCACAGCTCATCTCTTTTCAATACAATATCTTGTACTATGCCAAGGCTTGAACCTCGCCTATCTCAAAATTTAAGAGGAGGCTAACTACAGACACGTGTCAGTGGTGAATGCTTAGGAATTCAGCATAGAATCACCAAATAGTTTGGGGTGGAAGGGACCTTTCAAGGTCATCTAACCCAACCTCCCTGCTATGAGCAGGGACACCTTCCACTAGATCAGGTTGCTCAGAGCCCTGTCTGACCTGACCTTGAATATTTCCAGGGATGGGGCATCCACCACCTTGGCAGGGCAACCTGTTCCTGTGCCTCACCACCCTCATCATAAAAAAAAATTTTTCTTCCTCAGATCCAGTCTGCATCTACCCTTTTTTAGCTTAAAACCATTACCCCTTGCCTTATCACCACATACCCTGCTAAAATGTCTGTTCCCATCTTTCTTACGCACCCTCTTTAAATACTGGAAAGCCACCATAAGGTCTCCCTGGACTCTCAATCTCCCTCAGGCTGACCCACCCTAACTCTCTCAGCCTGTCTCCATAGCGGAGGTGCCCCAGCCCTCTGATCATTTCTCCATCAAATTTTAATATAACCTCATGCTGTGATAGAACTTTTCCCTAGAGTTGTACAGACACAGAGTGCTTGCTAAAACCCCTGAATTCACTGGGATCTTTTGCAAACAGCAACATTCACATGGGAAATCTCCTCAATAAACAGTTGCTTGCTGTCCGGATGGCAACAGTATCTTCACATGGATTGGGTGAATCGTCTTAAGCTGCAGTTTTGCCAAATTCTTATATACAGCTCATCTATATTCCTATATACAGCCTCCCTCTGGCCCTCCCAGGGTTGGTAATCCCCACCGAAGCATGCAAGTAATACCTGTGGAGGCATCAGTCAATTTCTGTGACTCTAATTTCCACCTCATACTCAGCTGAAAATAGTAACTTTAAGGTTAGGTCGTGATATAAAGGCTAGGCCTCACTGGGATATTGGACATCTCACTTTCACAGGCAGTGTCTGCTCTGTCTAAACCTAATTTTCACAAGATAACAGATGTCAATACCTTCATATACCAAGAATATTTCATTGGACCCAAATAGCTTTATCTGTCTTTGGACAGAGATGAGATTTCACATCTGACTTTCTTGGAATTAAATATATTATTGGATGAGAGCTGATAACTTTATCAGCTGAGAAGCATCAGCTTCTTCTGCAAAAATCTCTATCTTTATATTGGAAATATGAAAGAAGAAAATAGATATTTAAGGTCTTCATAGTTCCAATCATGGAAAAAATATGGTTTTCACTACTAGATACAAGTTAAAATAAATCAAGAACTTTCCCTTAGGCTAAATATGCTATCCATTTTCTGGTTCTGAATTTAACTGAAATTATGTGGGGTATCTGAACACTTCTACTTTTAAACTAAGGAAAGCGTCATCATGTGGATTGGATTCTTTCCCTGTAACATTCTGATAAGCACTTTCTTATCCTTACTATGCCAATTAATGGATTCTTACCAATATACTACTTGGTGTATATGGGGTGCACACTCTGAGGGATACTGCATTCTGTACCAAAATACCCCAAGAGCCACCAGCAACAACTTCCAGTATCCACACAGCTTTATGAGGCTGTCAGCAGAACTGGTTGAACTGGAGTAAAATTGTTCAAAGCAGTGGAAATCACAATTTATTGGGAGTTTTGTGATTCTGGTGGAGAGAATACATATATTTAAAGCAAGCAGAAATGAAGTACCTCTTTAAACAAGAGTTACTTCAAGTCTGGGCTAACTCCAGCTGTGGAGCTGTAGCTGTGCAGCTTCAAAGTGGAAATCACACCATTTCATCCCACTTAAAATAGACCAGCACTGCTTTCTCAAATGAACAAGGGTTATTGCCACATAACATGACCCTCAGTGAAAGGCAAGGGACTTAAGCTGTTGGCAAAAGTCTGCAGTGATTTTTTTTGATAAAGATGTTTTAACAAAGCACTTCCCCACATGAAGGCAGAGTTTCCGAGGATTCCTGTGAGCCTCCGAGCAAATCTGTGGAAACATAATAAAAGCCCAGAAAGAAAAATCACTGCTTATGAAAAAAGGGTAACAAAGAAAAAATAAATAAGCAGTGAAGGAGATGGAGAAGCAACAAGCTATGAAACAAATACCCAAGTTAATTATGCTTCAGGAAGTGTGACCGCACTGACAGCAGGGCAGGAGAGCCTTGCTGCAGTACAGGTCTGTTTGCTCATGATTATAATCCTGAAGCTTCTAGCCCAAGTATGACAGCAGTGTTTAAATAAAGCTTAGCAAGGAAGCATGTTTTATCACCAAGAAAACACACCATGCTCAGGGAATTATCTCCTTGCACAGTCGAAGAAATTTTTTATCTATTTCCTTTGGCTTCGGATCCAGACTCAAATGATTGATTTACAGAGGAATGCTGCCAAGTCCTATTCTTCTCCTGGAAACAATAGAAGGAAGCTTGAAAAATAGTCATAGAGACCTTTTTCAAATATGTGTTTAGCTACAGAGAACCCCCTATAACAAGTAATCACCTCCTGGTCTGTCATTCCTAATTTTTTCTTACCGTTCCTTTGATCTGAAGACAGCAAAGAATCTTTTAATATATTTTTACAGCTCTGTAACATTCCAAGGCATCTGACTACTCCATAAAACTGCATTATCCTAAAACCCCATAATCTTGCTCACATGCCAGTTAGTTATTTTATACTACTAGTTAATGCAACATTGAGTGCAAATAAATCAGCTTAATTTGACTGTAATTCAGTTTTGTAGTCAAAGATGAGCAAACCTATTGGGTCAGCTTATAAACCTGAAAGAAAATATACCAGGAAAGTGCTGGATACTTAACAGAGTATGGCCAAAAGGCCTATAAGAAATGCCAGGATGAAAGGATGGGATGTAAAAGAACAGGGTAAAGTGTCCAGATTTAAATGCTTGTGTTACCAAAGTATCATAATAAAAAGTATCATGCGAAACATAATTGGCAATGCTAAAGCTGAAAGAACAGAGTCTGATATGAATGCAAATAAATGCATTCCCATTATCTCATCAAATTTTACTGGTTTAAATAGATCCACTGCTTTAATAATCATTTTGACTATCCCCAGGATTTAATTTTCTGTTCTTAAACTTTCAGTTGCATTATCCATCAAAGTCAATTTAGGCTCTAAGCTTTAAAATGGAAAAAAAGGAGGTATTAGGTCTGCCTGGTTGCTTCCCAACTAATGAATTAAATTAAGTAATCAAAACTGAAGAACCAACACAGAGGGCAGAGAACAGAGCAAGTTTTTATACTGCTATGTCTGTTATCAGACATTCCTAAGCATATTTTCAGATCCAAAAAGTGAAGTGAGAGGTCTGTCCCATATCTCCACTCCTCTCTTTCTCCCTCCACCTGCACTATTGCTGGAAATTATTTAATTTTCATAACTAATTTTAATTAGTTGTTTTAATTAATTGTAAGCCATGCCCACTTTTACGCAGCACTAGTTAAGTTTCTTCATAAAATCTTATTGTTATTTGATCGTTAAATCACTGAAACATCAAGTTTGCTAAAACTAACCATGACAAGCTTCAATAAACAGAGCCAGATGGATTTGAAGATTGGACATCTGGGATCTTTAATGTCCTTCAAGGACATTGGAGTAACCCGAAGGTACAGAAGAGATTAAGGCCTGGAAACTTGGAGTCTCACTCTCTGGGGAGGAAAGTCTGAATCAGCTCAAGAGGACATGGTCTGAAGAAGGAAAGTGGTGGGAGCATGGAGCCAAGAGGAAGGGGCACCAAACACAGGTAAAGGAGTAGGTCAGAAAGGGAGGAACTCTTCTTTCTGAAGCTGTTACCTGCTGCAAGAAACAGAAGCAAAAAAAAAAAAAGAAGTTGAACTTGTATTGTTCTCCTTCTAAATAGGGAATGAAAATACAAGTGATAAAAATCAGATGGTGAATCAGAACTGGCATAAACGAGTTTTCTCCTGAGTTTAGAAGCACTAAGTGTAGCCATTTAAATGAGTAAATTTCCATGAGTCAACAAGGCCTTCGCCAAAACAAGGCTTGCAAAATTAAAACCAAATACATCCAACATAAGCCTGTCCAATATTCAGGTGTCTTCACAGAGCTCTGATTAGAGAAGAGACTGAGTGAAACCTCAGTGCTCTTGAATTTTAAGCATTTATTTCTCAACCAAGACGTACATCTAACCTTATTCAGGTACTTCCTCTTAAATGAACTAGGATTTAACATGTGCAGGGGTATTTGTCCCACAGCACTTTGCAGGGGGTAGGATCTCTGACCTTCAAGGGAGAATGCAAGCACCAGACTGTCCTGCCAAACAGATTTCTAGTCCAAAACAAGGCTCTGCACATGGCCACAGTGGCAAAAGTACAAGAAAATAAAGATTCAGTAGTACAGCAGTTGCTGCACTCGGTTTATCAGTGATGCCTGATTTGCTTGCAAATGGGGTAAGAGAGGTCAAAGGAAAGACACAAATACTGAAATATCTGGGGCTGGCTTCTGTACGCAGAAGAGAGACCTTCATCCTAACTTGAAAGCAGAAAGGAAAAACAAGCTGAAATAAGAAAAAATCGCATATAAAATTAAGTCAAATAAGTTCTTTTATGCTTAGATATGCTGGACAATTGCTGTGAAATTGCACCATATTAAATGGGGGAAAGACATCATAGCTTGGACAAGTGAAGGCTCATGCAGTTCTAAACCCCTGAATTTAATTTAATTTCTGGGCATAGCTTCAGAACAGAAAACAGTTTAGGTTTTATTTTTTCTTCTTCATTGTTTTTTCTGTCTTCAGATTTTTATTTTAAATGCATATCACACACTAGTAAATTAAACTCCTCATTACACCTTTTTTTTTTGCTTGAGATAGTAATTGATTTCAATAAAGGCTGTGAAAATGGAGCTATCCATGCTGCACAGAAAATCTTCCATGCAGAATTTAACTCGTGTTTGTGGATTTTTCTTATCCTCCAGGCAGTCATTTGCTGAGGTTCATTTAATCAACTCAGGTGCTATTATGTGAACAACCAGCTGGAGGAAGTTTATTTCTAATAATCTTCAACAGATCTCTCAGAGAATATTCTCTCACATATCTGTATTACAAGCAGTATAATAGAAAGTAATCATTTTATACTTCAATGAATTCCTATACTTAGTCCTGAAATTCTAGGATTAGGAATTAAAGAAATTCAGATGGGGATGTGGTTCTTTAAGCATTAGAGTGTGAATCAGCTTCTAGTCTAGAAAATTTAAATTGTGCTTAAAAAAAAATCTAACAAGAATCCTATTATGTGTATGAATCTGGTTTAAATGTGGTGTGTAGTATAAATATAACATTACTGGCCATATGGCAGTGACACACGTAAACTTCCTTAGTTAGTTAATTGTCCTGCAAGATACCCAGTGTGACCTGAGGGATGAAGCTTTTTAAGCCCAGTTTTGAAGTTCCTTTCTGTTGTAGTTAGGCCATACTTTCCTCATTTACACCACATTTGAGACTGTCACATCCCGGCCCTACCTGTTATATTTGGGCCTTTAGGTTATAGCTGAGTGCAAATTATCAAGTTTCCTCTGTGGTGAAACAGTGAATTCTGTACCGGGGCATACCACACCTACACCAGTCTAGTACAAATATGACTGCAAACTACTTCTTTACATCTGTTGCACTTTGCTTGCCTTTCTTGCTCTCCATTCAGCACCAGATTCTCATTTAAAAAATCAAAGTACTGCGGGGTCTAATTACCAAGGCTCAGATTGGTATTTATTATGCAGTTATTCATCTTTATAATTGCTAGTCCCAAGCTTCTGGGTTTTTCTCCCATTAAAAAAACCAAACAAACCAAACAAACCAAACAACCAAAATGCAGACTTTAATTAGACTGTTTTGAGTATTACTAAATTTGAAAATCATTCCTTTCTCTTGCAGTTGCTCTTTTATTTGATGACACCTTTTGGATAAACCAAAATCTTTCTTACCCCAGTCAGGATCACTATCACTGACAAACTTCTCTCCTACTCTAACAAAGAGTAGGAGCCTCTCAAGGCAGAGACTGAAGAGAAATGACCCTGAAGCTCTCCCATGAGACGAGTTGCACACAGAAATCACAAGCCACAGAGAAAACAAGAAGTTACACAGTGAAACAGTCCTGCAGTCTTGGCCCTGGGTTTCTTTTCAATCCTGATTTAAAATTAAATTCTGACAGTTTGTCTATGCCATGCAGCTGAGCATGCACCAGGCCCCTGACATTCAACACACCCAAAGAATCCTTCTGCCATGTCAAGCAACACTACCACAGATTCTGTCTAAAATATACTTACACAGCAACTTAAAGAAGTATGGGGAAAGCAGATATGTCTCTTAGCACTGGACTTGCACTGGTGAAGAGAAAAAACAGAAAGAAAGAAGAGCCTCTGGCCAAAATTGTTGAAAGATTGTATAATTAGATAAATTAGAGGTTCCTTCATATCAGCTTGTCAGTTTATCTTTTGTATAAATATTTTCCAAAGAGCTGAGCCCACAGATGGCACTTGACCAGCTCTATTTCGGCATCTCTGCTTGCGCCCCACGTCAGAACAGGCTGATTTCTGTAAAATAGCCAGAGAGTGCTGATAGCCAGAGGTAAACTTTTTTAAACCTTAAAAGCTTCAGTTGAGGTGAAGTTAGTTCAGTTTGCAATTGCAGGAGAGGTTTGCCCTGTGAAATCCAGGAGAGCAGTGGTTCAGCTGCTCTCTGGGCCTCCTGGGGTGGGACAGGCACTGGTCTGCCCAGAGCCACCCTGCCACGCGCTGGGCGTTCATGATTAGGAACAAAAGTATCATTAAATAACTTTACACAAAAAGCCTTACAGCTTTCCTGCTGCCTCCAGCATCTCCTCACACAGGGCACATCCCCTCCTCCACCTCCCTGGGGGAGTCCCAGCTGCCCTCACCCTCTCTAGAATCCCCCTCACAGTGCTGGGGGAAACAGGACTGGGTTCCCCCTGTTGGGACCCGGAGGTGCCCATAGGGCACCGGGGCCAGGGTCATCCCCCTCTCAGAGCAGTGTCCTGTCCCTTCCCTGCCCTCTCCCTGAGCTGCTCACACACTTTCCCTACAGCCATGGGGTTAACCCCTCTTCAGACCTCCAAGAGCTCTTTGAAGCTGTCCCAAAAATCCTGGGGCCAAGCACTGAGAGGGGCCTCAAGGTACTCCACCATGAAGCAACGAGGAGCGTGCAGCCAGGTGAAGTTGGGGCTCTTCTCCCAGGTGACAGGACACAAGGAAACAGCCTTGAGCTGTGCCAGGGGAGGCTCAGGTTGGACATCAGGAGGAATTTCTTCATGAAAATGGTTTTTAGGCATTGGAAAGGGCTGCTCAGTGAGGTAGTGGAGTCCCCATCCCTGGAGGTGTCCACGGAAGGACTGGATGTGGCACTTAGTGACAAAGATCGGTCACGAGTTGGACTCGATGGTTCTGTGATTCTGTGATTAAGAATAAAGATCCAAACTGTATCAAGACATGCCTCAAATTGGATTTGTTGGTGATAGAGAGGAATAAAGATGTACATACGGATTCAGGCAGACAAATGAAAAGCAGGATAGGCTTTTGTAGTCTTAGATACACTGCAGTCTTAAAGCTTGCCACTAAATTTGACATCATCAAAGACAAAGCTGTCAGCATAAACACAGCAAGTTATTGGAGCAACAAATTGCTGGAATAATTCTTTTGAATTGTTATCTCTGTTGCATAAAATGTCAAAATAACTTGGGTCTGTTACCTAACACTGCAGGAATTTTAGGTATTATTTTCTTGCATTTCACCTGCAGTAAAACCAGAGAAAAATTAGGATTAAACAGACTGGAATGCGACCATGTCATTTTAGAGGCCACAGCGCTATGAAGAGCTGAAGGCACAATGCCTCAGATGTGACAACATAGCCTGGCATGCACAAAAATTAATCATTTCTCCTTAAATTATTGCTGATTTTCTTTACATAGCTCTTACAAACTTGCAGTGTTTTCCTACACTGTGAGCACTGAGTGTTCTGGACTAACCCTATCTGCCTGGCTGGGGCTAAGCCTGACCTTGTTTGAAGAAGACATAATTTTCTATTATCACTCTCTCAGAATTAGAAATCCATAACCTTCCCCTCCACTGACAGTTATAAAAAGCATCATTAAAAATGGATATATTCGTGTTGCATGTGCATATTCATTTTAATACAGTGCAATTTTTTATTAATACTTCATTTCCTTTTTATAGACCTCATTCCCAGCAGTGTCTTGCACTTCTCAGAAATATCCTTGCATGTTATGCTAATCTTCTAAAAAAACAGTAAGTGGAGAGGAAAAATAGCCTCTATTGAAGTTCCTGCTCAGTCTAGGGTAGAGCCAGAGTGGCCTCATGTAGTAGTTTTGACTATACTGATTTGGTAGATGAGTCCCATCCAGAAAATGGGTCTTTTTTTTTTGTTTTAAAAGATACAAACCATCAGAAGTCTGCAGCGTGGGCTGTAGAAGAGGGCTTCTTTTGCCTCAGGACTGGTGTGTTAATTAGAATGAGGCTAGCACAGCAGAAAGTTGATTCTCTTTACAATATGTTTTTGCCTCTGTGGTGTAGGAGTTTTCTCTGTTTTCACAGAAGAAGCTATTTATGAACCAAGCTGTCATGTTCTGTCAAGCAGTTGATGACTATTCCTATTCTCTGACAGCTGCTCCTTCTGATTGCACCAGTGACAGTTTGCCTCAGGATGGTTGTATCAATCTTTTTCACTAAAAAAATATTCTTGACTTTGATCCCCTTTTCATCTCGTGGCACAAAACTCATCCCATCTTCAGGGGAAGTCCTAATTGTTAGCTCTGCTACTCACATCATTGAAAAACACCCTCTGCTTCCTGCTTACCTTCTATTTTGACAAAACATGAGCAGAGCTGAGGGAACAGTTGTATCAGCAACTCTTCCCTCCTGCACAGTGCTTCTCAAAAGGAGAAATAACAGATCCAGTCACCACATAAACCTCTTGTACAGATGACAGGGATTGGAAACATGGGCACGGAACTCCTGCTTTGGGTTCTCCATTTCAATGGAAGTTCAGGCAGTTGTACACATTTTTTTTTAATAGGAGAGCTTTACATTCCTTTGTCCCTTGAAATTTTGGGATCAGACTACAGCAGATGTACTCAGCTTTAGACAGAGAGGTAAAGATGATGAAAGGCAGCATCTGAAGAAAAGCATTTGCATGAGCCACTCACTATGCCTGCCCTCTCATGGCTTCATGATCATTCCTCTCGTCATCATTCCTTCTGTGACAGAGAATCTTTAATGAGTTGCATGTGGAAATCAGTTCCTTGCTGTGCCTTTGATAAGCTGACTGATAGAAAATCGGAGGTAAAAATCAGTCAAGAAGAACCCCTCTATTTTATTGAGGTGAGATGGTCAGAACAGGTAAAGGTAAACACCTTCCTCTGCAAATGTGTCTTTCCAGTGTTACCTGAGTTCAAGGCTCCTTTTTCTGTCAGGGAGCAGAAAAAGGTGGAGTGACCTTTGAGATGAGCTATAAAAAGCTGCATTCTTGCTCCAAGGCAAAGAAAAGCTGCAGTGCTCACCTGCCTAAGCTCTGACATAGTTTATGACCATTAGACTGCTGCCTTTCAGACTGAGCACTGGAAAGCTGAGCTGGGAAAGCAACTTTAGGGCAGTCAGAGGAAAGAGAGATGTAAACATGTACTGAAGAGTGAGCTAATGCATCTCACTTCTTCCACAGAGAAAGGGAAAGGACTTGAGCTAGATCACAAAGCATCCCTCTAGTATCTGGCTTGATTTAATTCCATGTAAGGCAACTCTTACTCTTAAACTTGGGTTTTCTATCGTCCAGTTCTAAACATAACTTGCTGCAATCAGGCAAGTATGCTTCTCCTACTTCTTCAATCTTTTTTTTCCTTTGCAAATCTACAGATGCTCTTTTATAGCTTGTCTATTAACAGAGTTGTCAATTAAGCTGTAGCAAGATAGGACACAGTGCTCAAGTCTATCTTAAAGCAAGAATGAGAGTTATGAATGAACAGAACTTGCATTGCTGCAAATGCGTTGCTGGTGAGACAAGAGATGCTGGCAGAGGGGGGCCCAGTTGGCTTTCAAATCTGTCTTTTTTTTTGGAGGTGCAGTTAGCAAAGTGTAAATATCTTTAGACTATAAATGGTTAGCAGAATTATGAAGTTAATCAAATATCATCAAATGTCTCAGCAATGCATTAATTTTTCAGTCAGCTAAAGTTAAATTATAAGCTTCACAGGCTAAAATCCTGGCTCCAGCATGATTAAAATGGGTTTTCTCATTGACTTTGATAAAACCTGGATTTCACTTTTTGATGTGTGTATTATTTCTGTAAATGCCTGGGTTCACACTTTTACGTTTTTAAACAACACTGAGATTTTGGCATCATCAAGGGACTCCCAAAGGCTGAATCCGCTCCAAAAGTCATGTAACCCATCTGGCTAGGACTTAACTCCAGCCCTATATATGATTCTTCCTAGATCTCCCTAGTGATTCCACTAGCAAGGCAGAGACCCAGAGGTCATTTTGGAGCCAGCACAGGGTAGGAGCAAGAAATTGTGCTGTGTTCTTGAGAGAGACGCAGGCCAGAAGGCAGGAAAGGGAATTTTGGTGATATTTGTCCCTGTGTTGACAACTCTGAACCAAAAACAATCTCCAGAAGTATCCTAGTGAGTGCAGTATTAGAAAATGATGAGACTCTCATTCATGCTGGTTATTTAATGCACACTGATAAGTTTGTTTTGATGAGATTCCTAGCTTTCCTTCTTAATGCGTTTAACATAGATCAAAAATCTGTACAGGAAAATGGATGGAATAACAAAAATTAATGGATGTTAAGTCATTCCACATACTGATTCTATAGATGGATTGATAGGTGCCTAGTAACCTCAATTTCCTGTTTAGAGTTCCAACAGCAACAATAAGACAGATAATCATCCTGCTAAAACACTTCCACAGTGTAAAGGGTAATCTGCTCAGAAGAGCAACAAGAATATTTTTTAGTAAGACCAAGAGGCCAAGAGTTTGCTTACTGCCCTTTTCGAAAATCCCATTTAGAAACCTTGATCTCAAAGTTAATTTGTTTGGGCACAATTAGCAGTAACAACTTTTTGATCCACTTGAGAGTATAAACCAGCAGAATGAGAACACCCTTCAGTTCTCATCAAGTAAGAATTCCCTTTCCAGGCTTAGCTCAGCCAAGTGCTGAAATTTATCCTTGGGAAAGAAGCTCCAGTAAAAGGAGATAGATGGTGAGACTTGGCATATCTGTTTGTTTCCTAAGTGTGTGAGGCATTCAAGCAGATCAGCAGGCTACCTTCTCAAAATGTTTTCTGATGTTCACGAGAGTAGAAAGGACACAGCCGATTGCTGCCAACCCTTTTATCCATATGTTGCTAATTTAATGACTGCTGTAAGTGCATCCAGTTATTCCACATTTGACCTGTCTCTCTTACTCTTCCTAATAGTGACAATTCATTTTGCAGGAGGTCACATGGGAGCAAATTAGACTACTCAAAATGTCGCAGTATTACTCAGACAATATGATAAACACCCAGCAATCTCTGTAAGTAGTGCATAGACACGTCTGGGGGAACTTTAAATGAGATAGCTCAGGTGCAGAGAGCATAATAGGGAGCTTAGCAAATGCTAATTTGCCAATTTTGACTATTTTCAGTTAGCTATAAATCAAAATTCTCACTGCCTGCAAAGCTGGTACTGGTTTGTGTCCCGCCTGCCATGGGAAGGGTAGAAATATGCATAAATATATATTTTAATCAGGTACGCATAGGTATGCTTCATAGTTTCTTATTTACTAAATAAATCTGTTTTCCTTAGGAGCTGAAAACATCTGCAAGTATCAGCTGAAGTCCAGCTGGGATTGTATTTTCTGGTGAAGCTGCACAGTTAGAGGAACAGACCAACAGATAATGGAGAGGCTGGAGGCATAGGCTTTAGTTTTGGTTTCCCTTTTCTGCCCACTCCTATTCTCAGTCTTTTCAGCTAAGTGACAGCATTTTCCTCTGTGATTTTGCTTGCATTCAGCTGGAATAATCAATGCTAACCCTCAGCATTTGCATTGACCAGCTCAGCAGAAAATGCTGAATTGGGGGTGAAGGGAGGAGCTTTTTGTTTCCTTTACTCAAAAATATTCATTCTGATGTTGATAGTCCCCTTTCTCTGTTTGATACATGTGCTCTGGAAAACCAAATACTCCAGGAGTTCCTTCAGAACAGTTCTAGGCAGCAGGAACTCAGGAGGTGAGTGAGTGAGACTACCATGCATATCAATAACTCAGTAAATGTGCTGTAGGTAGAAACATCATGCTGGTCTTGTACTGGGGACAAGGATCCCACAGCAGCATGATTTAAGTGTTAAATAAGGAAAGGTTCATTCTTTGTAATATTAAACTGAAAGGGATTAGTAGATGGTAATGATGCATTTCTTCTAATCTACTTTAGTGGAAATATTCAAAATTCATGAGGATTTTTTTTAAAGACACCAAAAAATTGGCTTTTCCTCTTTCCTTTCTGTTTGGGGCAAATGTTTTCAAGAAAGTCCAAAATCCAAAGAAGTTTCCCCGACTCATAATGAGTGTGAATTTAAAATACATTGCTGAGCATCTGTTGTGACTGCTAGAAAAGCTGTCAGCAGTGAAGCCTTCTAACTTTCCCAGCATTTTTGTGAGATTTCTCTCTTTCTCTCTTTTCCCAAGCAAAACTATTATAAACAATTCTGGGAGTTTTTGTAAATTAATTAAGCTTTGTGCAGCTGCAGTTTGTTATCATTCTTGCTTAGAAAAATATTTTAGAATAGGTGTTGGCAGAAGTAACCAATGAATTTGGTAGGTGGCTGACCAGAGGTCCAATAGCCTCTTGACATTTCTGTAAACTTCAAACGAGTTAAAAGATATAAGCCGCTTTGTAAAATAATAAAAAAACTCCGCTTCACTTTACTCTCTCGGACGCTGGACTCTGTGTCGTCTTTTTGGGACTCTTGCGACAATCTGTCACAATTTTTTTTGGTGAATACTGCTTAACACAGCAGGAGAATGTGGAATGTGGTCACTTGTCCCTTTGTGCTACCCTTCTAATAGCAGTGGTGCACAAGAGACTTGGCATATCACCAGTGATTCAGGCTCTTTCCTGGTGGTTTTACCAAGAGGCAAACTTAAGAGATGGTATCTGTTATAAATCTAAAATAAATACCTCAGACATATTTAACAGAGGTTAAAATATTTCTTCCTCCCTGTAAAAATAAGACAACCATTTGCTTTTCTTAACTTTTTCTGTACCAGGTCACGTAACTCTACTACTCTGTATTGTCACATTGTAGATACAGGCATGTGAACTGTAGAATTTTGTGGTGTGAACCTGTAGCAGACAAGGCCCTCCAGTTATGAATGTATATATAATATATCTATATCTATATATCTAGATAGATAGATAGGTAGATAGATATCCCTTTTTACCCAGGAACTTTGTGCTGAATTTACTGTGGTGTAAGAGCAGGGCTACGTCAGCTCTCTCTGGATATCTGGTCATTTTAATGCTAAAGTTTAAACAAAATTACTCATTCTTTCTATCACATTTTCAAAAGATAGCTAAGAAGATTAGGGAAGTGAAAGGATATGCTCCTGAGAGGAGCAAAGAGACCTGAAATGACAAATGGTGGTGATGGAAAGGAAGTGCTTGGGTTTTGTTTAAAGAGAAAGCCCCTTTTGTTCTGTTATGCTCAAATTCTTGCTATTCTAGAGCAGGAAAGAGTCTCCCCTGCTGAGCATCTCTGCAGAACTAATGAGGCACCTTGTTGTTTTCTACACTGCCTTGCTTTTTAAATAGAATCCATGATGGGGGACCATTTAAAAATCCTTATGCCAAACTCTCTAGCTACAAATGGAGCACCAGGGACCAGAACTGCTGTTCCCTGTGTTCAGGAAGCCACAGATGAGATCAAAGTGAACACTGAGCCTACAGGTTACCCTGCCTTTTATTGTTTATAACTTTCAGCACAGTGATTGTCTCACCAGTGGAGAAGCACTTCAGAGTCTGTCAGGGTTGTGCTTTACACCTGACAATGCTGAGAGTGCTCGAAGAAGAATTGCCAGTGATCTCTTCCCTACCCAGATCTCCTCATCAGACAATCTCCCTGGTGTGCAAGTGTGGTTTAGGTACATTTTTCTTGTTATATCCACATGTTTTGAGCAGTTAGAAATGGAAAGCAAATGTGAAAGAATAGAAACAAAGCCACATTTTTGGATCAAGAGCCCATTTCCATGGAATATTCTTTTGACCAGATGGGGAACATGCTGATAAAATACAATGACAATAGAAGCATTTGGAAATCAGGAATGCTTCAAAGTCCATTCCTTTTGTACTTGTTTTTAACAGATCCCGTTTTTCACACTGTGCTTTTCTTGGAAATTGCTTCATTTTTGGTCACTAATAACAGTGCAAAGCAAGCTGTGCTTCAAATCCTTTCCTGTTCATCAAATTCAGTTCCAGAGATATGCAAAAGAGAGAGCATAAGTGCATTTAGGAATTCCTCAGCCCTTGCTTTCAGCTCTAGTTTTACATATTGACCCTCTGGGGCACTTCATTCAAATTTCATACAACTTCTCAGCTCCAGGAAAGTTTTGGTCAGGTTTGGAGCTCAGCTGCTTTTCTCTGCATCCTCATACAATGTAGGGCTTGAGCTCCAGCCCTGGCTGAAAGAAATTCTCCATTCTGTTGTTGTTCCATTCTGTGTTTGTTTTCTGACATCTCACCCCTGAAGTGCTTGTTTCTTAAAACACGGTGTGAACAGATATATCCAAATCTATTATTTTCCTCCCAAAGAGTACTGAGTTCCTGTTACCACACATAACCAGAATCACTGCTGATTTGTGCTGAGTCACAATCCAGTTACTGTTGTGGGTTAACAGATGCAGAACTGCCATTTTAATTCAACTTATAAATAATTCTATGGGCAGCTTTAACCAAGTATTTTCCTTTAGATTTTTGTGCAAATTTAGATTTCAGTAAACAGTATCTGTGCAACCATACTCTGCAGTGTAATTAAGGCTAATTTGCTGTATTTTAATTAAATTAGTCCAATTTATTCTCCCATTGGATTACTTGAGGGTAGGATCAGATGCAGGCAGAGGAAATAGCCAGATTTTGCCATTTTGAACTGCCCTACCTTTCCAAAGAGTTTACACTGTTAGACTATCCCTCCTTCTCGCTGTCATGAACACCACACCTCTAGGCACTGAACTGACAGCTAGAAAAGCTGTTTGGACTTAGTGGGGTAGTAGACAAGGTTGGGTGGATCAAGAGCAGCTTTCTTTTATGTATGTGAAATAAAGAGGAGAAATGAATGAGGTTATATTGTCTTCAAGCTGTGAGCTTTCCCCCCTCTAAACTGCCCTCTTCGGCCTTACTTCTGTTTGCAAAATATAATCTCTTTGTTTATGTGCAAAATGAGATAAGTTGAAAATGGTACACATGTTACATGGAAGAGTGTAACACCTCGCTGCCAATAAAACCAGTCACTGCCATCTCATTTGGTCTAATTTTACTGCCACAGGCATGAATGCAGCAAGATAATATTCAAATATAGCTTTTCAAAAACATTTCTAGAGAGTTTGTTTTTCCACCGGACTTTTGAAAGCGGTTTTGGAAGGCCAGAATAGTTCAGCCACCATTTAGCTCCTGTTTCCCTTAAAAAAAATAGCTTATTATGGTCTATTCTCTATCAGTATTTTTGCATTTTACAACCCTTTCTGGAATCAATTTCTGTTTATTAGCCTTATTAGGAGCAGCACTCACATACTTAAAAATTGAGACTGCCTTGTGAATGAAGAAGTCACACAAGAGCAAGAAAAAAATCACTGTGAAATAGGTTGGTTTGTAAACTATTGCAGCACAACATCTGGGTTTTGCACAAATACCATGTTAGAAGTTTATTATCTTGCTGCTTTCTAGATCAGCAAGTGAAGTTCTGAGCAGTTTATTTGTAGAGTCAGGGAATCAAAGCCTCTTATGCTTTGAGAAGTGAAATTGTACTATGCCTGAATGTAAGTGATAAAATAGTTTGCAAGTGTATTAAAGTGGAATTTGAAATTACTTGTAAGGACATCATTTTTTACCTATCTGTATGAGTGGACAATGGACCTCAGCTTTTTTGATAACTCTATGCAGATATCCAAAGGTTTAACCTGACAGTAAATATTTTGAGTATCATAAGTATAGTGAGGTAAAAGTTTATTGATTTTCCCAAACATTACTTTTTTTTTAATGAACCTGCACAAAATTGCTTTTATCTATGCATTAATAAATGTCTATTTGTAAAATTGAAGAATATCAGAAGCCTGTTGGTAATTCAAAATACTTAACCTTCAGTATTCACAGTGATGCTTTTGGACCTTCTGGCCATTTAGTGGGATGTCCTATTTAACATCTTACCATTGCAGTACTGCCTTTTTATCTCATTTGACATGATGGGGTGATTTGTGTTCGATCTTTAAAGAAATAACTCCTTCTGTTTTTAGGACATGGACTATTTTATTTGACCTCCCCTGGAAATGAAAACCAAAGTCTCTTAAGTCTAAACAAGACATATAAAATGCGTTTTCCTTGTTTGCAGTAAAGGAAGCACTTTGTTTTGATTTCCATCATTGCATTTACACATCTGACATCTATGAACAATGATTAGTTGGGCTTGTCTCAGGCATTTATGTAGCATTTATATTGGCCTTGCTGAAGGCAACACTGATCACTGTGTGAGTCTCCTTTGTGAATTCCTGTCGAAGTGGAACTTATTTACACAATAATTCATGATGTCAGCTGTCAGTCCTGTAAAATCCTAATTTCTGAGTCATTTACATAGCCTACTTTCAGGCTGCTAAACTTTTAGGCTACTTTTAGTGCCTGCTAAACAAGCTTTTCAAAGATCATACAGGAGAAGCAGCTCTGCATATCCTGTACGTGCACTCGATGAAGAGATGGGGAGGGAGATGTGTGCGTATGGAGGTGAAATGGAGTTAGAAGGATTTTTAACAGTCAGGCTCAAAATCAGCTACTGGTTTCTCAGACAACGCTGAACACTGGGCCTCTGAAATTCAGTTGGAAAAAGGACACATTCATGTTTCTTTGCACATGTGCTGAGCCGGGTGGAAAGGCTGCCATACATGCTTTAACTGATAAGAGATAACTCAGTCGTGTCCCTACTAGAAACAGATTTCAGAGGAATGGTCAGAATTCACAGTGAGGCTTTCTGGCACAGCAGAGGCCATTAGGTTTCATGCAGGGTTTTTGCGAAAGGCCTGAGTATGTAGGACTGGCATTTGTGTTCCCTTTCACAGCTGGAGACTGAGGTGCTGTTTCACTCAGCTGCAAAGTGAGCAGGTGGAATATATGCTCCAATGATCCCAGAAATGAGCTGTGCTTCCCAGTGTCCATGGAAGTGTCAAAAAAAAAAAAAAGACCAAGAGTGTCCTTCCTCCCTTGACTTGAAAATTGGTGAAGTAGCTGGAAAAAAGAGATGGTTCTTATACCGAGGTGGAATGGGATTTTAACACCCACATTACTAATGATTGGATGGGAGCTCTGTTTGGCTGGTGGTGTCCTTATCAATGAAGATCTTGGAAAAGGTGACTTTCTAAATGTGCCAGTCCCTTCCCAGAGCTGGGCAAGGCCAGTCCTGTCTGAGGTATTTACCAGTGACCTGCAGAAGGGGGTTGAGTGCACCCCCAGTCACTTTGCAGATGACGCCTGGCTGGGTGGGAGTGTGGATCTGCTGGAGGGCAGGAAGGCTCTGCAGAGGGATCTGCTGGATCCATGGACTGAGGCCAGTGATCTGAGGGTCCACAAGGCCAAGTGCCTGGTCCTGCCCTTGGGTCACAGTGATGTCCAGATTCCAGAACTCTTTCTGACACAGCTGTGGCAGAGATTCCCTGCTGTCTGTCGGTGTCAGTTGCCCCTTGGGTTGCCCTCAGCCCTGCAGAACCTTCAGAGGGTGGAGGACAAACTTTGCTGGCAGGGTGAGCTGTGAAGGGTCAGCCTGGCTGCTGCCTGGCCAGGAGGGTCCTGGTCAAGGCAAGAACATTGACCCTCTCACTGGCTTTTCTCCAGAGGACAGAGATCCTCAACAGCTGACTACAGCTTCATCTGGTGACAGTTCCACTGACACGAGTCAAGGCTCCAACTGCTGGAAACTCCAGGCTCCCCCTCACTCCCCATCTCAGCTGCCTGAGGACATTGAGCTCATCCCCCAGAGTTTTCCTTCTCAATCAAAACACAGTTATTGATAGAAAAGTCTTCTGTAGGTTTTGGGCTGAGGTTGTTTGTGCCACCTTGTTCTCAGAGAGACACAGGGGAATTCTCCCCGTGATGGGTCAGGTGCCCAGTGAGGTATGGAAGTACAGAAAGCCTCCCTGAGGTACACAATGCTCTCTGAGGTTCAACAAGGCCAAGTGCTTGCTCCTGCTCTTGGATCATGACAATCCTGGGATTCTAGAACTCTTCGTGACACAGCTGTGGGCAGAGGGTCCCTGTTTGTTGGAGTCAGTTGCCCTCGGCAACCCTTTGGTGTCCTCTGCAAACTGACTGGGTGTGCACCCCACCGCCTTGTCCAGACCATCAGTAAAGATATTAATCAGAACTGGCCCCAGTACTGAGCCCTGGGGACTCCACTGGTGCCCGGCCCCACCTGGATGTGGCTCCATTCCCCACCAGTGCCTGGGCCCATCCAGCCGGTTTCACACCCAGGGAAGCAGGGCCTGTGCAGGCCGCGAGCAGCCGCTGTCTGCCGGAGAATGTGTGGAGACAGTGTCAAAGGCTTTCTAAACTCCAGAGAAACACATCCACAGCCTTTCCTTCACCCGCTGAGGGGTTGCTCTGTCACAGAAGGAGCTCAGGTAAGTCAAGCAAGACCTAAACCCATGCCTGATGGGCCTAATCCTTTGGGTGTTGTACACAGGCCCTGTGATCGCACCCAAGATGATCTGTTCCATGACCTTCTCCGGCACCAGGGCCAGGCTCACAGGCCTGTAGTTCCCCAGATCGTCCTTCTCGCCCTTCTTGTGACTGGGTGTCTTATTAGCTAAACTCAAGTTGTCTGGGACCTCCAGATGGTGGAAGGTGGCTCAGTGAGCACTTCCACCAGCTCCCTCAGCCCCCTTGGGTGGATCCCTTCTGGCCTCATAGACTTGGGTGTGTTTCAGTGGTGTAGCAGGTCACTGACCATTTCCCCTCGGATTTATGGAGCCTTATTCTGCTCCTCATCTCTGTCTTCAACATTATCCAGCTGGATATCCTGAGCACAACTGGTCTCTCTTAAAGACTTGAGCAGAGAAGGCATTAAGTACCTCAGCCTTTCCTTCATCCTTTGCCACTTTGTTTCCTCCTACATTCAATAAAGGGTGGATATTTCCCTCAGTTCTCCTTTTGTTGCTGCTCTATAAAAACATTTTTCTTATCTTTTGCAGCAGCAGCCAGATTAAGTTCTGGCCCTTCTAATTTTCTTCCTGCATTCCTCTAATATCACAACATGCTTTTAGTCCTCCTGAATTGCCTGTCCCTTCTTCCAAAGGTGATAAACTCTCTTCTTCCAAGTTCTAGCCAAAGGTCTTTGTTCAACAAGTCCATCTTTTTGGCTCCAAGGTTCCAGGACTGAAGCTGATTCATGTCTAACCAATGCAGAGGTGAGGTTTATCTGCACCTGTGTAGGTACCTTCAACACATGAGTCCAGCCATCCAATGGTATTTATCGTCCTTTAAATCTTACCTGTGCGGTCAAAATCCAGCAAACCACAGAGTCAATAACTGAATAAATGTGTATTGCTCACTGTTCAGTGTGTTGGATAGGATAATGCAGACTTCGAGGGTGGAATTCCCACCGTTAAAATAAAAAAGGCTCAAGACCTCAAGCTGAGCTTCTGGAAAAACTGTTTGTTGTTAAAACCAAAAGATAGGCCGGGTAGCTGAGCCACAGGTTCAGCTTCAACCACAGACCAGGAATGAGCTGCTTCCAAAGCACCAGAACTGTCTGTCCTTCTCCAGCAGGCAAAATCAAACCTCTGCAAGGGCTGGGGCAGCTGTCTGTAACCTGGTGCTCAGGACAGGCATCACAACAGCCAGGCCATTTTGGTTACTCGCACAAAAACCAGAAGGATGTGAAAGACATGAGGAGACCATCCACCCAGGAATCTGAAAAACAAACTTTTCAGCTTGGTTTCTGGTGTTTTCCCTAAGCCAGTAAACTTCTGTGCTTTGGGGTTTCTGGCCGTAGAAGTATCATTTGGGTTGACTGCATCTTTCCATTTCTCATTCCATTTTCATCTTCCATGTTGCTAAGAGGTTTCCATGGCAATC
Source organism: Oriolus oriolus (assembly GCA_013400235.1). Lineage (NCBI taxonomy): Eukaryota > Metazoa > Chordata > Aves > Passeriformes > Corvidae > Oriolus > Oriolus oriolus. Next base: position 152,730 of record VXBT01009042.1, read on the forward strand.
CAAATACTGGATTAAGGAAGACATGCTGCTGAGGGTAGTGTGGCTCTCTGGTCTGGCTGAAGCCAGCATGTGCAGCTCTGCTGCGTGTGAACAACACAGACATGCTAAGAACTGTTATCAACTGGTGTCAGTAACAAAAGATTATATAATATCAGCAGGCTGAAGGGAAATGAAAAGCAAAATGCTACTTCTCTGATCCTCTGAAAATATAGTTTCATTGATTTTGTTGGAACTACACTAATTTGTACTGTTTGGGAACCCAGCCCCAACAAATTGCACTTGTTGCAGTAATTCCATGAAAAGCAATGTAATTAACATTGCCTGCATTGAAAACACCACTGTTCACTGATGCCAGAAAACGTTAATTCAATTTCTCTTTACCCTAGAACTGGAGACACTCTGAATGGTATTCTTTCTCTTTATAATAACCAATATTCATATTTGCCTGCACAGCCTCTGACTGTGACTTGTTAGCTATTTCAAACAGCTTAATAATTACAGTTCTGCTACAGAGCTGTTATGCCTTGGGTGAGACTGATATTTTTCAAAAGGAATAAATGAATTATGATAAGGCTATCTATTACATCCAGAAAGGGTAGTAAAATGCAAATAATTGTCCCATTGTGTTTAGAGGTTAATTTGTTATCCCAACCTATTTTATTGAATCAGTTTGCAAGGATGTGGCTCAGGCAGTTTGTACCTTCATGCAAGGACACACTGGATACAGAAACCACCCCCCATGCTTGTCTGGAGCCACATCTCAGGGCTGGGCTGCAGAGACAATGTCTGGAGATTCAGTCTTCCTGTTCAGGGTGTGCTCTCTCGTGGGAAGGAGGGAAGTTTCTCTTTTTTGTACAGAGAGCTGTTCATCAGAAACTGAAATGCAACCAGAGATCTGAGTCCCTTCAGCCAGTCTGTCTAAAGTCACTGCAGGCCTGGTCCAGGTTCAGGAAAGGTTCAGTCAAGAAACTTCGTATTTTGAGGTTATTACTATCCTTGATAATCCACAAACAGCAGCAGTGCTATGTACTTTATCTAAACCAGCCAGTTCTGACTTACTTAGCAAATATACGGACATAATAGGGGAGAAAAATGTTTAAATACTGTTTAAACAAACTATGATTTAAAAAAACCTGAAAGTTTTCCGAAGTCACTGTGTCCTTAAGTCTTAGCTAAAACAAAACAAAACAAAACAAAACAAAACAAAACAAAACAAAACAACCAAACAAAACCCCACATTAATCCATAGGATTACCATCCATCTTGAAGTTTCCCTCCTGTCCATGCCTGACAGGGAGAAGTGGGAAAACCAGTGGTTTTGACCTTGCTAGTGGTGCTTCAGGTGGTCAAAAGAGTGCATGTTCCATCTCTTTGTTTATGCCAGAAAGTTGCATCACCTCCTGCTGCCCCACAGGGCACCCCCTTCATTGGGAGCCAGCCTTTTAGCTCAGCTTCTCAGCCCATATCTATATTTATATATTTATTATATATTTATTTGTGGGCAGTCTCACAGTTGTCACAGTGGGATTAAGGCTTGTCCAGCTGATGGCTCCCAGTTTTAGCTCCCTACCAGTTATGAAAGGGTAAGAGGAATGGTTGGGCTTTGTTTTGGATTTATTTCCAGAGTTCTCATGTAAAACACAGTCGTGCAGCTGGGGAGACAGTACTCAACCCAAATGATTAGACCAGCTGCTTTCCCAGAAAATATCTGAAGCCATGGCTCTACCTGCTGGAACAGTGGGAAATGACACTGCACCAAGAGGCTGGTTGGAGAAACTGCCTCCTTTGTATAATATATTTCCCTCCAGGATCCACAATGTAGCTTCTCTTTGTAATGGCAGAAATTCTCACTACATTTTTGGAGTTACATGGCATGAGACTGGAGACCTGTCTGTCCCTTTCCCTGACAGAAATTTGTGTGCTGGGCTACAAACCAGCCTTTCTCTCTCAAGAGAACTAAATGGGGGCACCTGTTAATTAATACCAGGACCTGCTCCGGTATTAATCTCCTCTGAAGTCTCTGGTACTGCCTGATTAGGAGGAGCTTAGTCACTGGCCTATTTTCTGTTGAATACTAAACTTACAAAAGATGGGGAGGTGGCTCGTGGATAACATTTCAGGAACATCCAGGTGAGTTAGGCACCTCTGAACACTGCATGCAGTGCCACTAGGCTTCTATGAAGGCAACAGCAGCTAGAGTCAAAGTGAGCCCTTTGGGGTTTATACAGTGCACTGGTTTACAGTGGTTCTTTAATATTTTGTTTATTTGTTTTGATTTTGTTTGTGCATTCATTTTTGGAAAAGCTTTGACTTCATATCAGTTAGGTTAAATTTAGCCCTATTATAGAATGAATTTTCTCCAGGATTTATTTCTATAGCGCTTCCATCTAATATTCTCAGTTCTGCTTTGCAACATTAACAAGCTAAACCATACTGATGTTGATGCAATCATCCCTATTATTCTCTTTCTGATGCACAGATCACTTGCACATCTTCCAAAGCTGGCCAAAACAGTCAGTTATTTCACAAAGAACTGATGAGGAAATAGATTTTTAAAATATCATCAAGTTATTTGTGTGGCTTTGTTAAAATATATTTTGGTTCTACAGACTTATTTTCTATTCCAAATTCTTATATTTGTAATCAACATCATTTATGACAGTGCAGGGGATCTTTAATAGGTAGGTTTTTGGTTTGTGCTTCCTGCAAGACACAGAAATTAATTTGCTGCTGCTCTTCCTATTTTGTCCTTTGTCAAAAGCACTGGAACATTAAAACTAGAATGCTGAGAGAGTGTTTAAAAAGACACAAAGGGGAGCATCTATGAACAAAACTGTCGAAAAATCCTCAGCTGTGTTGTGAAATATGCTTTGTGAAGAGCAGTGGAGGGAATGGTTGCCTGGTCCACACAGCACTGGGCAGAGTGACCGGCTCACTGTGACAGTGCAGAGCTCAACACATCAACAGGCAGCATCTTCACACTCCTGGAGCACTCCCCTGGTGTTAGTGCAGCGCTTTCCTCCTGGATGTTCAACAGGAATTCTGCAAGGGTGTAGTTGTGCTGGTCCTGCAGCTGGGCCGGACAGTGCGGGGTTTACACAAGGCAGGTGTGCACTGCCAGCAGAGACATCCCAGCAGCCACCTCTCAAAAAGGGCTGCTTCAAGAACCCAACTAGAGTTCTTTTTCCACTCAATATGACATGAAATTGTGCCTGTAACATACCAGAACACACATGTGCATGCACGTGTCCTTCTCTATCCACACACAAAAAATGTAGCTGTTAACAGATTTCTGATTTCTCTCCAAGGTGAACGTGGAACAAGAACTCTCCAAGCCTACAGAATGAGTTAGGTTGGAAGGCACCACAGTGACTCATTTGGTCCAATCCCCTTCTCCAGCAGGGCCATCCCAGAGCACAGAGCACAGGATTGTGCCCAGAGGGGTCTGGAATATCTCCAGTGAGGAGACTCCACACCCTCTCTGGTCTCTGTTCAGGGCTCAGTCACTGCACAGGACAGAAGTTCTGCCTCCTGTCCAGGTGGAACTTGCTGGGATCAGTCCCTGCCCGTTCCTCTGGTGCCACTGCTGGGCCCCCCGGAGCAGAGCCTGGGCCCTGCTCGGAGCCCTCCCTGCAGCCAGGGACACACAGGGCTGAGGGCCCCTCTCAGCTGGGGCTCCTCTCCAGGCTGAACAGCCCCAGCTCCCTCAGCCTTTCCCTGTCAGAGATGCTCCAGGCCCTAAATCACCTCTGCAGTCTCCGCTGGCCCCAGTCCAGGAGCTCCCTGTCCCTCCTGCCCTGAGGAGCCCAGAGCTGGACACAGCACTGCAGATGTGCCTCACAGGGCTGAGCAGAGGAGCAGGATCACCCCCTGACCCGCTGGCAATGCTCTTCCCAATGCACCCCAGGATCCCAATGGCCTTCTACAGCTGTACTCAATTTGCAAAGCCCAAGCCCATATTTATTCAGCCTATATAGCCCACACAGCTGCTCCTCCTTATGAGATGGCAACAACCCCAAGAACCCTTCAGAGCTGCTGCTCTTCCATGTGTTGCTACTGCAGCATAAAACTAGTAACTAAATCTGATCTGAAATGGAGCTTGATAAGAGACTCAGAAAGCCTTCTTCAATCTCCTCTCCAGCTGGTGGATTTATCACAAAGGAGAATTTGTTGCATGTCAAAAAGGACAGTTAATGGAAGTTGGAAGGATATAGTGAGTATTTTTTTCACGCTGTTAATTATTATAATACGTGAAATAGCTACTTGGGTTACTGCAGTAAAAGCTCTTCCAATGATGCAAAGCAATCAGCATCTGGCAGTATAATTCTAGAATGTCTTTTTAGGTTTGTTTTATGTGCTCTGTGCAGGCATGCAAGACAAAAGCATATTTTTTTCTATAGTGTTAGTTGCAAGCTTGTACTATTCCTGAGGATTAGACCCTTGTGCTGAGAAGAGACAAGGAATGCAGTCTCATGTTGAAGTCATTTCAAAGAGTAGCATTTTCTCTTCTTAAACTGGGATGGGCATCCATCAGAGGCAAGTGATGTACCTGGAGTGAGGCTGTGTGCTGGTTTACATGGTGTCTGCTGGAGGGAAATCATCCTCTGCAGCAGGAAAGGGGCTTTTAGCTTTTGCTTGACATTACTCCACTCCTTTGATGCAGTGGCCAAAGTGAAGCACTTCTTCCAAGGTTTTCATATCTAGTGAAATCCTGGCTCTTGGAAATCTATAGCAAATCTATCCCACAGATAATTCTGCCAAGACCTGCGAGGTTGGCTTCTGTTGCTGAGAGAAAGCCTCCAACAAGAACCTTTTAGGAACAACTCTCCGGGTTTTTTTGCTTATGCTACATATGCTTCTCCTTGAAGTAGAATGGGACCAATACTGCACGTATAATGTATGACTGGTCTCTGACAATTTCAACTGTAGTATCCTTGGGGGGGGCATAAAAAGTGATCTTAGAAATATCCAGAGGTAAAATAATCCTTTTTATTTTAATCTAAGTTCACTCAAAAGTTAAAAAAGAAAATTTCCAGCGAGAGCAATCTATTAAATTTTCATAATTTTATGCAAAAATATTGAAACTCGCTCTCAGTACAGGCTTTTCCACTGGAAGAGTCTTCTTGTCTTGAAATTAGGAATTTTAATATGAAAAAACATGTTAAAGCAACATGAAACAGAGGTACAAAATGCTGCCTGCCCATGGCTCTCCCTACCTCTACTTCAGTGGCAGCGATTTAGAAAAAGAAAGGAATTTTTTTTGGAAGTAATCTATTAGATTGGAAACTAATTCTCTGATTGCCATGGAGGCTAATAACAGGAAAGGGCTGTTTTGTTTTACTTGGTTATCTGAAACTCCAGATGCCTTCAGACATCTTTATTGGTCTAAAGGAAGCAATAATGGTAATTTGAGGGTGAATGGATAACATCATTCATGGCTGTAGATCTGCAAAGCTCCCAGGATAAAGACACATAAACATACAAGCAGCAATGTGGGCAATGGTAAGATCTCAGTGTTCTAGCTGGGAAGGAGAAGCGTGCTGATAAACCCATCTGAGGTACTGGTAGGACACACCAACTTATGTTTTAAAAACTGTGAGCACATGGTGAGATTACCAAGAAAGAAAACCACAGATCTTTGGTATCCAAACCACTGAATATTGCAGAGCTTGAATAACTCAAGGGACAGAATCTCTGAAACCTTTGCAAACCAACAAACAAAAAATCAGCTTTCTGTGGCCAAAAGCATTTCAACAGAAGTTAAGCACCTGCTCGTGTTTGAGGCTCTGGGACATGCTGCTGCCTTTATTTTTTGTTGTAAATGGGAACATTCCAAGTGAAGATGGGAGTATAGGTGGAATCAGTACTGCCTGGTGGGGTTTTGACCAAAACCAAGGTTCAATATGTCAGTTTTCATAATGCCACTTCTCCATGTCAGCCAGTACGACCCCACAAATTGGTAAGGAGAAAACCTGAAAAAACGCGGGCAGAAGGCAGCTTGGAAAACACTCTTTAAGATGGGGACCATGTTCTCAGAAAGCTTCATCCTGACCTTAGACCTGTTCAAGTTCATGACTAAGTCTTCTGAAACTCCTGTGTATCGGCTAAGCATGATGGCAGTTAATGTGTAGGTGGAAACACCTTATCAGCCAGGAGAGGCTGGTGGCAGGCACGGGAGCTGAGTTGTGTTCTACATCTTTGTTTGCACATAATAGCACCATTCTCTGAGGAAAAAAAGGCTTTCATTTCTTTTCAAGGCTTTTTGAGCAGGTTATTTTGAAGCAGCTGTGAGACTGCCTGGGGTGTCTGTTTCAACATTGCTGAAATTTAAGAGCCTCGCATCAGAATTAAAAGTGACCCTCTGCTATTGTGGAGTCAAGGACTGGAATAGGAAATCAAAGAGTTCCCCTCTGTGCTAGCAGGGAAACATGCTTTCTCATTTAGAGGAAACAGAAGGAGGGAACTGGGTTTCCATAGTGATTCATGAGGAAAGGACATGGTTACCTGGAAACAGGACTGCTCCCATCCACTGAAAAAGCCTTTCTTATATTTGTTTATTGGTGAGGGATCAAAGCCAGCTCTTCACTCACACAGGAGTCAGGAGGTTGGACCCAGAGCAGCTGCTCTGCATCTGGTTTGAACACAAGCAGGCAGAGGGAGACACCGAAAACTTTTAGCAGGACCTCCACCACCTAGAAATTACTATTTCTGTTTGTAAATAAAGTATTTATTGTCAAAGGCTTCAGAAAAGTGGCCACTAATTTGGAATGATTGCTGCAGTCACTGCCATCTGCAGCTGTGTGAGAGCCATGACAGCATTTCATACAGCCAGTCAGCTGTACCTGGGGAGGAAAATATGTCTTGAGCCTTTGCAGTTGTACTCTGCAGATATTTACAGAGCTCACACTGCCAGCTGCTCCTCTCCATGTGACTCTCTTCCTTCCTTGCACCAGGGGCTTGATGGGTCCTTCACTTCTCAGAGCAGAAGAATCCAGTAGGCAAGATTTTGAAAGACTCCAGTGAGGACCTAAGGAAATAACTGGAACTTCTGGTTATCTGTGAGTTGCAAATTCTACCCAAGCATGTGAGTCAGTGCAGGCAGCCAGCCAGAACAACTACAGGACTGTCTCTCAAGTGCAAAGAGTAAATTTATTTCATTCCCTTGTTCACCAGAGGACCTTGAGGGAACACCTGAGTGGAGACGCACAAGTGGGAATGCCAGCACCATCAGGCTCAGTCAGTCCCAGCTGTTGGCACTCATTTACCAAGGACGAGTTGTTTTCCACCATCCTGTGACCTCCCTGTTCTTTTTATGATCTCTGAGCTTTAATCCCCTCTCTCCTGAAACGGGGAGCTAAGGAATGTCCATGAGAGGGCCTCTGAGCCTCTCCAAACACCTGCACAAAGATTCTACTTCTCCAAGCAGCCAGAGGATATACAGCAATCAGCACAAGGGATGGGGTTTCCCACACTGTTATTCTCCAGGTCTTGGCATTCCCAGCTGCAAGGTCACTCAGCAAACCTTCCATCCTCCTCAACATTCTTCCAGTTTTACGCTTTTCCTCACAACACCAGGCACAATTACTTTCACAAAGGATTTCGTTCAAAGCACAGAAGTATTTCTAGAGATCTTGGCATGTCTTCTGCTCGTCCAAGAAAATACGGATTTATAGCTAAATCACTGGACTATATCTCAGCTTCCAACTTTTTCTTAAAGCTGCTCAAGCATGTTCCTTGAAATACCTCAGTGTATTTAGGGAATTCCCTTCCTCTGTTAGAACTGGAGGCAATAAACTGTGCTGCTTTTCAGAATAAAGTCCTTTTTTCAGAAAAAAAAAATAAAAAAAGGGAAGTCTCAGGCAGATTCCTATTTCCATAAAGTCATTCTAAAAAGCTGCAGACTAGAAGTGAAATTAAAACTGCAGACATAAAGCTCTGGTCATTCACATAAAGGGTCATCAGAAAACACTGGAGTGGAAGCAGTCAAATGCAGTTTGGCTACAGACAACAGCAAGGCTCAAAATCTATGTCTCAAAAGCTTGCTTTGATATTTCTTGCTGTGAATTTTAAACAAAATACTTTAAACTCGAAGGGCTGAGTCTGTATCCCTTTTTCAATGTTATTGCCTAAGCCATGCTTGGAAGGTTGGTTGCTGTGGTACCGTCAGCTCCAGCACAAGGGGAATCAGAGCTTGGCCATAGGGGAGCAGACTCTGATCCCCTCTGCTCACATGAGGGGTGAGGACTAAAAGTCCTTCTAGTCTAATGTTTCCTTGCAATCCTGCTATCATTTTTTCATCATGTCAGTAGAGGTAGGGAAAGTGGAATAACAGCTACTGGAAAGGAGCAGGAATACAGGTCCTGCACTTCCTGAGAGAGCGCTTCACCTGTAGGGCGATGGAGCTGCACCCAGACTCTGTGCCTTCAATGAAAGGTCAAACCATTTGTCAGCACTCAAAGGGAAAGTGAGAGGCACTGGAGAAAATGTTATGTTGTGAATCCTGCCCTTACCCAGATACTTATCTGTGGATAATGCTGTGCCCATATCTGAGCAGAAAAGGGGTTTTAGAGATGTCCTTCTTGAAGGTGTTGCCCATTAGTTTTCTGCAGGGCCTGTCACAGAATGTGCTGCCTGCCCTAAATCCTGGGCAGGCGCTTGCTTCATTCACCTGAGCCCTTACACAGGGAACTTCATCTCTTAACACAGCCTTGGTAATTCTTCCTTCTGCAGCCAGGCACCAAAAGTCCCTGCTCAGAACCAGCTTTAAACTTACACGCTGCAAAACTGGGGATGCGGCTGTCTCTGCTTTGTCTCTAAAGTACCAAACTGCAATATCTTTCTTGACCACGTTTCTGTCCTCCAGCACAGAAACGTGTCCTCCTTCTGCCTTGCTTCTGGCATCTGTTTCTTTCCCTTGCTGGGAAGAACTCAACCTAAAAAATAAGGGGGGTACAGTGAAAGATCCTGGCTGAGATCTGAGGAATGCTAAACTCTCAGACCTGAGAGTGGTATTGCCATTTTATGAACAAGACAAAGATGGAGTGGTAGTTAGACACCTACTTGCCCTACAAATGCCTAGTTCATCTTTTGGATCCCAGTAAAAACCTCAAAAATTCAACGTAATATCTGTATTTCTTCTATTTATACAAAAACCTCCACAAAGCATAGAAGAGACCCCCTCTCTCTTTCTCTGTTCATTTAATAACAGAGAAAAAATAGGAAAAACTCTGCAGGGCCCCACTAATAAGTTAGGATTCTGAGCAGAGATACAAGATGCCTTCTGCATTTCATCACTGACTTCTGGCTCTTTGTTTGGCCATTGCTTAGGGAACAAGATATTAAGTTGTTTTCACATCTCCTACAGAGAACCTAACTCAGAGTCAGTATTCAATAAAAGCATGGCAATAATGAAGGCCCAAGGACCTTCAAGACTTGGGGACAAGGTGATTTACCCAAGGTCCCACAGAAGTGTAGTCAAAGAAGAGGCTGTTGCACCTGTGAGTACAATATCATTGTGCCAGATACTCCCAGTGTGAAGCCCCAGTCCTGTTACACTGGTTACCAGCTCCTTGTAGAAACAGAAATGTGTGGCCCAAAGCTTGATCCATGCTGTTTTTCTTTGTGACACTCAGTTTAGGCATGGGAGAACAGCAAAGTTCTTGAAAATACAGACACGGCATTAAAACAGGTGCCCCATAATGCAATGGCCTTCAGCGGAAAAGCATAGCCCTGAGAAATGGGAGAAGACTGGTTTTGCTTAAGGAAAGAAGCAACAGCTAAGAAAATGAGGGTGAAAAAGGCAGCAGCTGAGCAGCAGGATGAGGCACCTTTCCAGTCTGGGAAACAACCCCCCTGCCACCACCACCATGCATCACCCAGTGTGTAGTCAGAGACAGAAGCCAAGGACTGGGGATCTTGTAAAGGGATAAGACCCCAGATTTGAACAGGCAGGTGGAAGAAAGGAGGTGATCCACTTAATTTACAGCTTATCCCTTCAAAACTTTCTCAGCCCTGATCAGCTGGGTAGCTGCAGCCACCAGTGCTGACTACACATTCTCAGCTCTTTGGAGGAAATATTTAGGGTCATCTTGTGTTTTTCAGAGTGCTCTCATTCTCTGGGAACCAGGCTGTGCAGATTGTGCTTAACATAAACTTAATGCCATCTTGTCAGTTCAGTTAAAAGAGGAAAAAAGGTAAGCCTGTGATTGTGAGCTGGTTTCACTTGGAGACTGTTTGCTTCAGGTTCTAATTTCAGAATTAGGCCTAATTTAAGATTCTCTCTTTGATAGCTGATTTTGAAATCCTTCTGAAACAAACGGAAAAAACCAGAAGTATCTATCTGGCTGTGTAATGAAGAAAACTAATCAGATTGAGCTCTGGAGCACTACTAACTTATTGCTCTATTACACAATTTTCTGGTAGTTTACAAGAGCTCCTTTATCCTATAATTATTTACTTCTTTCTTTGTTTGTTTATAGAGAAAAACTCCACCACACAATGTGTCTCAGACATATTCTTAGGGCAATTGCTTTCCTAGAATAACTTCATGCTCCAAAATGGAAGTATTTCCATTTATCTGCTTAAAGATATGCTTAAGTACGAAGCTTCCACAATTCTTTTTGTTTTGGCAGAGATAAAAATGATTTTAGGCTGAGTACCAACAGTACTTATTCATACTTATATATATTGTTACATATTTATCTGTAGTGTGTATTTGTGCCTTAGGAAATTGGTTTCCTAAATAGTTCCTTCAGTACCCTAATATGCTTAAAAACCTCGTTAACCTCCCATCACTGTAAACAAAGGATGTTATTTTCCTTAAATATTTTTGCTTCCCATATCACCCAGAAAGAGAATGCTGTAATGTGAGAAGTATGTGCTACTCCTAGTGTGTTTCTGCACTCTTTCAGAGCCACTGCAACTCAGTGATAAGGATGCCGTTTATTTTTACTTTATTCAGTTTACTGTTGAGTCATAGCTGGGGTTTGATTTTTCTACCAGGGAGGCAAATTGGCAGGGATTAGGAAAACACGGGTTCTTAGAAAAATAAGTAACCCCAAGAACACTGACAATTTCTACAGGCCCCCCACACCAGCAGTGCTAAATGTGTAACTCTCCGGTAACTGTGTTTGGAAGCTGTGGGCAGGTACAGCCACAGAAGTCATTACTGTCACTCAGACCCTTTGGAGCTAGCACAAGGCAAATTCCGTGTGCATCAGTTACTGAAGGTGTTATCTGCTAATCGATTCCCTCAGCACAATGTCAGGCTTTGAGCTTAGTCCCCAGTCTCTCGTTGTTTTCATATCAGGCAGCAGCACAGCACTGGGGTTGCAGAGAGGATGTGTGTGGCACAGAGTACATGGGGGACAAAAGGGCATCCCAGATGTCTGGGCACAAGAAAATGACATTTATTCTGTCAGCTGGTGGCAAATGAAAAAAACGAAAAGTTATATTTCTCTCTGGCTGGATAGCAGGACGCACGGAAACCTGAGGTAAAATGTCCAAAGCCGCATCTTTGAGGTGTTTCACAAAGAAATAGTGAGATATTTTGCAAGAAGTCTTACTGTAGAGGTAGTCCAGGATTCTCTCTGCAATGTCTTCTTCAGCTCCAGCCATCATTTTTGCTGAGTGCTGACTCCTGTTTCCTCAGCAACATCCCCACTATTTGTATTGACTTGGAGGGCTGTCATGAGACATCAGATCAGCAACTGCTGCAGCAAACTAAATAATCAGAGCAGCATAAACAGGCTCTTCCTCCCTGATCCATATTTATGGAACAGTCAATCTTCAGACCTCTTTAAAAGGCTTGTATTCCTAAGAAGGAGGGATTGCAGTGCCTGCACTGCCTTCAGAGGTACGTGGACTTTGCAAACACCCACTTTGTAGGCTCAACCTAGTCCTGACAGAGCTCCTTACACTTTGAACCCCAAAGTGATCATTTACTCTAACTTTGATGTGGGCATCTTCTGCCTCAAGCTGCTTTGGTTGTGTCTCAGGGAGGCACGTCTCCAAGTATTTGCATGTAGAGATGTGCTGTACAACAGAGCAGCTGCAGCAAAGCCAGGATCGACACCTGTAGTGAGGTGACACTTAATCCTTAATCCAGGATTAAGGATTCAGTGGAAACCACGGTATATTTTAGGTGTTTATCTGCCACTGTCTGCTCTGAACCTGAATTCCATGCTTCTCACAAGCACTGGTAACACCCCTAAGCTCCATCCCCTCTTTACAGACAGGAAAGAGAGGTGCAAGCGAGAATAATGTCCTGTCTGAAGTCAGATTAGCAGCGGCCATTAGCACATTGCTAATGCCTTCTGGCGCTTTTCCTTACACAGGGATAGCTGGGCTTCTTCCTCTTTCCCAGCTTTGTCTGAGCACAGTGCAAAACTCCAGGGTGCCACAGAATTATCAAAAGGCAGTCAAGACTTGTTGAGTGCTCACAGATCTTTTATAGCACAGCAACTTCCCGGTTCTTTCTGTCCTAAAAATTCGGAACAAATATTAAGTAAGGAAAGTTTCCTTTTTACAGTGCAATAAGCCAGAAGAGGAGGGGCAGACACTGATCTCTGCTCTGTGTGACCAGAGACAAGACCCAGGGAATGGCTGGAGCTGTGTCAGGGGAGGGTTAGGGTGGATATCAGGAAAAGGTTCTTCCCCCAGAGGGTGGTGGGGCATTGAACAGGCCCCCAGGGAATGGGCACAGCCCCAAGGCTGCCAGGAGCGTTTGGACAACTCTCAGGCACAGGGTGGGATTGTTGGGATGTCTGTGCAGGGAGAGGAGATGGACTGGATGATCCTTGTGGGCCCCTTCCAGCCCAGGATGTTCTGTGATTCTGTGATACATAGTTTTGATAAATTGTCCTCATGAGCACAGTTTTCTGCTTTTGTTATTCACATAATTTACAGCTCCCGGATGAGCAGACTGCCACAGGCAGTGAAAGAAAAGATGCTCATGCAAGTATGATGCTGTGTAAGTGTTGTACAAAAGAAGGGGGGGTAGGGGGAAGAACAACCTGAAAAAATATCCAAATGTAATCAGAACAGAGTGGTGGTTTTGACATGGTGTCAGTAACTCCTCTTATTACGAGAAGATATTCAGATGTAATCAGGCTCCATGTCACAGAGAATCAGAACTAATAACTCTGATGCAAATGTTTGCAGGCTGGGGATATAATGTTCTCAGGGTCTCTTTTGTCTCTTAAGTGTGAGGAGAGCCTCACAGAGCTGGCAAAGGCTTTGAAAGGTCAGAGTACTCTGGTGATAACAATTACCTACTTGCAACTGATGAACTTTCCTTATTCATTGTTGTAAGAGTTTCCTTTCCTTGTGATCCATTTAGCCTCTCTGCTTTCTATAAAAAACCTGCACTTGTTAAATTCTGAGATGGAACATTCATGAAAAGCTTGTTTATGTAAGGTTGATTTCAAGGACTGGATTTGTGATTGCACTCAAATCTGCCCACTGGAGCCACTGATGACTCCACATCATTAGTCTGAGCCTCTGCTGTTTCACACCTGACACCTGTGAATCTCAATCACTTCTAGAGAGCAAAATACTGTCATTACATGGTTTCAAAGATCTTAATTTGACGACATTTTTACAGATGGAAAATCTACAATAAAAATAAATGTGAAGAAGAAAACTTCACATTCTGTTTATCACATTATTTGGGGCTTTTGGTGGGTTCAGTTCTGCTCCATCCCATCATGGTAGCAGCTGTTATTTAGCTTAAAATCCCGAGAGAAATCAGGCACCCTCAGTTGATATCAGCCTATCAGAATATTGACAGGTCAAATTATAAACACTGAAGCGACATTATCCATACTCTGCTGCTTATGTAATGATTGTTTCCCGTGTTCTTTCGACCATTCACCCTGGCACTGCTGCATCACCTTCATTCCTTCAAAGTGATGTTAAAGTGAATGAGACTAAAGTGGGTCATGAGAGGTGGAGAGTGAGAGAAAGAAGAATCAATTCAGTTAATTAATGGCTGACAAATAACAGTAAAAAAGAAGCTTCGCAGTTGCAAGGGACATCAAATTCAGAAAGCAGCCTGAAGAGAAATAATGAGGGTGCCAGACCTTGTAAAACTTGATTGTGTTGTTCTAATCTAGAGAAAGCAGACAACAATAGAACTTGAAAAGTAAGGGTCAGATTATGGCTTTGGCCTTCTGCCACAGAGCTCTGCAGGAAAGGACACGGAACTGGGCAAGAGAAGGCACTGGCAAAACCTCCTGGAGCTGTTGTTGGTTTGCTGGGAGAGATGAAGTAAGTCCTTAACCTTTCCATCAAGTGGATTTCCTAAGAAAATGAAGTTCACACATCTCTGTTCCCTTTGCTTAACACCTCAGGAATTTCCTTGGCCATTTTCCAGCACATTTGACACAGAGGAGACTCCAAAGATGTTGCATTCCCTGAAGTTTCATGAAGGCAGTAGTGTTGTGTTAAAGAAAGTCCTACCACTCCAGCCTCTAACTGAACACCCAAGTATGATTTCAATGCTGGAGAAGAAACCAGATATTACAGACGGATGTTAAGGAGTGGCCACCCACAGAAGTCTCTTTTCTTCTTCCATCCTTAATTTTCCTCTATCTGTCCTCTTATCTAGATTTTGAGTCTCCTGAGATACCTGACTGCTGTTTTATCTTTAGGCCACAGCCCCAGTCAGCCCAGATCTTCCCCGTGATGCATCTCATAACACAAAACTATGTTCAGCTCTTACAAGAAGTAAGAGGATAATTTCATCAAAAAATGACATTGTTTGTAGAACAAACACAGCACAAGAAACAAACACACCAAAGGCTTAGTGTGAGAAATAGAAAGGATTCTAAGTATTCATGAGGGAGGCTGTCCCCCAAATTCATTTCACAGATGTGGCAGTTGTGTCCAAATAATTTAGTACACCTTGAAAGCCTGCTGACCTGCCTGCTCCATGACTTCATCCACAGTGCTCACTGTTGGGCTGTTGTAAAAACTGCATGAAAATCAAAATGATACATCTGTCCTCATTAAAATTAAACAGCCACCCCTGGAGGTAATTGAAGGACTGGTATGGGCATTCTGCATTTCCTTCACAGATCTAGGAATTGGGTAAGTGCTACAGTGCTGTAAGGACAATTTTGAAAAACAAAATTGATTAATTGAAAGGTGAGGAAGTGATAGATTAAGAAGAGAAGCACACCCTTATCATAATTTTATGATTTACTTTCATTAAGTACAAATTTGAACACTGCCTAATAATTCATGCAGCAGTTAAGTCTGATGATTTTAGCAGGAGCATGAATGAATTCACTGAAAAGTTGTATCTGCTTCAATTTTAATGGAATTTCACTTAGAATCAACTGAAATTTTCTTACTGAAGCTTTCTCACAGCACTAGTGGGAGCAAGAAGTGCCCTGGGTTTGTTTGTTTTTAAGAGAAAGTTCTTGAGACATATTTAAAGCAGAGTGCATTATTCCAAAGTCCAGCTGAAGGAAAGTTTTCAGTTAAGAATAAATAAGAAAAATAACTCATAATCCTAAAAGTATTTCAACACAGGTATTACCTAGGACACCACTGAGCTTTCTGTGCAAAATCTCTCATTACCTCATAAGAAGATGGTTCTAGAAAAGATTTTTTTTTATTTTGATAGGAGAAACATTTTAGTATTTGCCTTTAAATAACTCAGTTCGGTTTTCAATTCTCATAAAAATCTTTTTCTGCTGACAGAAAAGAATCTGTAATTTTGAGAATATGTTGTTTTGTTCCTTTGTAAGGTGTAGAGGTTGAGCATTTGCCTGAACTGCAAAACTCCTCTGCAGCTGAATTGTAGAACTGTAAATCACTCCATTTAAATGCAGAGACAAATCAAGGGTATCAGCACACAGAAGGGGAAGGGGTTTAATAGTTTACCATGAAGCACTTTGGAACATCTAAGCTGGCTGAGTTTGACATCTAGTATGTGATATCACTAAGCACAAAGTTATTGCAGGATTATTTGATTTAAAAGTTCTCACTGCACACTTTAGCTTTCCATAAAATAATTTATATGGATGAATTCAAGGTGAAAACTACCCCTAGTGGTGCCATAAGGCATTGGGTTCCCTTACCAAATGCACTACACAGTTGAACGTTAAAGTTTTGTCTTCGAACAGGATCAGTGAATAGTGCCATGAGCTTTTCAATTGTTTGCCATAAATTGAAAGATTCAGCAACTGAATGAGGTTGGTGTTGTTTAGCTGCTACCTTTTTTACACATTTATTCTGAATCGTGAAAATAATTGTTTCTGGCTAAGCTTCATCAAGCTGAAAGCAAAACTGCCTCTCCCATTTTTTCCCTATCCATCAAAATACCTGTGCACGGCAAATTATAAGTGCTGTGCTTCACATCCTTGGAGTTTATATGGCTTTAGTAGATGTCACAGTAAATAGTGACTGCACATAAATCCTTTCGTTCTAAGGGGGTTTAGCAGAAGAAAGTCGAGTGATTTACAGAGGAGATTTTAACAGGCAACTTGATTTGGGGCAATACTAATAACTCTAAGGAAAAGATAGAAATGTAAGAATCCAACAGAACTACACAGCTATCAAGCCTTTTGCTGTCAACCTTCGTAATTACAAAAATCTTACTCTCCCCTAAATGCTGTCACAAACATGAATTACTGTAAACATGAAGTTAACTTGGCATGTTTCAGGTCATCAGGAGATATTACTCAGCAATGCTTTTAGCACTTTAATGAAATGCACTGAATTTTACTGAGCCTCATTGCTCTCAAGGGCATAGAATCACGGAACCATTGGGTTGGAAAAGCCCTTGTCCCAGTTTGAGACGAATTCGGAGGAACGTCCGAACTGAACTCTGATAGAAGGCAGGTTACAGCAACCGCTCCCCCACCGGGTTTGGGAAAGAAATACCCCCCGGAGGAAAGTGAAAGAGAGGAAAAAAACTATTTATTTAACAAACACACAGGAAAATAATAATGCTAAACAATAAAACCTCTCGCTGTGGAGAGAACCTGGTAAAATTCAAAGCCCTTCTGAGGTGTGGCTGTTCTCTCTCTGGAGATGGGGTGTGGCCCCTCCAGGCCATGGCATGGGGCCCCCGCGGCTGGTGAGGCACGCTGGAGCAGAACAGTCCAAGGAAACGTCTTGCCTCAGCTAGAGAGCCAGCGAAACAGCAAAGAATTTTAACTCTCTGTCTCTCTCCTGAGAAAAAGCCAAAAAACTCGGGGGAAAAAAAGAAAGGATGGGTGCTTCCTCCACTCTTGCTGCCTAGAAGCACGCAGAGGAGTAGTAGTGACCTTGGAGTACAAAACTGCTTTGAAAAGTTCATCTGGCTTTCTTTCTCTCTCCCACCCAGTTTTAAAGGCACAGAAAGGCACAAGATTCATGCCTGGGCATAGAGCAGTGATAGGGGATACAGCATCCTCAAGTCATCCCAAGACAGACCTCCAAGAGCACTCGGTCCACCCTGAGACTGATCAATCCCACCTTGTCACTCAGCCCAGAGCACTGAGTGCCATGTCCAGTCCTGCCTTGGACACCTCCAGGGATGGGGACTCCACTGCCTCCCTGGACAGCCCCTTCCAGTGCCTGAGCACCCTTTCCAGGAAAAAATTCCTCCTGATGTCCAGCCTGAGCCTCCCCTGGCACAGCTTGAGGCCGTTTCCTCTTGTCCTGTCCCTGTTCCCTGGGAGCAGAGCCCNCAGAGCCGCCCCAGGATCTGAGGTGTGGCCCCAGCAGTGCCCAGCACAGGGGACAGTCACTGCCCCGGCCCTGCTGCCGCCCCATGGCTGGCACAGCCCAGGTGCCATTGGCCTCTTGCCCCCCTGGGCACACCTGGGCTCATGTCCAGCCGCTGTCCCCAGCACCCCCAGGGCCTTTCCCAGCTTTCCAGCCCCTCTGCCCCAGCCTGGAGCTGCAGGGCCTTGGTGTGACCCGAGGCAGGACCGGGCCCTTGGCCTTGTGGACCCTCAAAGCACTGGCCTGGGCCCATGGATCCAGCCTGTCCTGATCTCTCTGCAGAGCCTTCCTGCCCTCCAGCAGATCCACACTCCCACCCAGCTGGGAATTGTCTGCAAAGTGGGTGTGCACTTGATCCCCTTGTCCTGATCGTAGATAAAGATATTAAACAGGACTGGTCCCAGTACTGAGCCTTGGAGAATCCCACTGGTGCCTGGTCAGCTGCATTCACCACCACAGGGTGTGGCTGTAGATGCTTTACCCTGAGGTATAACTGAGGAAGAGATTTACTTGTCCACAGTTTCCCTAGACTGTAACCAGCAGCAAATATTTCGGTCTTCTACTGGATCAGGCTTTAATTGAAAGGATAAAAATTAATGTGGGAAGCTTTTTTCTATCTTCTTATAACAGTTGTTGCATAAACCCAACTCCCCATCTCATTAACTGCCTTAAGTTACAATACAAATACAAATATTTGAGGGTGGAAGGTTATTATCGTCTCCCTTCCTGACATAAGTAGATTGCATGGTACGTCACTGTCCACTGGAAGCACTAATGTTATTGTGGAGGAAATTAATTGCTTAATTCCACTCTCTAAACTGCCAGCTAATTAGCAGAATAGCACTAAGCATTAGTTACCAGCTCTACAGTATTTCTTTGAAGCGTTGCTCACTTTGTTCATTTTCTATGAAGTTATGTCTACTCCCAAGAAAAAACTCTCAGCATCAAATGGTATTTAAGAATTTAAGCGTAACTGGAGGCATTCTCTCCTGATTTCATATCAACCAAATTGTTCATTCGAATAATCCTAATCCCAAAGTTAATCATACTTCTGGAAAATGTTTCAGTATATAAACACAGTATAGATACATAATGCAAAGGGTAAATTATTCAGTGGTCTCTAAGGAAAATGTGCAATTACTTCGGATTACACAGACTATTTCATCAAATATCAAAAGTTCAACCAGTGATATGATATGACTCATAAACTTACCTTTCTTTGGAGAATACTGTTAATAGTACCAAAATAACACAGTTAATTCTCTGAGATGTAACCACTGCATGTTGATTTCTCTTCTTCAGTTCTCCTCCAGTTCACTGCTGTCTTTCCAGCATTGCTGTGAGACTTTCAATGATAAAAAGGCTTTATAATCTCAGCAAAGGTTCCCCAGCACATCCACCAACAATATAAATCATCAGATGTAAGCCCATGTGTACTCTTTTCCTGCTGTGGATAGGACTGGCAAAAGTTATGCTGAAAAACAATTAGAAAAAATTCTATTAAAGACTGTATAGTTATTGTAGAACTAAAATAGGTTCAGATCAAATCACATCATCTCCATTTCAAACTGATATTAAATCAGGAGAACTGAAATTCAAATTCCATCAATTCACATTTTAAAAGCTTTCAAATAATTTTGTCTCTACAGTGTTTATTTCTTCCATGCCTTATATTTCCAAAATATCAATATGCTTGCTTTCTTGTTCCTGTATACTGGAAACTATTTTATATAGGATGTTGAATTTTCACAAGACATCTGTAAACTTTGGTCCACAGATGCTTTTATATGCTTTTGTTTACTGTATCTGAACAGAGCGTGCATGCTAAGGGGCACACCCCAAACTTGACTGGGAATTATGGAATGGTTTGGGTTAGAAGGGACCTTACAGCCCTTCTCATCCCACATCTGCTATTAGCAGGAACACCCTCCACTATCCCAGGTTGCTCCAAACCCCATCCAGCCTGGCTTTAAATACTTCCAGGGATGGGGTAGCCACAGCTTCTCTGGGCAGACTGTGCCAGCATTCTAAAATAAGGTCATTCAAATTACCAGTTGTAGCTTTGTGACTGTCAGTGCCCCAGGGCTGAGAGGGTGGTTGGAAAACTCCAAGGAAAAGAACCCAGCCTGGGAGATGACATGGTGGGTCTGTGCTTATTTGTCATCTGTCAGGACCATAATCTTAGTTTATGTACAGAATCTGTTAATTAGAGCTGTAATGAACTGTTCAGTTCACTTTGTTCATGCAGCAGCTTGCAGACTTACAGACAAAAGCCAGTTCCTGAAGACCCAGGGGACTAATTAAGTACACAATGTTTCCAGGAATTAACATCCTACTCCGATGTTTGCAGTGACAGTAAGTATATTATGCTGTCATTGCCCTGCCCCAGGGTGTCCTCAGGACAGGTTTTTTAAACACTCTTATTCTTGCAGTCTTTTTTATCATTTAACCAACACAGATGTCAGGGATTCTTTAATAAATTTTTAAAATAAACCTGTAGGAAAACTTGTTCTTCCCAAAGAAGTCACTGCCAAGTTTCTATGACCCAAGCTCTGATCCTTAAAATCAATTATTTGTGTATCAATTTAAACTAAATAGACCTATTGGCAGAAGAGATTTTTTTTTTGTAAAGGATTGATGCTGATTGGATCTGTGGGGATTAAAAGATCAGCCAGACACCTTATTGCATACTGACAATTGTCCTTTTGATCTTACACCTTTGAGAGTGATGTATTTAATATTTCAACTGGCAAAATGAAGAGTAAGTAGCAATAAGTGCCAAAACTCCAGCTCTTTTTTCAGTTAAATAACATTTAGAAATGTGCCTTTGGTTTTCCTTATCATTTGACTGTCTTGGTGCTCTGAGGCAAGGATGGTCATGTTATCTGAGCCAGATGAAAATGAGGAGGAAGACCACCATGTACCACTGTAGCAGTGTCTGCTGCAAACTGAACTATGAGCCTTGGTAAAACGTGGCAGCATAAAGCCCGGTGACAGTAAAAAAATATGCACCTGGTTTTTTAAACAGGCAGTAAATTATAAAAGGAATTTCTAATCTGGAAGAACAGATCAGATCTATCTTTAAGAAAGTGTCCAAAAGTAACAAAATGTAAAATAATTCAGAGGCAGTAGCAAGATTTCATCATTTCATTTCATTTCAGTTCTAGTAAGTTAGTTCCTTTAAGCATCATGAGATGGTATTAGGAAGGCGTTGCTTCATGTCTTGTTGGTGGGCGGCCAGTTTATCCATGTGTTTCCCTGCTCTTCTGCGGGGAAGCAGAGATTTCTGCATCCTTCCCCCCCTTTTTAGTCAGCAAAGTAAACTTTCTGATTTCAGAAGGCCTTCTGTGAAAGGTTATGGGTAATTTTCATGATTTTGCAGCCTTGGAAAGGATATCACAGAATCCCAGGATGGGTCAGGCTGAAGAGACCGCAGTGGCTCATTTGGTCTAACCCCTTGCTCCAGCAGGGCCATCCCAGAGCTCACGGCACAGGATTGTGTCCAGAGGGGTCTGGAATATCTCCAGTGAGGAGACTCCACACCCTCTCTGGTCTCTGTTCAGGGCTCAGGCACTGCACAGGACAGAAGTTCTGCCTCCTGTCCAGGGGGAACTTGCTGGGATCAGTCCCTGCCCGTTCCTCTGGTGCCATTGCTGGGCCCCCCGGAGCAGAGCCTGGGCCCTGCTCGGAGCCCTCCCTGCAGCCAGGGACACACAGGGCTGAGGGCCCCTCTCAGCTGGGGCTCCTCTCGAGGCTGGACAGCCCCAGCTCCCTCAGCCTTTCCCTGTCAGAGATGGTCCAGACCCTTCCTCCTCCCCACAGCCTCCGCTGGCCCCAGTCCAGGAGCTCCCTGTCCCTCCTGCCCTGAGGAGCCCAGAGCTGGACACAGCGCTGCAGATGTGCCTCACGGGGCTGAGCAGAGGGGCAGGATCGCTTCCCTGACCTGCTGGCACTGACTGCTCATCCCAGTGCACCCCAGGATCCCACTGCCCCCCTTGTCCCCAGGACACACTGCTGGCTCAGGCTCATTGGAGCCTTGCTTGCTCCTGCTACTTTCACTGGCAATACGAATTGAAGGATTCAGGATGCGTCACCTTCGTTTTGTCCAGGTGTTACCAAAATTTACAACCAGACCTTCCTGGTTGCCTCCAGCCAGTTGCAGGTGTGTGCCTGGGAGTGCAAAAGTTCAGTTTTAGAAATTCACTCACGTACAGACTATTATCAGCTGCCTGCCAGCACTCACAACTTAAGTCATCTTTTGTCTACCCCAGAGGCCCAGTCCTGAGAAAACACGGTACTCCAGCGTGCCGAAATTGGCTCTGATCTCTCCTCTTTTGACTTGTATCACCATAAATCAGACTTGCAGAGAGCTATAATATGACTAGGGCTTCTGTGTAATGTCCTCTTCCCAGCTTTTAATAATAACAACTCTTAGGTGTTCTTCACGGAGATTGTCGGGAATCCCCAGAGCAAAGATGTCTGGGAAGCAGGAGAGCCTCCCCAGGCACAGGCCCTGCCTGGCTGGCTCGGGGTGGTGGAGTGCATTTTTGGAAAAGCCTTCTCTAAATATTGCAGCATAAGCCTCTGTTTAATGTTAGGTGTTATCAAGCATTTGTGTATTGAATTTCTACAGAGAACAGGCTGAGCCTCAATGTAGTTTGATTTTCTAACTTTCCTTTAGGATCACTGAGTAATTGACTTGATTTTGACACAGTTTAAATGCACTGGCTCCCTTCTAGCCTCCTTTTCCAGACTGTCCCAGTTATAAAAGGGTTCAACTCTGTGCTGTACAACTAATAAATGCTATTCAATAATAATCTTTGTTCTTCAAACATGATTTCACAACAAATAGGATTGTTGTGGAGCAGCAGCCTAATTAATGCTCCTCACCACCTTCCTTTATTTTTGCTTCTTAGAGAAATCAATGACCTTCAGAACAGACGAATTTGCTACACAAATGGAACAGTAGGAATTTGGAAGGCATATCTCAAAAGTTTTTTTTAATTTTCCTTGCTGTTCAGAAGTGTTAGTGCAGACTCATTTCTGCAACCCACTGAGTATAAAATACATGTGTGCATGTGAATTTCTGGGATATACAGCTAATTTGTCTCACTGGAAATATTTAGCTGCTAAGATAATAGAGTTTAAATTTCTCTTGAGGTGTGAGACCTGCCATTTCTCTCTAGTTCATGTAGATAAACTTGAAAGATGACCTTGTTTTATGTTTTTTTAGATATATTTATCTTTTTGTTTAAATATACTGTGCTTGGAACCTAATTGCCAATGGAGAGAGAACTCTTAAATACATTTTAATCTGTTTTTTCCTGCCATATCTGATAAATTAAACAAATCCTTGCTAGAATATATTGTGATCTTTACCACTTCTTCCAATTTTAATTTATTATGGACAGAAGAAATTGAGCTCACATCCTAATTTTTCTGTTACTCATTGTGAGATCTAACAATTTGGGGAAAAAAGCCTTCTCAAAGCTTAAGTGGACATAAATGAATGTGAGGACAGGGAAAGTGTGTGGGAAATGTGGCTGGGAAGTCCCTCCAGCAGCTGGCAGAGCCACATGGTTGGAAGGCATAGTGTAAATAGATGTTTAGGGAAGTTGGAATAAATTTCCCATTGACCTTATGGCCAGGATTTCACCCATCAGTGTTCAAGAAATCAAGAACATTAATCCAGTACAGTGACTTACATGTAGCTGTAATCAGACAGCTAAAAAATATCAGAGCTCCTCATGCCTGCCCAAGGACAGATGCTATCACTGGGACAAAAAGCTGGAAGCATCTTCCTGTTTTCTCAAGCCTAGAAAATGATATTTTAGAATCTCATTTCTGCTTAAAATAAATGAGCTTTTTAATGCTTTTCTTTTCTTGGTGTTATGGGGGTATTTTGGGGATTTTTGGGGGGTCACTCTGGTCCTAATCGATGATTACTCCTGAAGCTCTGTCCTCTGGTTTGCCATGTTGTATTTTTACCAGCAGGAGTGTATCCTCAGAATCAGCAATTCTGCTCTGTAAAGACACCAAAAAATTTTGTGGAAGTTTAAAATTCCCCAGAGATGTCTCTGCTGTCCCTCAGCATTGCTGCCAGGTGAGACAGCAATACCAGTCAGATCTTTCTTAAAGCATTGGGATGAAAAATACTGAATGACAGCAAGGGAGACAATCTTTGTTTAAGAAATGAATAATTTCCTGATTTGTTGCGTATCTGAAAGCAACAGAGGTCTTTTATGATGATTTATAGGTATGCATTGAAATTAGTTGCCTTATCCTGAAATGATAACTTGTAATTTTCCTGTAAAATACATGCTCAGATGATGTTGAGAAACAATCCTGATTCAGTCTTCCTTCCCCCTTGATAGACTTCTCCTCTATCCTGACCATATTTCATCAGATTCCTCCTTGCTTTTGGCGTGTTTTTATCACAGCATTTTTATGAGCCATGATTTATTTTCCTTTTAAAAATAACTTGTTCAGCCCTCTCTGATTTCTCCTGCTACTTTGCGACACTTTTACTGACAAGCAGGTTCATTTTGCTTGTGTTAGATATAAAAGATATTTACAGCAGCCACATTTTTAAATAGTCTTTCATAGTGTTTGTGAGTCTGAGGAAGGTCTCAGCCTTTAATTTAACATTTTAGTCCCCTGATGCCTACATGCCAAGCAGATGAGCCCTGTTATGTCAGGTTCTGCATGAAGAAAAGTAACTGGAGTCCTTTGATTCATCTCTGAGGCAAACTAGGGAGAAGAACAGAGCCAGAAAAGTGGTTTTGGTGAAGGAAACAGTAGTAGAAACAGAATAAACCCCACATAAACTGATAACTTTCATGGGAAATGCCACTGAAGTGAGAAACCTTCACCAAAGTGGAAGATTATTTAAAGAACACTTGACAGAGTGGTTGATAGGTTTGGTTCTCCCTATCCGAGGACCTTTGGATTCTTAGTGGCTTTGCTAGAATTCACAACTATTTCTCACAGCTGCAAGTATCAATAACCCCCAGGATAATATGGTCCCTGCAAACCCACGATCAGAGGGTGGGTTTTTTTCACATGACATGTCCTGTTTCAAAGCTTTCAGTGCCATTCCAGCCTGAATTAAATATTGAATCTCTTTATTTTAAGTCCTGGCTCATTACAGAGTAGCATCACAACTTATATAGTCACCAACTGCCTTTGGAATTCTTGCTTTTTTCTGGCTTCAGCCTCCACAGGCCTGACACTGCACACCCATCAATGGTAAAAAGCAAGACTTGGTCAAGTGTGATAAGAAAAATAGAAAGGAGAAATGCTAAGTATTAGAGTTGGGCAGAAATAATGACCCTCAGAAATTTATGTTGGGAAACTACTGGTATGAAACAGTTGTGTAAAAGAGGATCTGTGGACCGCAGTAGATTCCAAGCAGGAGCTCCATCAACAAGATAAAGTTATTCAGAAGGAAGCAAATGTGGTGTGGTGCTGCAGGAACAAAACTAGGGCCTGAAAAATAGGTGAAGTGTTCACTTTTGTTCACAACTAGGTGGGTTTCAGATGGAAAAGTGCCCAGTTTAGGACATGACACTGCAAGAAAGATGCAGTTTCACAGAGGACAGTCTAGTACAGAGCAATTTGGTCAACCAGTGCTTGGAAAGGATGGTTTGCAGAGAAAGTGTGAAACTCTTTTCGTAACCTGAACAAAGACTGAAGAAAGGATATGACGGAGTCTGAGATACACAAGGGGCTGTTGTAAAGGAAAAAGAATACTAGGTTTCAGTGTTTGGCATAGAACAGGCAAGAAATAGTTTGCTTCAGTTGCAAAACAGACGAGTGGCACATATTATTAGGGCATTCTGGTATTGCAAAGGGGTTAAATGTTCTCAGCTTCTGAAAAGAGTATAATACCTGAATAGTCAGAACAGCTAGAAAATTCTCCTTGATTTACTTGTTTTTTTTCTTCAAAGTCAGTACATGCTTTTTGAAATATAACAGCTTATTTAGCCGGCAAGAAAAAGAAACTGGATTTCCTTGCTCTGAATTCACATTAACTTCCCCAAAGCAGTTATTGCAGCCAGCATGAGCCTGTGGGAAGTGGAGCCCTGAGACTATAATCAGTCAGCAATGCACAGACCATTGAATGTGAATAAACAGTGGGACAGCATAAAGTAAAAAGCAGCTTGGGCTTTACAGCCAACCAAGGAAAGCAGGGAACAAATTTATTTGAGAGGAAGCTCGTCAGGAGACGTCCTCCCTCGTGCTTTCCAGCCAGCAGGCTAAACCACCAGGGCTAGAGCCTTCATTCAGGGAGTGCCAGCCACTCCATGAGCCCTTCCCAGGGAGTAGTTGGGAATTTTTTTTCACAAGCTCACAGGGAAGTTGGGGTTGGAAGGGACCTGAGAGACTGCCTGGTTCACTCACCCTATTCAGCCTGGAGCAGGCTGCCTAGGACAGCAACTCATCTTATGTAAAATCAAGTCCTCTTCAGAGTGTGTGTTTCTTTTAGCTCAGAGAAAGGCACCGGGTGGGGGTCACAACACATTCTCAGTTTTCACTGAGGTCACAGAAAGCAGAGGGTGTTTGCAATGTTTAGGTTGAATGATGCAGCACGTTATCTTTTCTTGATTGTATTTTCAGTGGAACCTGTTGGGTAAAGAATTCCCTATACTGTGTGCCCCCAGAGCAACTGCTACAAAATAAATAGGATTACTTAAAAAAAATTAAATTCTCAGTCATAAAGAGACTGAACTTTAAAGCAGGCAGAGTTTTTGCATTATTTAGTGCAAGTTAGTTTGTGCTAACTTGCACAAAGAGGTGATTTTTGCAGTGTTTCAAATGCCTTCTTAGAATTAAAAAATCTTAGAATTCTTCTTAAAATTGTTTCTTGAGCAGCAATGTTTTCTACCCTTGTTTTACAGTTTCAACAAAGTTAGACCATGGGTCTTTGAAACTCTTATGGCAACTCTATCTAAAGTGTGTCAGGAAGCACTGAGCAGTTCAGGCAGAAGTCTTCTCCTGACTGGAATGTCATTTTTTGGAGAGGTAAAAATGTGTTAGACTTATGACAGGAGGAAAACCGTAGAATGACTGCAGTGGGTATTCATCTAATATATGCAGAGACTGGAATGAAACTGTCCAACTGATACGAGTGGAAATGTCACTATTACCTCATAAATATTTAACCTGTCTCTTGAATAATATGCAGGCACTCTCCATTTGTTATTTGGATCCAGATGGCTGCAAAGAGGAACCTGTTTTTCCAGCTCTTTCAGATTTGTACTGTTTTTACTTCTAGCTCCAGAAGAGCTCTCTTCTGATATTTGCTGGTGCATTTCCCCAGCTCACCTCAGCCAGCATTTATTCCATGCTGGAGCAGCAGGGTTGGCAAGCACTGAGAGACAGAGCTGTCTTCTCTTCTCTCTTACAAACTCCTGCTGTGAAAATACCAAAAATACTACGCTGAATCTGTGTCTGAAGGGCAGTGAGGCTGTGAGGAGAAACACCACAGTGCTCTTGGCAGGTACATTGGCAAAGTCAGTCAGTTAGAGGTGAGAGAGGAAGCTGATGGACACATTTGATGGTAATAGAGATACCACCCAGGAGAAGACAACAAAGGGATTCCAAAGGTATCTTGCACAACCATTAACTGATGAAGATAAATGAGGAGAGAGAATAGCTTGACTTCCACATTCAAGTTTGAAAAAGATATCTGTAGTAAGATATTTCTTTTCTAAACAGCACACGTGAACCGGAGCTGCAGCACAAATGGAAACCTGGGATGCTGTTTTTATCAAGTCCACTGTCAGAACTGCATTTCTGCCTGATCAAATAATATGATAGTTCACACTGAAAAAAAGTCAAAGAGATTTCAGTCAGATACTTGGTCTTAGTGCAGAAGTGTTGAGTGGACTACTGAAGAGGGAAACCATCTCACTTTATTTTCCATTGCATCATTTATATGTGTTTCTAGAATTATTTGACTCTATTCACTTTAATGAGGGTTTAGTGAAAACAGGACTCAAGAGAGTCAGAAATATATTTTTCAGAGGGTAAGGAAAAAAGAAACACTAAAGAGTGGCACAGTTTCAAATCAGGAGTCAATAGCAGAGAAGAACATAGACACTGCTGAAGGGAGCTGCCAAGCCAACAAGGTGGATTCAAAGAGAGGAATAGAGGGAATCACAGGTAACTACAGAAGGGGTTCAAGGCTGATACTGGCTGTCTCATACACGTGGTTAAGGGATGCATTTATACTAGCTTGAAAAATCCTGAAATTAAGTGAAAATAACTTTTGTGCAAATCAGCCAAGGTTTTTATTTCTAAGCTTGATCAGGACTGAGGAGAGTGACCCACCTGACTTGGAAAACTTTTTCTGCAGAGAAGTATCTCAAAAGGGGTGTCAAGAGGATGGTGCCAGACTCTTTTCATGGTGCCCAGCAACAGGAAGAGGAGCAATGGCTATAAACTGAAACACGAGAAGTTTAATTTCAACATGAGGAAGAACTTCTTTCCATGCAGGGTGGCAGAGCATTGAACAGCTACCCAGTGATGTCATGGAGTCTCCATCTCTGGGGACATTCCTGTGTCACCAGCTCTGGGTGACCCTGCCTTGGCAGGGAGTTGGACTGGGTGATCTCCAGGGGTCCCTTCCAAGCCCAGCTACTCTGTGATTCTGGGAATGCTCTGCCAGAGCTGTTGAATCAGCTCCAACCCTTATTCAGATCTCCACTGAAAAGTACCTTGGCCTCTTAGCAAATATTGTTCTCTGGATTCAGATGTGCTGGTGGAGGCAGGAGCTCCCAGATGTAGTTTTTATCTCTTTGAGGCTGCCATCCCACGGATCTGCTGGCAGAGAAGAGTGTGACGGCTCTCTGAAGTGCTGAAGAACCGGCAGCTGGTTTGCCTCAGTCAACACGTTCAGACCCCGCAAACAAAACTTTGGTGTAAAGGGGGATGCTCCCCAACAGCTCCAGTTTTATCTTGGATTAAATGATTCACCATCTCATCTTTCTGAGTAATCAATATTTTTGGCTACTGACTTGCAGAAGTAACTTTTTGTAATTACATTCCTGAAAATACCATCAAAAGCTAATTAAATAAGAATTAAAACAAGCAGGAGCTTATCCCTTTTGCAGGCTGTTGTGTAGTTTTATTTTGGTCAAACAATCACTTGGAGAAAAAAGTTTCTAGGTTGACTCAATGATCACACTTGAAGGTCTCTTGCAATCTTGATTATTCTGTGATTCTCTTATCTAGATGTAATCTTGTAGAATACATGCAGGTCTCCTATTTGTATGTATTTTAAGAGTTGTTATGGTAACTTAACTATATTCAGTATAATTCAGAGTACCAGTGATAGATCATTGTACTAGCAGATGGGGAAGGAACTAGCAATGCTTAAAAATTAATTAATTAAAGTAAGAGCTGTGAGACTACTTCAATATGCCAGTATGAAATACATTCTAATGAAATTAGTTTAGTTTGGTGTTTGAAAGTTTATTTGCTACCATGAATATTCATGCAAACTGCAATTTTTTAGCAATAACATTCATTTTAAAACTTCAAATGAATCATGCCGATATGTGTTTGCCCTGAAAGTATTGTGAATTCTCAGATGACTCTGTTTGCATGAATTTTCCTGTCTATAAAACTTACTCAAGTCCTTTTTCTTGCCCTTTAAAGTGGGATTGGATGGTGGAGAAAACCAAATGAATACCCTGGGATTTAAAATGGTAACAGCACTGTATAAACAGCAAATTATAAGTAAAGAATGACAAAAGCAAGTCCGGCCTGAGGCAGTTAATGAGAAAGTTATGGGCAAGAATATGATCACATAAAATCCTTTCTAAACAATGTCAGCCAGCACATTTTGTAGAAATGAAATAAAATTATTCCTATGGCCAAGGAGCAAACACAGAGAGAGGAGCTTTATATTAAATTCATTTTTCAGCCACCTATGACTAAGAACCGAAATAGTGCCTGTTCCTCTTTTCCTACAAGGTTGTATCCCTGCCTTAAGACGATGGCCTCTTTTGCTGTAGCGTGTGTAGTGTGAGCAACAGATTGTCTTCTCTTCTCACACTCCTAACAGACATCAGGATATGGCTTTTAAGAAACTTAATGCATTTTTGGCACTTATAATTCTGACAAAACCCCAGCGTTGTATCCTAATATGTGATAAAGCCTTGGTTCTGGGAAGCAGAATGCCTGGATCTAAGTGTCAGTATTAGCTTACTCCCTCGCCTTTCTCCCAGGGCAGCAGTTGACAGACATGAAGTACTAAAATCAGAGCTGAACAAAGCCACAGCCAGCATCTGAGCTGAGGGCCTCTGGCCTGGGGAGCAAAAATCCAGGTTGATGCAAACACAGACCCAACACCAGTGAAGGAAGAGTTGGCACATGAATTATTACAGATGCTTGAGCCCTAAGTTTTTGGGGAAAAGTAATCCATAACTCACTTCAAGTGTCATTCCTTGCAGAAAACATCAATGGGCCTCAACATCCTCTCGGAGGGTGATGAGAGCTGCATGACATCATTGTGAGGCCTCTCCCCATAATCTTTAGGAAGAGGCTGAGGCAGTCAGGGGACATTCTGGAAGACTGGAATGGGCTAACATCACTCCCATGATGTAAAATGACGTCTTAAAGGAGAATCCAGGAAATTATAGGCCCATCAGTCTTGCTTCATTCTGTGGAAAAGTTATAAAGGGAATTCTCCCAGAGGCTGTCACAAGTTGACTAAAGCCATGAAAAGGAAGAGCCAGCACAAGGGCAGATGGTGCTTGACAAACCCCGTTGCCACCCATCACAAAGTAGCCTGCTCAGCTGATGTGGGCACTGTCTGCCTGGATTTCTCCAAAACTTTCAGTATGGTTTCCCCCAGCCTCCTCCTTAGAGAAGCTGGTGTGCTACAGTCTTCACAATGCTCCATGGTCCAGGTGACCTCATTGTGGCCTTGCAGTGCCTGAAAGGAGCCCACAGGAAAGATGGAGAGAGACTCTTGACAAGGGCCTGGAGTGACAGGACAAGGGGGAATGGCTTCACACTGACAGAGAGCAGGGTTAGATTGGATATGAGGAAGAAATTGTTCCCTGTGAGGGGGGGGAGGCCCTGGCACAGGGTGCCCAGAGAAGCTGTGGCTGCCCCATCCCTGGCAGTGTCCAAGGCCAGGCTGGATGGGGCTCTGAGCAGCCTGGGATAGTGGAAGGTGTCTTTGCCCATGGCAGGGGGTGGGAGGCAATGGGCATTAAGGTCCCCTCCAACCCAAACCATTCTGTGATTCTGTGATCCTTGCGGACACTTTCAACTTCACATTCTATGATTTTCCAGGAAAGTAATTTCTTTGTTAGCACAAAATAAATAAATAATCCTGGTGGAGAAAGAACAAAGGAGGTTTTTTTTCCCTCTTCTAGAGCCTCAGAGAATTATCTTAGACTCAAAGAAGAGCTTATATTCTCTTTGCTTTAAGGTGAACATCTCCCACTGCTGGCACTTGGGTTCACGTTGTACCCCCAAGCTCTAAAACTGGTTGCCTTCAATTGACCTCTCTGCAGCAGCTCTGCCCAGGCTGGACTCCCCTCCATCACTGGCAGAGAGATCTCATATCTACGTGAGCCAGGCCCTGATCTCCTGTCAGTGAGGAGGAGGAGGAGGAAGGAGCAGGAATATCAGTTTTAAACACAGCACTGTTTAACCCCCAGTGCTCAGTCTGTCCTGACAGACTAGGAGGGCACAATCGGGGAAAAATTTTAAGGGACTGACTTGCTAATTATCAGTCAGGAACATGGAATATTGGGAAAAGTGAACCATGGTTTGCAGATGGATTAAATTGTTTTTATGTGTGAGGTATCTTAAGATCTTGAAATTGCTTTTTTCAGAGCCCTCTCCTCTTGATAATATAGATGAATAATAATAAGAAAATAATGAGGACAGGTGAGCTCAAAATCACCCACTTTGTTTAGAACAGAAAAGTACCACATATTCCTGCCAGGCTTTTCATTTAGATGGAGATTTATTAAAATGAACAAATTGAATCATGTCCTCTGATACTGAATTATAGGAAAGAGAATTTTGAAATTATGCTTACAAATGCAAAAAAAAAAAAAACATTCCCCTGGAACATAGTGAAAAAGCAGAGCAAATATGAGGCAGAAAAACCCACCAAAGAAATATCTCTCCATCATGTCCATTAGCTACTGAAATTTAGCCTTTTCCATTCCATGTAGTGCTCTCAAATGTAAAAATAATGAGGCAGTAGCACTGCACGCTGAGTGGATAATGAAGTTTGGATCCCCACCCTCTTTCATCAGAAAGTCAGCTAAATATCTAATGTTCCTCTAATGATGTGTCCATTTTAAGCACAGCCAGCGCCTAAAAGCTCATGGACTTCCCACAAAGCACTTCATTTTTCCAGACCCATTAATACAGTCCCTGCCCAGCCACCAGAAGTGTAGGCTTCATTTCATTTAATTGGCAAGAAAGACGAAGAAGAGACTCAGCTCAGGTGTTTTCTGTCAGCTTTCTCTTACGCACACAGAAAGAACAGAGCACAGGTGATTTCAGGTCAGGTTTGGTATATTCAAAGGCTGTTTCCTCTCAGGTTTCAACTGTTTTTCTTTGCAAGCAACGATCAGGAGTTTGGCCAGAGAAGGAGGAACAAAAGTGTGTAGAGTAAAATCAGCAACGTGCTTCGACACTTAGGAAGTTGTCTGATATTGGGGTAGGGGAATACATTCAGAAATTGTCAGAGGGTTGGTCATGCCTGGCTCTAGTCTGGAAAGAGAGGGAGTGAGGAGGAATTACTCTCTCTGGATGCTGTGTAGCATCTGGGATGGGTGTGAAAGGGCTACTTGGCTTGGTTTGGTATTTCTTGGAAGTGTGTTCATATGGGTGGGAAGGAATGAAGCGCTGGCATAAAACAACCCCTCTGGTTCAGAGACAGGGAGATCGGCCGTCCTGCTTGGGGCCAGCAGGAGGGAAGAGCCCTTCAAAGAAAGGAGTAGTAGGGACTTTTCAAAAGACACAGTGCACCTCCCAGATTTCTGGTTTTCTTTACTCCTCTCCATCTTGCCAGGCTTGAGGAAGTCTCTCATCTTTAACCTGCAGAGGCTCTTCACTTGGTTTCAAGATTTGGCCCAGTTCTGCAAAACCTGCAAAACCCCTCTTGGTTTGGATGGTTCTGGTCTGCATTTTGGCGTTCAAGCAGCAGCATTTCAGCCTGGCCCTGCCAGTCACATGCAGCACAACATAAAGTGGCACCTTGCTTTGCCAGAAAGCTGAATGATTTTGATATTCCCTTCCCTCAACCTGGAAAGACAGTAGCTTGTGTGACTCCTTCTCTGGGAAGAGTATTCTGTGTGGGAAGGGAGGGTGGGAACAGCATTTTGATCCTGGGGAAGAAATTTCTAGAACAGTCTTTAGAGAATTCGCTTTATCCTTGGGAGGAAACACTTTGCTGCTGTCAGAAACTGTGCAAGTTACAGAATGTGTCATACAGCCACATAAACCTTTTGTGCCTGCCCGTGGGTGACCCACTGAGGAACCACTAGTGAGACTTTTCATGAAAAGTCCTTAAAGCATGAGCTCCTTCTGCTATCTTTTATGTATAGTGCCCTCATTTAGCCCCAAGGGGGTGAGTTATCATAGCTTATTTAGACCTATGTTAGAAAATCTCAGCATTTCGTCAGCTTTTTCACCCCAATTTTCATTTTCTCAAGCAATCATTTAGCCCACAGACTTGGATGCTGCAGGGTTTCTAATTCATGTACTGTAAGGCATTCAACACTCATTCACATGAAAATTCCTTAGTAGGTTCATGCTAGTACAAAAAAAATCCAAACCCCAGTGTTCCATGATGCACAATAGAATTAATATGTTATTTTGAGTTGAGTAAAAGCCAATCCAACCACACTTCGTGAAGATAAAATTACTGAGGCTCTGAAATTTAATTTCCTGTTTAGCAGTGAAATAATTGAAAGGCTGAAGTTGCTCATGAGATTAGAAGGCTGTCTACAGGTTCTGTCTGTGAACAGACTTTCATGCAAAACTCCCTGCAGAGACATTTTTTGTCACTTAGGCAGTTTCTTACGAACAGAGATGTAAATTAATCACTCCAAAATGCATACTAAATAATAGAATGATTGGTATAATTGCCTGAAAGTGGATGGCTATTCTTAAGTGATCACAACATCTCAAACCTCTGAAGCATAACATTTGTGTATTTGTACTTTGTGGGCAGAGCTTGGAAAATGGTTTTTTCAACATTTTCCCTGTCATCATCCAACCATCTGTCCACTATCTAGAGCTTTCCCAAAGGGCTGAGAGGCTTCAGGATATATGAGAATGATATCCTGCTTCTGCATTATTCTGTAGGGACAGAAACACCAGAGCAAAGAGAAATAAGTTCTATAAAGTTAGAAAGGAGACACATCTGGTTTTTCAGAAATCTCTCCATTTGAAAATCTTCTTGCACTTAGGGCTAATCCTGGGATGGCTGCAGCATCCTTAGATACATCTGTCTGTCTTGCCTCTCTAAAAATTGCAATTTTCTGCAGTGATAGGCCCGCTATTTATTATTTGTGCTGTTGCAGGACATGAACCAGGTCTCATAAAGCACTGAGTGGTTGCCTAGAAGAAGATCCAGGAAGCCAAGCCAGAATGTACAGGAGACTCAGAAAGAAATCTTGGTTTCATCTTTTACTTGCCAGGTCTGAGATGGTGGGTTTTGGCATTTTTATATTCTCCACACCTCGACTGATGTACCAGAAATTTTCTTGTATAATCAATGAGGAAAGACAGAAGTTTCTCCAGTGGTAGTGCAGAACAGGATCCTAAAATTGAGTGTTTGCTCTGCCCTATGGAAGAAAATCTGGCTCTTTGTGCTGAGCATTTAGGAAGACTAAGCAAGCCAAACCTCATCATACAAGCACCTTTCTATCTCCTCTGGGTCCTGTATCCCTGCTTGTAAAGTAGGAATTAATGCTCATTTTCCTCACAGAGAATAGACCAGGAAGTGCCCATATATCTACATAGTAGGATCACTGAAATATGGCTGTATATTGGTATATATACAAATATTTGTGTAATACATCACTGTATATTTGCTTTTCAGCATCTAAAATGAATTCTGTTACTGTGTGTAAAAGGTATTATGATACTTTTATACTGTGTATAAAAGGTATTATGATAGACATTTTTTACTTTTCACAGGGACAAAAAAAAGAAGATTGAAATACTTTTCTGTGTAAAGAGTTGGAGAGTTTAGAAGCAAAAAGAAAATGTAGAAGAAATAACATTACTGAGTCAGTCCAGGTTCCTAAATTATTTCTCTGTGCAAAGCAGGAACGATAAGAATGGATAAAGGAGTTCATCCATATTAACCAGAAATTGGAGCTAACAGCAAATGGGAAAAAACAGATTATGCTCACCAGGACTGTTGAAGACAGCAAGAAAAAAATTCAGTCAGTCTTGTCACTGACTTCAAGGGGGGTGAGCAAGGCTGCAGTTTGGTTATCTGTAAATAGCAGGGGTTGAGTGAAGGTGGTCATGGTTCTTGCAGATTCAGAACAGGCAATGCCAAGAATGGCCAAGAAAATAATGAAACATGTAGCAACGAGACATTTAACACACCTGAATGTGCACAATCCCTTATTTTGTAGACAACCTGGGCGGCTTCAGCACAGTGAAAATATCTTTAAGGGTCTGCTGCGGGACTGCACTTAAAAGAGATCTTATAGATGTTGTAACTATTACTTACTCCAGGTGTTCTTGCTGATATTTTAGGTCAGATCCTTTTCTGGTGGTAGCTGGAGCTCAGACTTACCCTGCTGAGGATCTGGTGACTCATGTGATAAAACACAACAATCTGAGATGACCTGGCTTTGGTGCTTTACAGTTATGGGAGAGAAGTGTTTGAGTTTCCTGTCATGGACAGGCAACAAGATAAATCCTAGATCGTGCTTTGCATACGGTGGATGAGCCCAGCAAAGGGCAGAACCTGATTTTGTGCAGCAGAGGTTTGAAATGTAGCCCTTTAATACATTTGTGATGTGAAGCAAATGATATCACAGCACACCTGTGAAAGTCTTACAAGTCCTTCAGAATATGTGATGGGTGTTAACAAAGGTACGCTTGAACTTTATAAAAGCAGATTTCCCCCGTCACTAAAAATGCACAGTATTTTCAGGCAATGAACATTTCAGCTAGGTGTGAAGTGACTGAAAAATGATTAATTTTTTAATGAGGCCTGTGCTTAAAAAGGGGACTAGTGGTGATACAAACACTATCTTGACTTTCGGCCACACAGTTTGTATTCAGTCCTCATCTTCCTCAAATATGCCTCAGTTTTCTTCTCTACCCTTGCTGAAAAATAAGATTATTCAGGCATTGCCCCTTTTAATGGCCTCCATAGAAATAGCTTATCTGCACAATGAATTGCTTAGCCAGAGTGACAAGTTTTAGAGGCTGGGCAGAGCACCTTTCCATTCATTTCTCTAGCACAATCCTTTTTATCAGCACCCTCCAGGCTTGCTCCACTCTCTGTTTGTGGGAGATAACAAATCGAGCAAATTTTTTAAAAGAATATTTTCTATTTAACAAACCGTGGTTTCTGTCTGTTGTTAACCTCCTGAGCAATGGGGAACACAGGGTGACTTTCTAGGTGGTGAAATAGCCATTAAGCTGATAAATCAAACTTTTTTAGGACATTTCACATTTTCTTTTGTGAGCTGCCCAGGTTACTTTGAACTTGGACGTGGATTCTCTCACCGGCTGCCCACCGCTCCCTAGCTCAGCCCCAGGGAATGTGATATATTTGAGGTAGTCTTGGCTTTTTCATGAAGCCAGCTCATGGGGTTTTGGGTGCTCCAAGAAAACTTTGGAATTCAAAGCCTCGGTCTCTAATAACCACCTTCAAGATCTGGAGTAAAAGTGAAGAAACCTGTGTCTGCCATCACAATTCACAGAGCCCAGTTTGTTTGTGGAAGGATTCTGTTGCAGAGGGATCTGACCACTGTTTTCATTTCCATGTGCATATTCATTTATATGCACAAATAAAACAAATAGCCCACTTGGTTTATTTGCACACAGTACTTGCCGGTTGATCTGTTGTTTTCTCCTCTGTTTTGAAGGCCTGCAAGGCTTGTTATTTGATCTCTAGGAGCTGTCTTCACTGAGATGGCAGCTTCGCTCCTCATCTCCTGGGAGGTAGTGCTCAACTCAAATCAGATTACAAAATGTAGTAGCAACTTGCTGAAAAGTAGGAAAAGTAGCTATTAATGACTGGCAGGAAGGAGAGAGAACATCCTTTGAAGACAATTCATTTTAATTCGTAGACTAATGCACATTTTCTTTAGCTATGATGTATTTGAGATGTGGAGTTTCAGCTGGTGTGTCACGGCTGTGTCACCTCCAGGCGTCAGGGACTCTTGACTGAGCATCCTGCTCAATTTATAGTTCAGGCCACTGCTGATGTGAAGCTGTCAAATATCACAACTGTAAAATGTCTGCAAGCCACTCAGTCTACCAAGTGCAGTTTCTTCCTCCTTTCACACATAAACATCGCTTCACATTAGATTAGCAAGTGTAGAGATGAGTGGATAATTTGTAATGAACAATTAGTCTAATTGTGTCTGCTTCTGTTATGAGCCGAGGATGAAGTGCTGAGACTGGATGTCTGAAATAATTTATATATTTCTTGGAAACAACTTTTCCATGTGAATGTCCTGTGAGTAATTCACTGTGAATAGTTGAACTTCAGCCATGGTGATGGTTGCTAAGTTATAGAAGTCACTGGGATTGTTTGTGTTTCTCTAATTAGATTATTTATGAGTCCAGACAAAACATGGTGAATTTAAATTTTTAGAACTGAAAACATCATGAAAGTGGAATAATAGCTGGAAACTACCTGAACATTTGAACTCAGTGTGTTTGGCATTAAAGCAAAGCCGTTTGAATAACTGGAAAATTAATACAGAAGACCCATACACATCATTATATTTACCTTTTTTTTCTAATGAAAAGGCTATTTAATGAAAATGTTTTTATTCCTCCAGATCTAACAGAACTTCTTTTAGCATCTGCATTTAATTTCTATGTTGCTCATGGAGGTGTATTCCATTAATTAACTGTTCACTTGTGGAGTTTGCCAAGGTCCCAGACAATGACATAAGACCCTGTCTGAAATGAAATTCAAATACTTCCACCCATGTCACCAGGACTGTGGTTTCATTCTTTGTTCATATCACAGAAGAATCATGTCTGGACCTAGGTTTGATGCTGCTGTGCAAAATACTGGGATTTCTGAAAGTGAAAAGAGAAAAGCAGAGTGAGTAAAGTCCAGTGGAAGAGTTCCTAGAGGTCCCCAGGTGTCCTGCAGTGCTGGTGTCAGGTGGCAGTGACGGAATCACGCCTGGGTGGTGGCTTGAGCTGGTTGGAGACAGTCATTTATCCCACTGAAAACTTCAGACTGTACATCTGAGCCTGCCTGCTGCTCTTCCACCTTCACCTCATTCAGTCTTTAAAAAGACTGACTTTCCTTCCCTTGGTATTTCAGCACTGGCTGCTGTGTCAGGTGTGCCCCCAGATCATTGATAAGGGAGTTTTCCCTACGATGCTTCTTTTCTGCACATATGTAGGGCTGATAAAGGCTCTCTCAGCATTTGGGCATCCTTCCTTCCCCTGTGTAATGTGTCAAATCCATGACAAGGAGGCTTTTACCCAAAGGGTTTTGATGCACCCCAAACCTGTCAGGGTCAGTTGTTTACCTGTGCCACTGAGAGTGGATCACAGTAAAGGGATGTTTCAGCTCACAGATGTGCACTGGGCACCTGAGTAGATGGTTATTTACCTTAATTAGCTGTGCCTTTTCTTTTTTTTCTTTGGTAATTTAGTCATCAAACCAACCATTTTTTTCTTATGTCACTGGTGTTTTGTGAATTAGCATTTAGCATTTGTGAATCCCAGGATTCTGGTAATAAAGGGCATCCATATGCTCAGAAAGAAATGAGTCTTTTTCCTTTGCTTTGGCCACAGTGCTGTAGCAGTGGCATTTCTAAAAAGCTGTGGAATATTAAGAGGGAAAGGGGTGGTAACTCACAGGTCCTCACAGCTCATGGGGAGGTTTTCATCAACCATCACCCCAAGTTCTTCTTCCCAGGGTTTCTCTGTCCAGGTCCCTCTGGATCCATCCCTCCCCTCCAGCCTGTGACTGCACCACACAGCTCAGTGTTGTCAGTGAATTTGCTGAGGATGCCTCGATCCTGCTGCCCATGTCACCAACAAAAACGCTGAACAGTATCATGTGAACATTGGCCCAGACCTCTCAGGTTCATGTTCTGATTTGGGGCATTAATTTCTCCTTCCTGGGCCAGCTCTGCATGTCAGTGCTGAGATCAGGTTCCAAACCTGCCCACAGTCATTAGCCCACCACACAAAGTGGATGGATGAATTTCATAAGAATTGAGCTCTGGTTCAACTCTACTCCTGATTAGGCCTACCAAGCCAAATTCCATGTTAAACATAACCTTCAAGTGCATCTCCAAGGACTTTCTGTACCAATTGTTAACTGTTTGAGCTTATGGTTTTACAAACCCAGCAGATAATTCAAGCTGCCAGGAGCTCCAGGAGTCCATTGTGACAGAAGCTGTTAGAAAGTCAGAAAGTGAATGTTGCTTTTCAGAGATAATTAAAGCTTTTCAGCACCCTTCATAAAATATTCAGAAGAGTCCAACAGAGATTTAAATTAAAAGACATTTGCACTCATTTTAGTGGTTACCACCTGTGACCTGGCTGCCTGCATCACTGATGTAATGGTGCTTTGGGGGATGCTATGCCCTGGGGTTGCTCTGCAACTGGCTCCTGCACCTTGTCCTGAACATGTTTCTAGCGTGGTTTGGGCAGATGCAGACCCCCCTTAATCAAATCTTGTGCTGGTACTGTAAGAAATATTGTCATGTGGCATGGGGACAGCAGACTGGCCTTGCTGCTGTGCTGCTCAGGCTCCCCATGGGTGGTGACACCCTTGTCCCCACAAGAGTGCACTGAGAGGGACCAAAGCTGCATCCTGGGCAGTGCAATTGTTGTCACTCCTATCAGTTACTGAAGTCTTTTGTACAAAATCACAAAGGCAGTTTTAAATAAATGTGTAGAATCCTAGAATCACAGGCTGATTTGGGTTGGGAGGGACCTTAAAGGTCATCCAATCCCACCTCCTGCCATGGGCAGGGACCCTTTCCACTCAACCAGGGTGCTCAGAGCTCCATCCAGCCTGGCCTTGAGCACCTCCAGGGATGGGGAAGCCACTGCTCCTCTGGGCATCCTGTGCCAGGGCCTCACCACCCTCACAGGGAGGAGTTTCTTACATATATCTTCTCTAAATTTCCCCTCTGTCAGTATGAAGCCATTTCCCCTTGCCCTGTTACACCAGTTCCTTATGAACAGTCTCTCTCCAGCTGCCCTGTAGTCCCTTCAGATCCTGGAATATGCTGTGAGGTCTTCACACAACCTTCTCTTCTCCAGGATGAACAGCCCCAGCTGTCTCCACAGGGAAGGTGCTCCACAGGGAAGGTAAAACAACCAGTCCCCTGATCAACTTTGTGGCATCCTCTGGACTTGCTCCAGCACTACTCTGTCCTTCTTATGTTGGGGGTACCAGAACTGGATGCAATATTCCAGATAGGGTCTCACCAGAGCAGAGTAAATGGGGAGAATCACCTCTCTCGCTTAAAAATATATTTAAGTGGTACATTTTTTCCCAGAAATGGGCAGAACAAACAGGCTTTTTCTGCACAGCAAGAATCAGGAGTGTGTCAAATGCAGCCTGTTTTGGAATACACATGGGTCTTCTCATAAGGATACCTGAATACTTCCCAATCCCTACAGAACTAAATCTCAGCAAAGCCTGTGAGAATTAAGAAAGTGTAATTCATTTTCTACAGATGAGAAACACGGTAGGTTAACTGTAAATTCCATACAGCAAATTACCTCAAAATCATGCAGTAATGGATGTTATTTTCACTAACATCTTTATTACAGCATCTCTTTGAGTCCTGTGCATAACAGGCACCAGGAGATCACATAATGAGTGTGCAGACACAGCACACAGCTCCACAGGTAACTTTGTCTGTGTGCTTCTATCCCAGAGTCGGGAGAAGAGATCATTCCTGCCACAGCCTCTCAACAAAAGTACCAGGGCATTTTCTGATGGCAGCACGTGTCCAGTGGGGATCCATGGGCATAATTTCCTGCTTCCAGGTGTTTTGTGTCAAGGCTGAAGCTGTAGAGGCAGAAATTCAGTCGGTGTTCCCTTTAGGCTGTAGTTTATTTCTTTCACTTAATTGCTGGGAAGGCAAAACAACCAAGGATCATTTGGGATTTGGTTGTTTTTTTTTTTTTCAGGTTGCTTTTATAGCATCTTTCTGATGGTGACATATTGATTTGTGGGGCACGAAGTGATAGACTACTGCAAAGAAACAGCACCATTCTTTCAATGCAAAATCGATAAAAGCAAAAATCATTGATCTTCTGCTTCTAAAATGAGAGATAATTCCTTTAGTAAAAACACCTCTCATCAGGCTCCTGTGGCTTTCCCTATTCAATCTGAATTTCCAAGCACTACAGAAATCTCATTACTGAGAAGTAAACTAGCAGCTCCCTGGAAAAATGGTCACAGCAGTGTGAAATAGAGCCTGTACCACATTCAGCAGCCAGTTCAAGAATATGCTTATCACTTATCCATGAGGCTCATAATGCTTAAATGCCACCTACAACAGAGCTCCTGCTCTGGCAGCCCTTCTGCTTCCCCTTTTTGCCTTTAATAAAGCAAAGATTAAAAGGCTTACCAGAGCTATTAATTTGAAAGTCATGTTTCCCCCAAGTGTCCCTTGCAATGACACAGGGAACATGAATTCTGTGGAACATGAATTCATTTAACTCAGTGGGTTTCAATGTTTAGGTTTCAGCAACCCCAAAAATGTTTAAATAATGTCTCTGAACTCTGAGATTTTCTTCCGGATACCATGCCACTCATTTTAGCTTTCCATCCATCCCTACCTCCCTTTCAGCCCAGCTTACTAGTTTTTAATTTTTTTCCTGTTCTGTCTCTCAGTTTCCCCAAGGTGCCTTTTAACCCATCTCACTCACCTCAGACTGCAATCAGATCTTCATTTATTCCACACTCCAGCAACATCCCACAGTTATTTTGATCATTCCAATCAGATGAATTTAAAGATCCTGCTTTGATTTTTCTCTCAGTCTAATTTGGTTTAGACTTGGTTTCAAATGATGATTTGTAGAAGGGTTATAAACAGCATTAAAGAGTTTCTTTCAAGGTTTTTAGTTCTATTTTTTTTTTTTTAAGAGAAATGCGTTACATAAGCATTCTAGCATAAGGAGAAGCAGCGAGTAAGTGGATGGGGAATTCCTGAGAGCTGTAGAACAAAGGTAGCTAATGGGAGGTTACTTCAAAGTACATCTGGGAAAAAGAGAAAAACCAGGGGAATACCATGAGGAATACCTTGCCCAATTTATTCCTACATGCCTGAAATTCAGAGAAGGATGCTGTACTCAGGATTACACAACTGCAGTGTGCACATGGGGACACCCCCGAGCTAAGACTTCCTT
Source organism: Oriolus oriolus (assembly GCA_013400235.1). Lineage (NCBI taxonomy): Eukaryota > Metazoa > Chordata > Aves > Passeriformes > Corvidae > Oriolus > Oriolus oriolus. The sequence continues at coordinate 195,051 of VXBT01009042.1, forward strand.
GAGACTCCTGACAGGGAAGAGGAAGGAGTATGTTGAACATGGGCCAGGAATTTCGGACTGCACAGAACTATCTGTTTAAAGCATTGGAGAACATCTGTTGCTTTGGTGGTATGGCTCAGTGAGGGAGGTGGTCACGGCTGTATTCTCAGACAAATTGAATTAAGGGAGAGGGTATGTGCCTGTGGAGGAGCTGTAGGTCAGCAGTTGGAGAGAGGAGACTGGAAATGTTTTTTGCTCTGCACTGTTACGGGTGTAAAAGCTCTGGGGATAGACACAGCACAGAAGCCTTATTCAGTCCTCCATGCCAAACCCAGTTTTCGTTTCTGCCAGAGACATCTGAGATTTTCCTGCTCTCTATCCCCCTCCATGGGAACATACACACACTCATGCACACACTCACTTGCTCTCTCCCTTCAAGGCTCCCACAGATCTTTGAAGGCTTTGCTTATCTGTGCACTTTCAGAACTGAAAGTAAAACAATTCTGACACCTGAAAACACATCCAGTTTGTTCCGTTATAAATTTTACCTTTTGCTGCTCGCTGCTGTTCGCTGAAGAGCAGCACACAAGTGCTTAGCCCTTAAAAGATATATTTCTGCTAAGGATGTAGACATATTCAGGGGAAAATTTTGAGTTATTAGTGACTAGTTATAGGTTTCCCACTCTTTAAAGGTGTTTTTCCCGCAGGAGAGGATGCAGTGACACCCTGTCTGTGTACTCCTCCCTGAAAAGCATGTGCAGAGCCTATGTCAGCGTGTAGAGGGAAAGCACTGGCACGCTTAGAAATCACGAACGAGTCCCAGGAGTTTTCCCTGAGAGTCAGTGAGGCTGAACTGGGAACATCATGCAGATACCTTCTAGGAGAGGAAAAAGGTGCCTTGAGGATGAGGTTTGAATTCATTGTCTCCAAATAGGGCTAAGGAAACACTTTGTTCTCTAGCCTGATATGCTAAAAGGCTTTTTAGCCCTTGGTAAAATTTGTCATTCGTGCTTTGCTTTGCTTTTCTATTTATAGTGTCAGGCAGGGCCTTGTCTGCACTCCCATTAATGGAAAGGTGAACTAGATGGTCTCATGAAACTATTTTTTTAGCTCTGTTTGGGTTTTGATGTGAATATGTATATGGGATTTTACAGCACAAGTACTAATATACAGAAAGAAATAAAAGCTTTTCCTGCATTCAGTTTTCTTATTTTTACAGTGTAGTGAAATCACAAGGAGGTGATTTATTAAGTAGCCAGAATAAAGTTTCTAGATGATGCTAGTCTTGTCCTCTGAAATGGGAGTAAATGCCTTTTGCCCTTTCTAGGAGTGGATAGGGAATATACATGTCAAAACAATGCAAACCCCCAGCTGAGCAGCTGTTGACATCCTGTTCAAATCCCAGCTGATTAACTGCATCTCCTCATCCAGCGTCAGCTTCCGACAGGTTTCACAAGCTGGACAATGATAAAAAGGGGGAAAAGAAGCCTGATAATTTCTCCCATAATTGCCACCTGCAAAGAGGGTGAAGGAGAAAAGAAGCCGTAAATTGCAGGAAAGGTTTGTCAGACTGTGCGAGATCAGAGCATTGATTCGGCCTTGATTGGGCTCCCCACTGCTTTCCTTTTGTTATTTATGTCAGGTTAGCCTCTCCTTTTCAGCAATGACATCTGTTCCCCATCTACTCATTTCAGGGAACATACCGCGGTTTTTGTTTTGTCAGCTGCTTTTCCTTCTTCTGATTACTTTGGAGCAAAGCTGCTGGGGTGGTTTTTATTTGAATAATGCCTAATTCAAAATGAATGCGCTTGCCTTGAGATAGGACACATGATAAGGGGCAGTACATTCCATAAAACCTACCAAACACGTACAAGATGGAACCAAAACTATCAGGACCTAACAGAGGAGGCAAAGACAGAGGAAAGAACAGGCTGAGCTCCTGAGAGCACTGAGGTGGGAGCTCCCAGACCTGTGGGCAGGTCTGTTCCATACGAGGAAAATGCAATCGTGGAACACTGTGGAGCTGCACAAAACAGGCAGGTGAAGTGTCACCCTCAGGTGTCTCAGCAGAATCCTATGTCCACATGATGCTAGAATCTGCTTCTGGTCATCACGTAGTCCAGCGAGGTCTGACAGCTCTATTTCTGCATTTGGATTGGTTGTTCTCTGTGTGAATGGGGTCTGTTTTCAAAGGAAGCCTTTGTAAGCCAGTTGGGTGATTCCTCTCCCTCTCTCTCTCCCTCTCCCTCTCCCTCTCCCCTCCCATCCCCTCCCCTCCCCTCCCCTTTCTGACATACAATTCTTGCAGTGCTGTAAATTTAATTCTGGTGTTGAGTCTGGCCAAGGTCACTTTACCTCTGATTCTGGCCTCCCTCAGGGCAGGTATTTCCTTGCAGTTTGTACATGATTTTTGTAGTCTACCCATTCAAATTCCAAGCTGCACAGAACAGCGTGTCTCGTCTCAGGCCAAGCATATTGTTTAGCACTTAAAGAACAATAATAATGATCCTACCTGAAGGAGAAAAGAGCCATGTGAGCAAGGTAAGAGAATTAATTATCAGCAAAATCTTATCTCTGAAAGAATATGAAGCTGCTTCCTTGCCTAGAGAGATCCATAAAAAGCTGGAAAATCTGAGTTGAGTTAATGTATGATCTCCATGCAGACCACTTTAACCATCTCCCAGACCCTTCCCCACCTCCCAGTCTCTTGTGATGTTTGACTTTATCTCTGTATTTTATTCTAGGTTTATTCTACTGTTATAAACCATTGCTGCTTGGGAGAATTAACATTACAAAAGGAAAGACTAAAAAACTTTGTAGAATTTCTTTGACTCTTATCTTTAGAAGGGAAGATATGATAAACAATTGCAAGGATCCCATTGTATATGTTGTTAAATCAGCCAGGCCATGTGACAAACTCCCAAGCTGAAGGCTTTTAAAATAATCCCAACATCTTGTAGCAAAGCTTGTCTCCAAAGTATTCAAGTTTTACCCAAATCCTCACAACTTCATTCATAAAAGGGTTTTAACTCATTCAAAAATTAAAATAAGATGTACAATAGGCACCACACCTACAGAAGGATCCTTCCCCTTGTGTGTATTTCCAGTTGAGGGACACTCTGAGTTTAATGACAGCTTAATGGCTGCCACTGAAACTACTGAAATAATTTCTTGTCTAATATTTCTCTACTGTGTTGTATAAGGGATTAAACATCACTGAGTATATGTTAATAAAAATGTGTTCAGGCATAATTGCACAAAAAGATTTCTGTGGAGGCTTCACATGGATGGGAAGTGTCTGTGTATATCTATTTTAAAAGAACTTAATGAGGCAATGTGCTTGTAGAAGATGTTAAAGATCATTTCCTCATTTGCCAGAGCACGCTTTTCCCCCCAGCTCCTTCAATCTCTAGAACTTCCAGCTGCTCCTAATGATTTTTCCCAATGAAACAGCTGTGTGTATGGGACTCTCATACTGTGATGTCTGGGTTACAAAATGTTCAATGCGTTCACGAGTTTCTCCCTGTGGCAAAGTCCAAAAAAACATCCAGGCATTTTTGTCTTGTTTAGATCTCCAGTTACCCATTGAAATTAATGTTTGATTGAAAACTGACATGATTTTATGTAAGTACAGCTGAAAGAAGCGCAGATAAACTTCAGTCAAGAATGAAATCCTTCTCTATTTTCATGACATTCACATGTTCTGACTTCAGGTTTTTCAGACTCATAGCGTAATAAAAATCTTGACTGTGTTGGTACAAATCAGGGATAAACTGATCCCCAAACCATGTCACCCCACTACTGGCTGTCTTTAGGAGTGCACTACTTCCCCCAAATCCAGGGTGCTGTATTATCCTAAAAGTCTTGAATCTTCCACTTGGTCCCAGGTGCCTCTGGTTTCACTATTGGTTTTGTACTGTTTTCCAAAGTCAGAGAAAACAAGACACATGGGTCTTGCAGAGTTTTTATTTCTCCTGTAGAGTTCTAAAAAAATTTTAAAAATCAATGCTATTAGATCAATGGTGGTGCTGCTGGAACCCAAATTAGCTTCAGCCCTGTGCGATATGCCAATTAGCAAAGACAAAAAGGGAAACAATACCTAAGTATGCCAATCTTTGCGATCTCTTTTATGTGGAATTCCACTTCAAAGCACCTTTTTTGTTTGTTACAAGATCACTTACATAAGCATCTAGCAAATGTGACTAAAAATAAGTATTTTGTTATTCCTTCATGCCTCTGTCCTCAGCTGCTGAGGATCTTTTATTCCTACTGTCCCTGGCAGCTCTTCAGAATGACTTTATACAGTTCTCTCCTTGCTTTCAGCTCCTCATTTTTATTCATTTATTGCTTTACTTTTTTTTTCTCATCTTGTGCACCTTACTTTTTTAGTCACCTCCATCACCATTTTTAAGGAGTGAATGAAGGTGTCTAGAGGAGGGCTGGGCAGGCAGGGGGGCCAAGAGGTTGGGTTTAAACCGCTTCTTTTATTCCTGGTGGTGCTGTTCCTAAAGGCAAATTTGGATTGCTTTAGGGTAACTCAGACCGAGTTGCTCAATCCACAAAGTCGAAACTGTCACTCTGGATAAGCTGCCTCCCACACTGGCGAGGGGCTGGGATTCTTCCTCCCTACTCCTATGTGCAGAACTTGGTTTCTCTTTCCTAGGTGCCACTGAGGATTAAATCCCCTGAAGTGAGCAGTATTTTGCTGGTGTACACTACTGTGGGCTCTGCTGCTAGGAGAAAGTAAGCCCTGGTAATTCTATCATACAGCTTGGATTTGCTGTGGCATTACTGAAACCGGTATGAAATACAGCACTGAAGCAGAGGCAAAATAGGTATTCTCCAAAACAAGATGCTTAGACTGCTGTCGAGAGAGGAGCTGAGATTAATCCAACTTCACAAATGTAGGTATGCCTGTGAAGTATAAACACACATTCAAGTGTCATCGTGTCCTTCAGTTTATTACTCTGATGGATTTGTCCTTGAGTCCATCCACACATAACAGAAAAAGCAATTGCTGACAGGGTGAAGAACTGCAAGTGCCCGTCCCTACTTTGGGTACTCAGCCTTAATCTGGGACCTTTACAAGCAGTCAAGTTATCTGGAAACACTGCCCAGATGAAGTTAATTGTCTACAAGAGCTTCTTCTGTAAATATGTGTCTGTCATCCTAAACCACTCCAAAGGATCAGAGGTTTGAAATTCAATATAAATTGCTGTGCTGCAGGAGGCCCCACAAGATCAGTCGAATTTATTTACAGCAGCCTGTTGTTTTTTGCACTGGCAACATTGTGCAAGAATAAAGAAACTGGAAAAAAAAGAAGAATTTGTAAAAAGAACTTGCAGTGGAATTGATGTTCTGAATAGAACGGCAGGACTATGACACAATAAATCCTTCAAACTTCCATGGATGGAACCTATGAAACGTGGAAGTCGTCCTGTTGGAACGTTCTGGTATGAAGCCTTGGACTGAACCCCAAGGTCCCGTTGGGTTGGGTGCTCTGCAGGAGTAAGGGACTGTGTCTGCCCTCAACAACAGTCAAGCTAAAGAGAAAATTAAACAGAAGGAGAAAGAAGAACCACTGTGCAGTTTGTCATAATTTCAAGACAAGACTTGCACCCTGCTGAAAAGCCTTCTGTCATGGGTTCACCCTGGCCTGATGCCAGGCACCCATCAAAGCCCCTCTCTCACTGCCCTCCGCAGCTGGACAGGGGAAAGGAAATACAACCAAGGGCTCATGAGCTGAGATAAGGACTGGGAGAGAGATCTCTCATACGATACCCTCACAGGCAAAACAGGCTCAACTCAGAGACATGCACTGAATTTATTACACTGCAAAATCAGAGCAGGATAATGAGAAGTAAAATAAAACCTTAAAAACACCTTCCCCCACACCCCTCCCTCCTTCCTAGCTCCCCCAGTGGTGCAGGGAGACAGGGAATGGGTTATGACAGGGTTATGGTCAGTTCATCACCCGCTGTTTCTCCCACTGCTCAGGGAGAGGAGTCATTCCCCTGTTCCGCTGTGGGGTCCCTCCCATGGGAGACAGTTATCCATGAACTTCCCTGACGTGAGTCCATCTCACGAGCACCAGCTGTCTGTGAACTGGACTTCCAAAACCAGGCCATGCAAACACAATACACCTTATAATATTACTTGTAGTAGCTCCTAAACTATATTAGACACTTTTTTTTTTAAATTGAGACTCTCATTTAATTTGCTTAAACCCTCAAGCTATCCGGGACAGAGGCCTTCAAATAAGCCTGAAATTTGTGTGATTTTCCCAGGGGGTGGCAGAGGAGTTGAGGTATTAATCCAGGTAATGAAAAACTAATCTGAAGGGAATTGTACATTTTGCTTTTTTTGTAAAATATTACCTAAACACTGTGCTTATGCCTAGGGATTCTGGGCAATTTCATGACCTTAATGAACTTTACCTTTTGCCATCACTATTTTCTTTGAGACTACACATGTATTAATATAGTGGACAAAGCAAAAAGTAAATGAAAATATCTTGTATTGTAAAGTCTGGGAAATTTAACAAATCTACCTGAGAAACTGTTGGGAGTTCCTCTTTAAGTTTATTCAGCACTGGGTGATTGATATTTCCTTTTGAACCGATGATTTCCATCTCTCCTCCAAAATGTGTGATGCTCTGAGGCTCAGAAATCCTTTTCCTTAGCCTATCTGTGCCCTTGGTGAAATGGTTTAATTTTTGCTTTGTATATATATATATATTAATGCTGTGGCTTTGCAAGACAAATGTGCCATATGAAAGCCAGGTATTACTCCTGCTAGGTATTTTGACTGCACTAGATCAGTTGGTACTAAGAAGAATAGGAAAGTCAGAAATAAATTCAGCAAGTTTGTCTTTCTCTGTAGCTGGCAAGAATAATTTATCAAATTCTTTCTCTAACTCAGTAAAAAATCTAGGATGCACTTAAGTGTGAGCAGCAGCCAAAGCACCAGTTTGCCGTTGTTGACTGTGGAGTAACAGATTTCCGAACAAAGGACAAAAATAGTCAGTGTAAACTTGGGAAATACATTTGGAGAAAAGGAAAATTATATCCCTCCCCCAGACGAGGCATGGCAATTTAATTAGTATTTCTCAAAAAGTGGCTTCAGATGTTGATGAAATTTCCCAAGAACTTTAGCTATTTAAATTCCAGATCATTTCCAGCTCCTCTGATTCCATCTCGATCAATTCGGTAAGCTCATAAAAATCTAAATATTGGATTTTAGCCCAATGCTAGATTTAGCCTTTCCCCACCTCACCCTGCTGGGAAGAACAGGCTTGGATTTTTTTTTCTCCCCCCTCTTGTTACTTTATTAAGGGTCTGTCAGTCATGTTCTCCAAGACTCTAGGAAACTTGGTAGTTGTCTCTGACCTATCTTCTGGTAAGGAATAATCACAGAGATGACTTCCAAGGAGGAATGGCTGCGTGTTTTAGGACGTTACAATTTTTTTCTGGGAATGTTATGAAGTAAGAGCTGTCCTGTTGCTCAGGACGTTCTTGTGGTCATTTTATTTCCTGAGCAATCTCGGTTCTTCAGCTTGCCTTTTAAAATATCAGCAGCCCGTGAGCCTGGGCCAGCCTTCTGTTTTTTAACACGTGATAGTCCCAAGGCATAAACAAAATAACGAAAATGACAAAAAGGTTTCAAAAAAGGAAAAAAAAGCTGCCAGCAGTGGTGAATTCTGTGGCTTCAAGATTCCTAACACTGCAGGAGAAACTTTTTCCAAAAAATTCAGGTGGCCACTGGCTGCAAAGCTGCCGTGAAACCATTAATCAGTCTGTGGCAGAAGCTTTGATGGTATGTTTACACTTTTCACCATTACAAATAGTGCCACACTCCCAATGATGACTGTGCACCACACAGAGAGGAAATGAAGTACTAATTTCTTGATTATTTTTAACTACACTTAGGAGAAAACCAAGCAAATGCTAATACAATCTGCTTTCCCTTATTTTAATAATTTATAATCGATCAGTCAGGTAGGTCTGCACTGGAGTCATGTTTTATCATTGTTACTGTTATTAATAGGAGCAATCACACATCTTTGGAAAACTATTTGCCTCAGCTGAAAAATTAATTTTGGTCAAATGGCATTCCAAATTTAAAAAGTTGTAATGGAAGCGATCTGAAGCAGAGGCTCTGCTCACAGATATGCCTTAAACAGGGTGGTGACACAAATACTGTTTTATACTTCATTAGCAGTCAATTAATAACCCATGGTGAACTTGGTGTCTTGGAGCTCAGCTGTGAAATGAAGTGTTCCCTTTCATTTGGTTTGTCACCTTCTGTAAAAATGTAAAGGATTAATTAGGTCTTCTCTGGATCTTGCTGCTTGCGCCTTTAATAAAGTAAGATCTCATGGAGCATGGAAACACCATTCCCTATAGGCTTCTTTTTCAATAAATTTTTTTCTCTTTTCAAGAAAAAATGAGATTTTTCATCTCTTGACTCAATGCTTTAAAGAATACCCATGCAGCTGAACACAAAATAAAAAAACATACCAGAAAAAGCAAAGAATATATGAGGAAACAAGTAGATACCTCTGATTTTATGCAGCAGCAGGTTAAACCAGATAAACAACTGTGCTTACTTTTAAAATGCTCAGGGTTTTCAGACACTGTGGTCATAGATGTGCTTAGTGTCAAGAGACACAATTGCAGAGTGATCCAGGTTGTACACACAAAACTTTGGGATTCTAGGGGAAAAAATTATTTTATCTCCCTCTTTGTTATTGGTTGAAATCAACACCAACAACAAAAAATGCCACAAGTATTTCATTCTTCCATGCCAGAATATGGGAATGAAAGGGTTTACAGAAGAACCAGGGAGTGCTCCTTTCATTAACCCAGTGCCCATCTAATTTCAGTGAGAATAAAGCTGCCCAAGTTACCAGAAGGGTACAGAATTAGAAGTCAAGAGGAATAGGAGCTCGCTCAGTTTCTATTCCTCTTCTTTGCAACCTGAAACTGCTTCTCTGTGGTGTGCTGAGAGAGAACATATCGAGGTGCATATTTCGTATATTTATGAAAAGAAGATGAAACAGAAGCCACCGTGCGTGGGGAGCTCATTCTGTTGTGAGAGCACAAGTGAAATGCTTTTGATACAGGTGGGGCTAAGAGTTTAAGGTGACTCTTTCCATCAACATATTGTTTCCAGTTGCTCAAAAATGTCAAACATTTTGACTGTTTGTGCAAAAATTACCAGCCTGGACTAAGTTTATGTGCAGGGGAAGGAAAGTGTGAGGACCCAGAATGTTTCAACCAGAACTATTGATCTCTTTCTGAGGAAAAATATTGGTTTTCAGTCAAGGAATTAAGAGTTTCCTTTAAGACTTTCTACATTTTGGACTACACACATGCAATTTTTCTGGGACAGATGGTTACAAGTATAATGTGCACCCCAGCCCATACATGGCCCACCACTACTCATCTTCTTAAAACACAAAATATGTCCTAAGCACCTCAAATGGGTACCAAATCCTGTCCCATGCAGCCATTTCTGAACCTCTTCTCCCAACTGTGTGCAAATATTTTATATTTTTTTCACTTTTCCAATTCCTTTGACCATTTGCTTGTTTAGTAAGCCTGTCTTTCAGTGGCTTAAACTTCCTTGAAGACAAATTTTGTTGACTTCATGTTAATGTGTCTGCTGCTGAGAAGCATGAATTAAACCAAAATGTAAAAGGCCGAAATGTTGATTTTACTCCTGGCTACATGGAAAGTGCTCTCAGTGTTGGGATCCATTTGTTCCAGCCGATAGTGTACAGCATGTCATAAACTTTTAAAATACTGTTTACCAAACAGTTTTACGACACATATTAAAGCTGAAAAAAGCCCAGAAACTCACTTCTAATTTATAAAAATGTGCAACTTGTAATGCAGTAGCTTGTTCGTACAAATTACTGCAGTAGAAAATTCATTAAGATTCCTTGAAGTATAGTGTGGTCCAAGGAAGCTTTATTATGGGAAGTGACAAGGATGGTTTTAATGAGTTGCAATCTGGTAATCTGAATATTTTTTCTGAAGTTGCTCTCTTCTAATTAGAGTTTAAAGATTTTTCATGCAAACTGTCTCTGTTCTGTCTAAGTAGGAACTTTGTGAGATTGTGACAATCATCTTTAGATCTCATTTCCCCAAAAGGATTTTTGGACACAAGTACATCAATGCATTTGGGAAGTTTTTATGATTTGCTACCTGAATTATTTCAAAGTTTTCTGGTTTGTTTCATCTCCCTTCTGAGGTTCTAGACGCTTCTGAGTTTCCCAGGAAGCTGAAGGGGGAGTTTGTGTGGCTCTGGTTCTGATGTACCACAAATGGTTCCTGTACCTGTGAAGGTGAAGTCTGGGCTCTACAGTTGGGGATTTTTTCTCACTGGTCCACAGCCTTAGTTTGTCTGCACTAGCAGCTTTTGTATTTATCTGTGCTTAGTTCCCATTTTGTTTATATCCCTATCCCTCAGCCAAGTGCCTTGCAGAGGCACATTAGGTGAGAATGTCATCTGTTGTGTAGAAATTTCTCTTTCTGCAGAACTCTGTTCTGTTTCTAGAAGTTCTCTACAAGTCAGAACTCTTCTAAATGGTACAAATATGTTTTCTTTTGAGTTACTCAAACCTAATTCGTGAACTGTTTGGGAGCCCAACCACTGAAGAATTATGAATGTGTTGCACTTTCAATTATTTACATTACCGTGCATGTTATAGTGTTCACATCAATGGAAATAAGCAGATGATACATGCTGAAGCATCAAATGGAATTTTTTCTGAACTTCGGCCACCTGCTCACACTCTCTTTAGGGGCTGCATCTTGAGATTATTTGCAGCACTGAAAACCTGTGAAGAGTTTAAAAGCAGCTGGCATATTTGCCTGGTTAAAAAAGCAGCTTCTGAAGTAACACTCCTTCTCTCCATATGTCTCTTTGCTACGGTGGCTGAACATTGTGCTCAGCTTTCATGTATTTCCTGGGAATCCTCTACAGCAAAAAATGGAAACAGACTGCTGAGAAGGCATAGTGTCCATGGCTGCATTCACACAGATAAACACAGTCTAGGTGTGTGCACTCCTCCTGAGCAGCCTGAGGTGTGTGCCTGTCCTGCCTTCAGGTTAAATAAGTAAGATTACTTCCTTGCAGGTGTATTTGCCAAACTGCAGCTACAGGAAAGAGGTCACAGAATAAGCAGAGCTGGAAGGGATCAAAGATCACTGAGTCCAGCTCCTGGCCCTGCACAGCACCATTTGTGTGTCCATATCTGTCAGCTCTCTTCCAGACTCAGGCAGACACAAACTGCTGTAGGGGAAAACTTTCTTTTTGAGCTCTGTGTCATGTGTATTCTGTGATAGGAGAGCAAGGGGTTATGGACATCAGCTTCCTCTGTTGTGGTCAGAGCTATTCCCTGAAACTGATTATTTTTGTCTCCCATGCATCAGCACAAACTACGTGGCATCTTAACACTCGTCTTGTTATATCCTGCTAGAGGCTTATTAAGCAGTCACCCTTGGGGTCAAATGTAAAACAAACACAAGGGCCACCAAGGCTTTGCTTCAAATAGTTGCCCTTCCCCTTCCAAAGGAAAACTGCAGTTCTAGCAGCTCACTCTGACTCTGATGATATGGCTACAAGCAATTCCCCTGCATGCATGGCCTTTTTCACAGAAAAAGAAAGGGAATATTTAAGTACCTTGCTCTCCTAACAAGGTTCCAGATGTGGAAGTGACAGAAGCCATTTGATTTGGCTTCCTGTCAGTGCTGTGCTTCATTCCCATCTCTAGGGTTACAGAAGGAGGGTTTTCAGGTAGATGTTGCCAAGCTGAGGTTTTAGGCAATCAACAGATATCAGAAAGGTAAACAGATCTCGTACCATAACCTCTCTGTTTTCTTTTCATCGGCCTGTGCTTAGTTTTGCCTCTGCTTATCGAGGGGCAGCTTTCTCTGCTGCTGCAAGCTCGGAATTACCCTGAAAGGAACGCATTTCCTGCTCCTACCTCAGACAAAGAGAAGCTTGGAAAATTATGATTTATTTTCTTCCCCCTAAAATTTGCCTAACAGGGCAAAAATGGGAAAGAGGATGGGCAAGCCTTTATCTCTGAATGCAGCAGCTGAAAGCCTCGATGCTCAGCAGAATTAGGGGAAAGAAAACGAATGGTTTGGGCTCCCCTGCCTACCTTTCCCTCCACACACACACCAAGGAAAAGCTCTAAAAATGGCCTGACCAGCAAAAGGCCTTGCAGGAGGGGAAGCTCAGTCCCCTGCCTGTCTTGTTTTGGCAGCCCTGGCTGAAAGAATCCCTGCTGTGTATGAATACCGCCCCATCACACCACAATTATGTCCTGATTGCCACCCTTCTCCCCACCAGAAAAGCTGTGAGAACAAAGAACACCTGTCCTGGCACAGTACTACATAGTCCAGCTCAAGTTCTGCTTTATGCTAATTTTACCAATTAGTTCCTGTTACAATCCAAGGCCCTTTTCAGCCTTCAGAGTATTCAATCTCTGAACATGAGGTGCAGGTAAAAGTGACTAATTTGTCAATTGTCTGTCTTATTGTCAGCCGTGATGAGCAGAGGATGTCTGTACTGCTTTATACCCTGAGGATATTTGTACTGTAAAAACAAAACACCCTCTCCCACTAATCCCTTAAATGAAAGAAAGCATAAAACATGTCTGACTCCACTAAATTTATAAAAACATATAAGTATTTTATCTCTGATAGCAAATACATAATGATCTACCGTCACAGGGGCCTAACAGCAAGGGAGTATTAGCTAAAAAGGATGTGTATAACAAGACAAGGGAAAATTGATCTCTAAAGCAGAAAGGTGGGGGGCACTGGTAGGACAGCACAAGAGACTGTAGCTTTTGGGAGGCTTTATAGTTAAAAACATAAGTGGTGAGGAACTCCTATCTGGAGGTTTGATCTTTGATGTGAGAGCGAGTTTCAGAGCCTCAACCTTCCCCTATCAAGGTATCTTCAGGCCAGAAACCTGGACATGCAGCAGCAGATGTGCAAATTAAGTGTAGGGTTAAGTTTTTGGCATTAATGCCTTGCTGAAAGTCAGGTGGAGACCTGACAGGGGTGTTGTGAATGGAGGATAAGGCAAAGTCAGCCAAAGCTACTCCCCTACATGGCTAAAAAATTGTGGCTTGGAGAGATTTCACCCCTTTTTCAGACAGAGCTAACCTCTCGTGGCACATCAAGAACATCACTTACGTACTTCTGGGGGGAGAAACTTTGTCCCATGAACCTTGGCTTGATAGAGAAGGGAGGGAGGCTGTCTCCACAGAGGAATGAGGAGACTTCAGAGGCTCTCACTGCAACCTGCTTGGCAGTGGAGAACGGAGTGGTGTTTTCCAAGAGATCACATGAAAAAGCAATCATAACCAGAGCTGTGGCTGGGTATATAGTTGTAGCTTTTGTGTTTCATTATTCTGTGCACATAAATATATTCTTTAGAACATCTTTTGATTTGGAGAGATACACGTTAAATTTCAAGCCCAAATCCTCTCATTTTTGCAAAGTTATGGTGATTGAATGATGTTCTAAGGTATCTGTGCCAAACACTGAACAGCAAGTGAAGCCTATGAGAGTTCAGCAAGCCCAAAGATCTTCCTTTATGAAGTAGGACATGGGACTTAGATTACCTAGAGTGATTCACAGCCTTTTAAGTGAGGATAATCAACAAACTTGGCAAGTGGCAATAGCAAGGTCTTGGTCTTGTTTAAATCGGGAGAAATGATGAAATCAGTGATGTGAGGGAAGAGTCTGATGTGGATATTGCAGTGACTTACACAGAGCTCTCATGGAAATTATGTGAGAAGGTTTAAGAATTGGTATTGCAACTTTGAAAATCAAAAATGAAGGTTCCCAAACCTCTGGCTTCATGCCACTGCTGCCAGCACACACCTTGCTCACTTGTGGCAGTCCCACAAGGGAGTAATCTGAGGGGTGTCAAACCCAGCTGTGCCTTGCCAGCCTGCCTGCATATCTGTCCTCCAGCTGTGGGATACAACAGGCAGGCTGGGGATGCAGGCTCTGAAAGCATCCCCGAGTTCTGCATCACACAAAAGATCATAAATACTGAGTGACTGTCACTGGGCTCGGGGAACTCAAAAGCTGCCTGCCGGTTTGGCAACAAACTCTCTCCTCTGAAAGCAGGGATTCTGTCAGGAGCATGCTCAAGGTACCCAGGACCATATGCTGTTCAATGTCATGAAAAATAGTGTATTGAGCACTGGGCTTATACAACACCTAAGGCAATAAAAAGAAAGAGAAGACGGTGAGACATTTGGAAGAAGTCTGGCGTGTCCAGGAAGAAGAGGGGTGGGTTTGAAGGAAAAGCTGCTGAGCACCATCTTTTCCCTTGGTTCTCCCGCAGCAGCAAGTATGATCTACACCTCCCCATCACAAGGTGTGCGATACATACAATTATGGAGAACATAGCAGAGTCTGGAAAAGAAAATGTTGCAAGTATCTAGTTTTAAAACAAGCATCTTCCTCTATTGTTTTATCCAGTACAAGCAGAACGTAGGGATGATTCAAGAGGTAGAGGATCATTTTGGTGGAAAGGAGAAGTGAAATGACAGCTTGGAGTCTTCACCTATTGTGCAAGATTATTATGAAAAAATTAGGAAAATAAGTGAGGTGTTAAAAGTTAACAGTAAGATTTTCCTTTGCTGCGGGCTATTGTTTGTAGTCTTCAAATTTTCTTCAAATTTTCTTTGTGTCATAGATTAGTTCAATGCAGATAGCAAGTACACACTGTGCTCTTCATCCATTCACAGTCTCTTTATTCAGATACCACCTTTGAACGGCCCTCGGGAATACATATAAATATATACATATACTGCTTGTTTAAGGGGAGGCTTGTAGATACTGACTCTAATTTAACTTAATCACTTCCTGCTCCGTATTCCTAAGAAACTTCTCATGATTAAATAGCTAGGAATGGCAGCTGGGACTGTATTTATTCAAAAAGCTACTCTTAAATGAATGCTGGGTTTTTACACGCAGGAAGTGAGGCTTTCAATTTTATAGTTTCAACTTGTAATGAAAGCAGCACTAACAGCACTGCACAGGGACAGGCTTGTGGTGGCTTTTCCCTTCCTATTGCATGTCATAAAGGAAACTGCTGAAGTTAGGTCAAACTACTGTAATCAAATATGAATTTTCATTTGGTGCATGCTTCAATTCAGTGGAAAAACGTTTCCAAGGCAATAAGAGTACTCAAGTCTGCACATATACCTCTGAGCACGCAAAGCCAAAAAACAAACTTTGGAAATATCACCTTTAAATGAATGGAAGGTTCATCTCCTATTGCTTCAGCCCAGAAAGACCAGGTCTCACACCTTTTTTTTTGAGCTGTCATAATAAAAGTAAATAGCAAAACCTTAGACAGAGTCCTGGGAGGTCTCTTGGACAAGGTAAAAGGGCAGGTGAAAGATGGATTTTTAAGCCTTCCTATAGAAGAATTACAGTGGATGGAGTCCAGCTGACCCTGTGAAGAGTCAGAAAATGAATCTTGATTGCCCAAGTTCCAGCACAGCACCTCTATCAGACCATTATTATCAGCTGCCATTTCAGGTGGATTTCCTGCAAGTTTACAGTTTGTTTCCAGGGGAGATAAAGCCCTGTGCTATTCTTGGCAGGTATTCTTAAATTAGTATCAAGTTAATCTATCCTTTTGGACACAGAAGGGTGCATTCGGTGGTTCCTTCATAAGGATTCAGCCCGAGAATAGTTTTGGTGGAGACTTGGTTTGAGGAGGAAGTGATTTTCTGGACGATTGACCCAATTCAGGACATGAGTGGAGCTTTAAAGGAATGGATTTCCTCTGCCTTCCCACTGAAGAAGAACAGTGAACAATCATCCCTTTTTTAGCAATGCTAAGATTTCATTCATCTGGACTTTCGTTAGGAGGCCCTTCTGAATCTGCACAGAGCAGAGGCTACAGAACTTTTTTCTGGGGATCCCTGACTCTATCAAGCCTGGCAAATTCTATCTGTACTAGGACATTGCTTAGAAAATCAGAGCCAGCTTTTAGTGATGGACTAAGCTTTCTGAGTTATCTGCTAGTTGACTTAATCCAGCCATGCTCTTTCTCCTTAGAACAAATGAGGGTTCTAGGAAAATACCTGTTGGTTGCTTGTGTCTAGAGATGATAGAGTCAACCTGTTGCTGTTATAAATGTCAACAATATTTTCAGAATTATCCCCTATGAACTAATGCAGGTTTGCAGTTGAAAAATATTGAGGGTACATAATCACTGATAGGACATCTGGGTTCTTTGTGATCAGATTGGTCTTGGCAAACTGTGTTTCTGTCAGTTGGCTTTAGCTGCTCCCGGCACTTCAGGTTCAGAGATAGGTGTTGAAAATGGATTTATTGTCCTCGGTGCCAGCAGTCTGAATAACTAATATGGAGAAAATTAACGGCTGGTTTTAGCTAAGTTCCTCAGTGCAGTTTCCCTAACTTGGATATATTCCTGTTGAGGATTGAAATTACGGGTTTATGATATAAATGTTCATTTGCCAAGCAAAGCTTCACTCACTTTATTTGAGCTACGTATACACTACTCAGACATCTGCACTTAGAAGGGAATAAAGCTTTAACCTCTGTTCTCAAGGCAAGTATTTCTCGACAGCCTTTTCTTATTGTTCATGTTATTTACTTCAAATGCCTTGACCACATGTGAGCTGCAGAGTGGCTAGGCTGAAAATAAACTGCACGTATTTTCATCAGATGTTTCAAAATATTCAATAAATTTATCAATTCTAGCAATGCTGGGATAAAGTGATGATCAGATGGCTGAAATTGCTCTCCTATGAGGAAAGGAGGAGAGAGATGGGGTTGGTCAGCCTGGAGAAGAGAAGGTTTGCAGACACCTTACAGTGCCTGGAGGGAGCCTGCAAGAAACCTGGAGGGTGATTTTTCATAAGGCATGTAATGATAGGACAAGGGAAAATGGATTGAAGTGAAAGACAGCACGTTCAGATTAGGTTTTAGGTATTAGTCAAAGAATACAAGAGAGATTATGTAGTTTAAAACACTCATCAGACAAACAGTGTGTCTAGTGGTCCTGGAAATACCAGAGTAAACGGGGAAAGTAGGAAATAAACCTGCTGTGCTCCGGAACCACATATTTAGGCTTTGAAAAACAGGCATCTTTTTAAGTTCCTCAGACATATTTATCTTCCTTATGTGCAGCCTTTCTTGAAGCATACTTAAGGGTTTATGCTTAAAATGCCCCTTCCTATTGTGTGCTTGGGAGAAGCTGTTCTGCTCTCAGAGTTCCTGACTGGATCGATTGTCAAAATTCCCATGAGCTGATGAGCTGTGACCCATTTCTTGGTTTGAAAAATAAACCTATCCTGTACTTGTCAACGCCGGTGTTTTTAAAATTGCATGGAATTTTAGACAGCAGGGGTTGTTGAGTGATGTCATTGGGATGTCCAAGCTCTCCCTTGGAGCTGTCACCCTCTGTTGCTGTGCTCTGTGCTGATGTGCATGTTAGAGCTGCCTTTTCTCTCTGTCTCTGCATTGTAAACCTGGTATTTGGTTTTTTTCTGCTGCCTATCATTTAACATCTGCAAGGAGAAGAAGAAAGAAGACTGCAACTCCCCCACACATCCACCCCCACAAATTCACAACTGGGCTCGGAGCTGCGCGAGGGAAAACTGACAGGCTGCAGTTCTGGATTTGACAATGCTCCTAAAGCTCTCCTGTAATTCCTGTGTAGAAAGGGGTCGTGTGCCAAATATAAACCCTTTCAGACAACCTAAGAAGGGAAACAGAGTGCTCGTAGTCAGGAAAATTAAAACCATATGGACTGATAATCTGATGGCAGATTACCAAATGGTTTCTATCAGTTCAACCTGGATTTGAGATGCAATCTGGTTTTGAGTTGGAGTGGAGGTTTAGGTGACACCAGAGGACATACAACACCTCACTTTTGGTGGGGTGAGGGTGCAGAAGGACTTTATTTTGGACTGTGTTACAGAAATGGCATCCAAGGGAACCTTCTCTCACATATTCAGTCAGAGCTGCAGTTCTGAGTGTACGTGGAACTTGGAATAAATTGATCAATAGGCAGCCACTTTGAAACCCATTATTATTTGTTTTTCAGACCCATCAGTGGTGACAGCTGACTTGCTAACAGGTAATGCTATTTATAGACCTTCTTGTAGGTATAAATTGCTTAGCTCTAATTTTGTTCTTAGTTAAGGTGCTAATATTGCTCATTCTTAAATACCTGGCAAACCATTTTCTTTTGTTTTGTCAGCAATTATTTAATGTGTAATACTCTAGCCAGTGGCTGTTGCCAAAGAGAAGCCTTTTGACAGAATTTTGGAATTTGCATTAAAATAAAATGGGTTGAGTTGTTATTTTAGTGGCTTTTCATGGAAACTTTAATACATGCCAAAAAAGAAAATTTCTAAGGCATATACAGAAAAGTTGCTGGTATGTAGATTTAATTTTTTTTTAATCTGACTGGCAAATTAATCTAGATTTTTCTGTCAGCATGCCATCTGCACGATCTCAAATTCTTCTGTCTTTTCAGAAAAAAAAATCTTAGTAAATTGTCACTTCCATAGGATTTCTGCTGCAATGTATTTGTAATCCACACAATTATACTATGTATATTTAAGAATCTGCTGCTAGTTTAAGATGTACTCTTCAGAAAACAACGGAAATCAACATGCGAGGTGACAAATTTCCAGCCTGACAAAACAGAAAAGGCTGAGAGGTTAGAGTTTGTAAAAGAAGAATATTCAGAATACCAAATGTGAGCTCTTACGGAGCTTCAGCTCCCAGAGGAGCAGTACTCAGTTGACAACAAAAGGACTGCACAGACAAATGCAGTTTATACTTTGTCTGCCCTGAGCTCTGGCAGGGTGTCAGGCAGGAAGGTGACACCCTCCTGCCACTCAGCTGAGCAGGAGAGTGGTCAGGCTCTGGGTGGTGGGAAATGGGCACCTCTGCCATGTCACCACGTTGTGCCTCGTCCAAATCAGACCCACACCTCCCCAGTTTTTGAAGGGAGTTGTCCCTGCAGGTGACAGTCATATTCTGCATGAACTGTAAGCTGGCACAATTATTCTGTAAAACATCTTTTTGTCTTTGTTGATGGAAATGATTCACTTTGTGCTTTGAGAGCTTCTTAATCCTACAGTATAGGGACATATCTGAACATTACTTATTGTCTAAGTTGATCTTTTGCCTGCACTAAGGATGTCTAAGGCAAAAGCATTATTTTTGGTCCAAATTACCTTGTGAAAGAGCAAATTGTTTTATTTGACTACTTGGGGCACCCAGGATCATTACTATACCTAGGCTGCAAGTGTTAAATCCTTTTTCTCAGCTGAACTACTCCCTGAGTTGATGATGGCCAGATCAATTGCAAGCAGGTTCTTCTAACTCAGGATTGAACCACCTGGCTGTGAAGATGAAGTCAGAAAAATCATTACTGTGACAGCTGTGTTAGTAAGATAGCTCAGAGCATGGGCTCATTATGTCTTCTGAGTGTGACAGAGTATTACCAGGCAAGGCCATGGTAAAAGTGTCTTTAAGCTTTGAGTTTCAGACAGTGAAAAATGTGGGGTGCATTAGTCATGTGGCCTCTGTGAGGCTGTGAAAGACAGACTAAATACGAAATCTGCATCCCATATTGCCTCCTTTGGACGTGCTCATTCCCCGTTAGGATATCGTGGCAGTTTGTGAGCCAAGGCTGATGGCTGTGGTAAGAGGTAACTTTTGTCTAAGGTAGACAGCAGGAGGAGTGCTGCAGTGGGGCTGAGAGACTGAAAAGCTCTGGCTTGTCCTGAACCTCTCAGGGGGCTGCAAGGATGACAATGTTCAACCCCGTGAGTAAACTCAAACTCAGCAAAAGCTGGGTTGAAGCTGCTGTTCGACATCCCAAGCTGTCCTTCCCTGTGGAAAGCCTTCACTTTCCGTGTATCCAGTTTTTGCCCTCAGTAGGGGACGTGCTTGAACAATTAAAAGCATGTTGAAATAGTGCAGTCACACCAGTGAAAACAAATTCCCTCCTCCCAGCCTTCCTGCCCTATCAGCTGAGCAAACTGAACCGTGCCAGCTTTGAGACTGGGGCTTCCTCCTGCTCATCCTCGGAGGCACTGGTCAAGAGGCCTGGCCAGGAGTTTGTGTGCCCTTACTGGGGAGTCCAGGAACACAGGCTAGCAAATCATTGGTTTAATGCTGCAGGAAGTGGTTAATTGCTGACATGTAGTTCAGCTCCATGAGGAAATACTTATGGTTTAGAAGATATGTTTCCATTTCTGTGTCTATCTTGTTTTTCATGCTGATGAAACAATTTGCTAGTCTATCCTGAAAGCAAATGGTCTTGCACAACTCTAGCCAGGGAGAAAACATTATTCTTGAATCAGGACTTTTTGGGATTGAATCCTTTCTTGTGCTTGATGATGATTTTTCTTATCAATGGCTGAGGATCCCAGACCCGCCTTCTGCAGGCAGTGCAATCAAACACTTAAATATTGAAGCTGCCACTGACCAAAACCGTTTCACTGCCACTTATCCTCATTAATTTTCCTATAACTCCTTGCTCCTGTGCTGAGAGAAGCTGTAAGGGTTATTTCTATGCATTGTTTGTATATATATTCTTTTTCTATATTCTATATCAGAAGCCTGATTTAAGAACCATGACACCATTAGAATAGCTGCCCAAATCACATCACAACAACCATTGCCATTCCAGCGCAATGAAATGTAACTCTGCAGGGAAATATTTTAAAATCAGAGGATGTTTGGTGGTACAATACGTGGTTTTGAATGAGTTTATAATTGTTCCTCATACAGAGTTTTTTTTTTTCTGCTATCATTTTAACTGAAAGTTTAGGAGCAAGTGAATAATGCTGCTACCATAACGTATTTCTGGCTCGATGGGTTGTTTTCAGAGATCTCAGACTCCATGACCTGATTTAAATTTCTGTTGTTGTGCTAACTTTTACTGAGGTATCTTACAGCACAGGGGACTAGCCCAGTTTTTGATCTGCTCCTCTGTCTGGATTATAATCTGACTGAAATCCAAGGAACTGTGCTATGAGCAAGGACACAGCAAAGGTCAGTGCAGACAGACAAAGTTGGGCCAGAGGCTTAGGAAAAGTGTACAAGAACAGCACCTGTAGAATGGTAATAAACTTTTCATATACTTGTTTTTCTGAAGTCAACCGAGACTAAAAAATGTACGCTTGAAAGGGTTTTAGACTATTATCAAAGGCCTAGATAATAGCTGCTTGATAAAACCGTGAGTTACAGTAACATCTCAGCCCCTTAAACCTTGGGGTCACCTTATCCTCAGAAAGAAAAATGTCTTGCAGAGTTTTACAGAATTTAATATCCAGCAGGAAGAGCCCTTCAAAAAAGATACAAGGAGACAGTAATTTTAAACACCAGGTCTGTTGTGATCTTACTGGTACCACAGTACTTTGCAGACCAGGAGCTAAGGCATCTGAGGAGGAGAAAATAACATTCAGTATAGATTTACCCCCATATTCCCTGGGTTTCAAGTCGCTTTAACAGGATTTAAACAGGTAGAGAACTGGGTAGTGTATTTATGTGGTAGTGTATTAATGTGTATTTCATGTAGGAAGTATGTGAAGCTTTAGATCTGATTATCTACCAGAACAAAAGGGCTTTTACAGACCATGGGCTGAAAAAGGCTGGGGAATCTGCCTGATTATCTTCCAAATTGTCCTGAACCTAAACACAGCAATCTCAGCTAGATCTGAGTAGAGTAGGTGGCAGCTAAAGTTGCTGAAGCAGATTAGTGTTGGTAAAGCAGTGGGAAACATGGGATAGTGTCCATGTTTTCCAATAAAGATTCTGTCTTTGTCCCTTCTCCTCCCTGAGTGCCTAAATTTAGACTCTGAAATGCATCCTTGAGAACAGGAATAAATATTGGTGGTTGTTTGCATGGGAAGGTCTCATTGATTTTGATGGTATTCAGTGTCACCTTGTGCCATTAAACAGAGGCCATCTTCGAGGTACGTGACTACAAAGTTTGGGTTTTGCATATAATTGGTGTAAATTTCAGTGACTAAGCAAAAATGTTATTTGAAGTGAGCAGTAGCTTTACCAGGAGTGCTTAGAAAATGTTGACTTCTTGGCTACCCAGAAGAAAGCATTTTGAAGATTGCTAATATATGGGAAAGTTCAAAGAATTTGATATAAGCTGGTGAAGAAAAGAGGCTTTAGACTGTGCCCTTGTAACAGTGGAAAGTAACATCTTTGGAACTAAAGGAATTGCAGAGCCCATTTTCAGTGTTCAGCCCACTTGCACCAAGATTTCCAAAGAGCTGCTGGAACTGAAAAGGAGCCTGGCTGCCTGGATTCCCTGAAAAAGGACGCTCAGGGGGATGCAGGGAGCTGGAAGTGGTTGCAGCTTTCAGGCACTGGTAGTATGAAACAATGGATAGCAGAGGAAACAAGGGTCATGGAAAAAGAAGAGAAGCAGATGGAAAATGCATTTTTGGGCAGTGGCTGATTAGCTGTGTAGCACAGGTATGGAAAATGGTTTACAGAACAAGTGTATGGAAGACTAAATATAGAAAGGAGATGAGATTAATGTTCTGGAAACCAGCTGCAGATGATGCGATGTGCTCTGGACACTCTGTTCTCTGTTCTTGTATCATCCCCCCCGGTATCCAGGCACTTAACTGGCAGATGACTCACTGTGTCTTTGTGCTGCAGCTTACTTCTCAATTAGATAAAGGTAATTCTTTCCACTTCTGGAGTGATGCTGAAAAGGATTGATCTGTAAAGTGCTTTGAAGGTACACTAACATTCACAGGGCCTCTGAAGCCTAGGTTTTAATTGTGGAGCTGCAGATAATTTTAGTATATTATTGCAGCAACAAAAATTCCTAAGTGCAGTAATTCTAATCCGTGGTACATTATTTTTGATGCTCCAGATACCTGAGATGATACGGAGGCTGTAAATTGCTAACATAATACCATTGGCTTCACTTATGCTTGTTCCACAATGGGGCTCAAAACATTTTTCTGGTTGGGAACTAACTTCCTTTGTTTCCAGTGCAGCTTTCTGAATGCTCTGAAGATAACTTATTTTTTTTCAGCTGGTGTGCCACATAAAACTTCAAGGTTAACTTTGCTCTGAGTAACAAACAGTGAAGTAAAATGATTCCAGTGAAATACAAATTCAAAACTTCACCATTTCATCCAGGATTGCAGAGCTCACGTTCACACACCAGCTTCAAGTGTCACGTCAGAAAAGGTTTGTCCACAGCTCTTAGCCCATTGTTGTATCAGATCTTATGGTGATTCATCTCAGCTTTATTGACATTTTGATGTTGTTGGTGCAGAAGATGGGTGTTGCCAGTAAAAAAATCCACTAAATTCAGAGAAATTCTGGTAAATATGGGTTTTATTGGCCTCACACATGCTTGTGTTTAACCTGGACAAGGTGACTTTTCTGACCGAACAAAACGTTGTCTTTAAGTTAGAGACAAGTTCAAAAAACCCAGTGAATCACCAATGTTTTCTGCAACTGTCTTTACCAACTCTCTGTGTACCTGATTTCTGTCCAAAACAAATGCAAAGTCAAAGTAACTGAGTGGGACTGCTTCGAGAAACTCCCCCTTTGTACAAGAACCATTTCATTGTGCTTCTCTCTACTTTTAGTGGTTGTGTGAAAGCACAAGGACTGCAAACAAAGTGTATGAAGCTTGCGACCTTTCTAACATAAAGGCACTCTTCCTGGTCTTGATTGCCCTCCTGCTTGGAAATCTCTCATTGCCTGTTTAACCAGTTTCTCCTTTCCCAGAGAAAATGATGTGCAGTTCTTCACCTTTTTCAATTGAAATTGAATTAACTCTCAAATTCTTTCTTGATATTTTCCAATACTGCTGTCACTTACATGAAAAATAACAGCCAAGTGGTGGAGCTGCCTTTTTTGGCCCTAAGTGCTGGAATGGAAGCCTCAGCCATGTGAATTTGATGGAGTGCCTTTCAAGAGAAGGTTTGTCCCTTCCAGTTTCTCTGTTTAGTTACTAGGTCTAAACATCAGGAACAGCCTCAAATCTCCCCACTTGTTTGGCCAGAAAAAGGCAAAAAACCCCCATAGATGCATCTTAACTGTTAGAACGTGACACTTAAAGCAAGTTCAGATAACCAAGCACTAGAGTAGATTATTAGGCAGCTGCTGCTAAATGTGATTTTATTGCTAATGTAGAAAGACCTTATTCAAAAAAGGACTGACCATCTTTCTAGACCTAGTGCAAAGTCTTCTAAAATTCCTTTAAAATGTTACTGGATATTTAGATTTTTTTTCCCCCCTTATCTTACAGATTTTTTAAAGGTGCTCTGAAAGATAATTCTGAAGGGATTTGTATTTCAAATGGCTTTTTCTCATTTTAGTATACTGTTGCTAGCTTAGAGCCTTTCTGATACTCACTCCTCCTAAGATTTCTTGTTAATTAGGTTAAATCATATATCCACCATTATTCCACCATGCAGATTCCTCTTACAGGACTTGCCTACTCCAGCATTCAGACTTCGAGGCAAATAAAATTCCTGAAAACTGCTAAGAGCCTTGATCCCATCTTTAGTGTATGCTGCTCTCACCTGTGACCTTTCTCATACACTCAAACCCTTCCCTTTTGCTCTCCATATGTGCATGTACTGAAGAGAAAACAATAAATCAGATCTCAAATGTTATCAGTTTGAGGCAGGATCTCATCCATTAATATAGAGTGAATCCTCTTCTGTTGCATAACAGGTAAGTTAAAATAAGCAGGCTGTGTCTGAAGATACGGGGTACAAACACGGCGCTCAGCTTTTTGCTGTTTATCTTTCAGCTCCATCTATTAGAATTACTCTCTCATCAAACAAATGAGGCTTTTATGGATATTAGCAGGAGATGTGCATCTGCTATGAGCCGTGCAGAGTCACCTGATTTGATTAGTGTGTGGAGTAATGCTTACATGATCTTATTACCTAAACATGCAGTGTCCTTTTTCCTGTGCACGTATGGTAGCAGCCCATTTTGGTCCTGGCATTTATGTACAGTATGCTGTAGATAAATGATTTAAATAGTGTAGAGTGGCTCATTGAAGTAGGACCATTCTTCAGACATTAAATAAGTGTCAAGCACAGTGCTTCTGGGTGTGCCTGTGAATTGCACTTTCCCATCTTACAGAACACGGATTACAGCTGTTCAAATACTGACGAAGTCTAGAATAATGGTCTTAGTTTGCTAAAAAGTGACTTTTTCATCGAATTTTGTTTGAATGAATCATCTTTCATCCCTTTCTCTGGCTTCTTGACTATTATACAGCAATCACCCTTATAATGAGAGTCATTTTAGTCCATATGTTAAATCAAAGCAGTTGGATTATTTAATTTCAAAGCCATTCAATTCTAGAGTTTAAGTAAATTGATATAATTTAAAAAATCCCATCTCCTTACCCACTAAGGCAAAATTTTTCACCAGTTTGCTAAATATTATCTACAGCCTTCCTGGCTTTGTACAGGGTCTGAGTGAGATAGCTCCACCGAAATTTAGCAAACTCCATTTTTAACGAAACACATATTTTTCCAAACAGTAAAATCACAAGCACTAGAGCACCTACCTTTTGAAATGCAGTCTGAAGCCTGCATTTCAGTGTCAGTGGCACAGTGCCTCACCCCTAGGAAGTTTTCTAGTGATGCTGGACGCACAGTGATAACAAGTGTTTCTTAATATTTAGCACAGACTTCATCTTGCACCATCCCTTTGCAGCAGCAGATTCCTTCCCATATGAAATACCTGGCTGTGAACAATTTTGGACACCATACTTGCTGCATTTTTCTCCACCTAAAACACCCCCTCCCTGTCTATGGCAGTTTCTCTTGACAGAGCCACAGCATTACTTGCCTTACTAGTGACTGAGGTGTAAGGAATGGGGCATGCTGCCTTTAAAAGGGGGGAAGATTCAGGATTGTAAATCACTGCCAATAAAATGCTTTGGTGGTAAAGAGGAGTTAAATGTTTGTTCAACAGCTGTACTGTATGAGAGGCTTACATTGCAAACAGTAATATTTGTGTCCACGTATATTATATAATATTCTGTGCCATCAGTAGCCTGCTTGAAAGGGGATTTAAAGGTTTCGTAACCTACAAATTTACCAGTTTGTTATATTAAAGGAAATGTCTCATTCCCTCTTACTAGGTCATTAATTCAATGTGTAATTGCCATATATAACTACTCTAAATTCCTTCTCTATTAACTGGAAGAAAAAAATTAAATTAAAGCCTTTAAATGATGCCCAGCATCTTGATGAGAGTGCTGAGGCCAGGCTGCTCCAGTAAATTAAAAAATCCACGTTCTCCAACTTTCCTTTTTCTCTCTTTGAACAGTGCAGCAGGCCTTGGAGTCCACAGATAAGGAAAATAGTCCTGTGCATAAGGAAGATGCCTGCTGGGACTGCACTGTCCATCTGGGCTTGGGTTTTCACTCCGCACTTGCAGAGGTCTAAAAGTACTTGAGGATTGTAGATTTAGGAGCAATCCTAGAGTATTTACTCAAAATAAGTAATTTACATGCTGAAAGAAATATTCCCTAGCCTCAGGCCAAACACTGAGGGGGCCAAGAAGAGAAAAAAGCAACTTCTCTCTTTGGGTGGCAGCGAAGAGGTGTTCAGGGAGGAACAATTACACAGCAAAGTCCACTTCCAGCAAGGCAAAGGAGTAGAAGCACCTTCCTGCTTTTTCCACGTGATATTCTGTTAGAAATATCTATCCCCAAGTGGAATACAGCCTGTAAAAATTCCAGTAGCTCTCACCTTACTGATATTTGCCAGTAATGAACTTGACAGAAAAAGAGGATAGGAAAATACCAGTGAATACCCAGGTCTAATATTGCCTTCACTAGAGTGAACTGCCACTACTTTTTAATTTCTGACTCATAAAATTAATTTTATTGAATTTATTCCCATACCTTTATAATTATTTGAGTCTGGTTGTTTCCTGAAAAAAAATGAATCACAAGTTTCTTCCCCTTTGATTGTGTCTGACAGCTGCTTCATACATACTTTTGAGAACAAGTTGTGAAGGGCTTTTGGATGGGAAGAAACTCCTCAGCATTATGCATTTAAGGTTTGGGGGGTTTTCCTCAATTCCAGTGCAACAACAGCTCTCTTCCCGTCTTGCTTTTAGTCTACTTGTGTAGATTACACAACTCAAATTTCAATTTTTATGAGTTTTACTTCTCTGCCCCTTGTTTATGGGGCAGAATATCATGCTTTTAGAAAGCTGATCTTTCATTGTTTCACCAAAAACAGCTGGGCTCTGGTAGCTTACTCTTTGCTGGTAATCTTTCTCCATACTGGGAAGTCCAATATTGTGGTGAGAAAGCACGGAAAGTTCAGTAGTTAATCCATGAAACTCTTGAATAATTCATTGCAGCTAAGCCCTTTAAACTCCCATTTAAGTCGTTAGTAATGATGAGTAGTTCATTCTGAAGACTTCTGTTTCTTGTGTCTAATATAAAGTACAAGCAGGATAAACTCACTACAGTCATGTTTCATCTGTAAAATTATTTCACTGGCAGGAAAATGATTTTTTCTCATCTTCCAGTCTCTTTTCATCCATTTCAGAAAGTACTAGATGTTTAAGAGTCACTACTGCTTTTACCGTCTTATATGCGTATGTTACTGAAAAAAGACATTTGACTGAAGGGTATTCACAATATTTTATTGGAAAAGGCAGTAGTATATTAAATTCTTTCTTCATGATATTGCTGTTTTCCTCAAATAAGCTGTTCTAAAAATATTATGAACATCAACACCCAGCTCTGGGAAATACACAATTCTTTTCCTGCAGAGATCAGAAATAAGAGCCAAGTAAATTTCTTAAAATTCTTGTTCAAGTAGAGACTTTCCCTACTAAAGTAATGAGGAGTACAAAATGGCCCTCAAATATGGAGAGCTCCAGGGTTCAAGGAAATCAGTAACCCCTTCTCCCTGGTAGTGTTTGCAGCTCTGTGTGGGGAACAAATGGAAAATTATATTTGTATGTTTTATTAATTACTGATAGAGAGAAGTGGTCCTTCAGCACCCTCAGCAGTGGACAAGGGAGAGATGAAATTTTAATGAAGTAGAACTGGGTTTTAGCAAATTGCTGGAAAATGATTTTTTTTAAAGTCATCCTGGCATGTGTTAAGCTTTTAACTATGCTTTCCAGAATATCAGAGTGAGATGTCCAGGGTGACAGTCACAGAAATGCTGGAGCAATACAAGTGTTTGTCCACAGCTCTGCTTCACAGCCTAGAGCTTGTGCTTTGCTCAGCTTTGCATTACACTTGGGCTTACAGAACCCACGCTGTCCCAGCATGGAATGACCTAAAAAACAATAAATCCTGTCTTGAAAGTTAAATCTTTTGCTGATCTTGTAACCTAGAATAATTCAGAGTGAAAGAGAACTCACAAGGACTCCAGTCCAAACTCCTTCTCAAAACACTTTTGGCTTTGAGGTCAGAACCCGTTGGAGCTTAATCCAGTCAGATCTTGAAAGTCTACAAAGACTACACAGACTAATGTTTATATCAATAATTATATTTAGTTGGTAAGGGACCAAATTTCGGGTGGCTCAACCACAGGCAAGTGTCTTAACTTTCTGATCAGGAAGTTATCCTAATGCTTTAAGGATAACACTTTTAGGCATTTTCCATATAAAGGGAAGTGGTTGTGAAAAGAGGGCCTAAGTTAGAGCTCTCCTCTGCAGAGATGGAAATATAGATGCTGAAATATAGTGGGAGGCCATGAATAACAAGGGAGTGCCTGCTGGACAGGTGCATACTCCAGCGCTTTTAGGGTGTATTTTAAACAACTTTCTACCCTCTCCTCTTCTCTTAAAAGTGCTCACAGGAATCTATCTGAAAGGAGCACTACGTTGTGTGAAAACACTTCTCCAGCATGGCCCAGGAATAAAATAAATACTTCGGCACTGCTGCAAAGTGAATTTCAGATAACTGTGGGTTGTATTTGAGAGGCTGAAAATAAGCAACAGCAGGCAGGGGAAGTGGAGCCCAGGCTCTGGGGTTTATCAAAGGTGAGCTGCCTTGAGGAACTCACTGGGCACCCCATGCTCGCTGCTTGCAGATGTCATGGCTCTTCCCTGGAACATGCTGTGGGATTAACTGAGGGGTCACAGTGTACATGCAGTGTGCATACTAAAGAAACACGGCTATGTGTGTTAACTTCACAGTTCCTCATCTTTATGTTATCATAGGTGGTTCTGCTGATTCGATTTCTCCTTTAAGTGGGTTTCTGTGAGAGAAGGAAACTTTGTTTCCAGAATCATTTAAACTTCTGCAGGGCTTTTTTATTCCTCAAGCACCCCCATGACGTTTTGAAGGCGTAAAGATTAATAGTTAAGGCTATTACAGTCTGAATTTTCTAATGATAAAATCAAACTTCTTTCTGACAGACACCCCTGCAACAAATCACTCTACACATGGTGCTGTAGAGAGCAGTCAGAAGGAAGGGATGTCATGAGGGAACTGAGCAGGCTCTGCCAGGCTACTCAGCTTTATTCAATGCTTAGTGTCATCAGGGGTCACTTAAGGTGTCATCTTTCTTCTATGTAGTATATTTTTATGGCAGCCATTACAAAGAATCCCGAGGCAATTTACGGACACTCAGCAGAAAACTGGAGTTGCCCATAAAATAGTATGGTGGGGGCAGAGGACAAATGAAGCAGAAGGAAATGTTTGGTTATTCATAAGCCAAATGACCCCTGAAAGAAAGCAGTAAAAACAGTAGAAGGTGTTCTAAGATGATGTGAGGCTTCAGGCAATGTGACTTAGCACATTTTGCAGTGAGAACATGCTGGTTTAGGAGCCCTTGGCTGTGTTTTGGCATGGGGCTGGGAGGCATTATCCAGCAGAGACCTGCTCTGCACTGCTGAAGGACAGAGCATTTTGGTGTCATCTCAGAGGGGAGAATAACAGAAGGATTTTTCGTCTCCCGTCAGCATCTCACCTGTGTCACAAGTTAACTGTGGGGGAAAGAGGTCTGGTACCACTCGTATTTTATTTTGTACCATATTGTTTTTTCTTATGTGAGTCCTTTGGCCCAGCCACACCAAACCTTTATTTCATTCCAAATAACTCTCAGGTGGATGAGCTGTTCTAGAGTATGGTTTGAAACAGGCTTGTGCAGCCAAGCTGGGGATAGCCCTTGCTTACCTTCTAGTCCCTGAACTATATGCTTCATTGTCTTCAGAGCAGCACAAAGCACAGAAAAAAAACCACTCCTGCAGCAATTGCTGAAAAAGAATATGTTCCTTATTGAAAATAGCTTTGCTTGGACGAGTAGAAAACTGATATATAAATGTAACTTGAATGAAGTGAGTGATATGTGACTTGTTCTCCGAGTGGCTCTTAGTTTTCCATCCCAATGTTCAGTCTGTAATGCGAGTTTTAAGTTGTGCACCACTTTGCTTCCATGGCTTTTTGTTGTTTGGAACTGCAGTGTGTTTCCCTTGCTCAGTTAAAAGCAGTACTATTTTTGTACAGTGTTTTGTCAAGTGCTGTACAGGTGCCATGGAGAAGACCCAGTCTTAAGGAGCCTTTATAATGTTACAGAGAACACCCCAATAATTGCTCTGCCAGGTCACTTTTGTAACCTCCATTTATCAGCAAGCCTCAAACAGATGCTGCGTGCTTATAATGAAATTGAAGCTACTTTGTTTCCTATTATCTTGGCCCTAATATTTTATTTTAGGTTTATTTAGGTCTCTGGCTCTTAAGGTTTCACAGAAAGCCTGAAAAATGTGGATCAAATGTAACCAGTTCATACAGTTAACAGTGGATACTAAGAGAATATCCCCCAGGGAATGTGAATTCCTTATGCATCTATGAAAATTACAACAGAAACTGGCAAAAATCCCAAATATAATCTTTAGTTGTTCTAGGATTCAAATACATGGAAAGTATTTTAGCTTTAAGTTCACGAGCCAGTTGCAAAAGAAATAATTATATGGCTGCAGTGTGAACACACTTTTTCCACTAAAAAGCTGTTATGATGCAGGGAAGGGGGCATAATGAGCTCTCTTTATTTTTAATTTAAGGGTAGTAGAGGCATTCATATTCAAACACATATTAGAAGTTCAATCTGCTATTAAGGGAAAGTGGTCTGTAGGTCTCTAACTATACTTGTGTCATTATCCAAAATTGTAGGCAAAAAAGACCTGGGGAAGGTGGCAGTTTGGTATCTTACCTTGCTGGCATCAGTAAGAATTCCTTCTTTTTGTTCTTCAGGAAGAAAGACAGGGAAGACAATTTATAGGTACATGCAGGAGTCTTTTTTCTATAAAAAGACTTTAGTATTCATAGCAAAAATCGCTGAATTATAATCAGTCTTTACTACTTGTCTCTGTTTTAGACACTTTAGCTGTAATAACACATCCCATAAAATGCAATATTTATTTAATTCAACGCAATTATGTGTGGATAAAATTTAAATAGGACTGTTGTCATTTTAATTTAAATTCTTTGGCAGGCAATTCAGTTTAATGGTAGTTGATTAAAAAAAGTAAAATGTTCTTTAGATTCATAAATCAACCCAATGTTCAATTTATTCAAAACACTGAATTAGGCACTCAGCTAGGGCACTGGAGAAGAAAAAATTACATTGCTTTCACTAATAGCTTTTTTGAGTATGCAAATTTTTAGTCAGTTTTAAATGGCTTTGCAAAAAGGAGACTGGTGTAGGAATTAAAAAAATAAAAATCCAACATTGTTCAGGTAGTGAGTGAGTCTATCTTCACTCCTGCCTCTTTAGGTTTTTATATAAAACAAATTATTCTGACACCTAGTGAGGAAAATTTCAAATTGCCCGATGTAAAACCAGAAGCATAACTACTGTTTGGTCTGAAATGATTACTTATTGAAATTAGTGGGTGTTACTGGTGCATATCACCGTGGGAAAGGGTTCCCTGGCATTTGTTACTGACATTTCTGGGGTGCCTATTAGCGAGCTTTCACAGAATGAGCAAAAACAGTCTTCAGATTTAAAGCTGTTGAACTATTTTACGCTCGGCTCCAATCCCACGGGACTGGTTAGTCTGTAAACCAGTGGGAAAACTCTTGTAAGTCTGACAGAATTTGGGTATCACTCTTACTGCTCGAGGTTCTGCTTCAGTCCTTGGCTTAGTGCACCTTGTCGTGCACCACATGTGGAATATCTTGGTTCGTTTGCTCGTCACCTTGTGCCCAGATCCAGCTGTGCCTTAGGGCCTTTGCTGTCCAGTCCACCGAGTTTCCACACCGATCACACCCCTGCTTTCAGATGTTCAGGAGGCCACAGCAGTGTGAGTACCCCCCTGGCTGTTCCATGCAAACCTCAGAAGGACAAGGCACCGGGTGTTGGGGCAGGCCCGGTTTCACCGGGAAGCTGAGATTTCTGTAGCCTTGCTGCCCTTGCTGTGCCTGGAGGAGATGTGCAGGTTAATGCTCAGTCTGGCTGCTTTTCACTCAGGAGACCAGCGAGGCACTCGAGCCAAAAACGGAACCATGCTGAGGACTTGCAGCTTTTTCAGACCCGTGCACAAGGGCTGGGCAGAGGGTGAGGATGTGAGGGCTGCATTTAACCCTGTGGATGAACAAGAGCAAAGCTCTTGCATTGTGTCATCTCTTATTCCCTCTGCCTGAGGTTTGGGGAGGTTGAGAGGAATCTGGCTCCTCATCCCTGCAGGATGCCTGATGATGGGCTCTAAGGCAGGTCCAGGCAGTGCAGAAACACTGGCACAGCTCACTTCTGAATCCTGCAAAGGAGAAGGGAACTATTGCAAGAATGGAGCCAATCTCCCTTTTTCCAAATGGTGCTTCTTAATAGACACAGGCTTTCTTTGGAAACTGCTATTAGCAGTAAAAATTCAGATTCCCTCTAATTAGGCAATCTTTTCTCCTTATCTTCTAGGACAAGGATAAGACCTCCCCAGTGGATTTTTGATATTTGTTGTCCCAGCTGGGACAGCCTCTGCTAGACCAGGATGTGGAGAACAAGGAGATCCTTTAGATCTCCTGAAGTTTTGTTTCAGCCTCTGAAAGCCTGCAGAAATTTTCTGTGTGTGAAACAGATATCGAGTCATGCCTGGTGCTATTCTGAATGCCCAGATAGCACCAGATAAGCACAGCAGCATCTCCTGACACTGAGCCAAGCTAAGCTTTAATTCTGCAGCACTTTCTGGAAATGTTGGAGAAAATGGCAAAATCCGTATCATGGCACTTTGAGGGTGCGCCTGGCCGTGTGTGACCTGGCTCTCTTGGTCATCCTCTCTTTACCCCTCCAAAACAAGTTCAGAGTGACCACAAGTCAGGTTTTCTTGCCTCTCAGATGCTGAAACCTGTAAAAGTTAAAAAAAAAGCCATTCTTGGGTAAGTCTATTTAAGTCCTGTACTAATGCCAGGGTGCTGGAGTAATGAATGTGATAAATGTGAATGGATGTTAATAAATGTAAATATTTCATATCAGTTGGGTGTTGTGCTGTGCAGAACAATAACGCTGAAAATGGTTTGTCAGTTTGATTAATGTGCCTGTTTCTTATACAGCAAACTCTGCAGGAGTTTGTATTCCTTAAAAGCAAGGTTATAGATGCAAGGGAGCTTAGGGAAGATCTCTGTTTTGCTGCTCAAACAAAGTAATATATTTAATATTATCAGAGGGTTGACAAGAAGAGCAGTCCCTTGATTAAATATTTACCTTTTGAGACTTTATCTCTATTGTAAAAAGCATCTTAAGCAACCTGTTATGAAAGGGCCCTGAAAGCACTCTCAAAACCCAGAAAAGAATAACATTCATCTTGGATTAATCAAGGGGTTTTAAAAAACACATTTCACAAGATTTTTATGATGGAGTGTATTTTATAAAATGTTCCAAATGATATTTTAAATGTGGATTTGTACTATTTTTTTCTTACATTTTTCAATCAAAAATTCCGGTTAAACTGTTTTGCGCTGCAACATTTTGAGGATTACACTGCATCTCAATTCTTCAGGGTCAGGTTTTTTCAGAATTTAACAATATCTTTACGTTCCCCACTCGCCTCATTGAGTCCAAGTAACACTGCATGGACTTAAATGAGACTGCACTGCCAGCAAACAGAATTTTCACCCAGAATGGCTCTGTAACAAGCAATTCTGTGATTTTAAGTCCTTGAATTTAAGCCTTTGTATAAGTGTTTGACAATTAATACAAAATCCTTCAGTGGATTTATTACTATGCAAAATCCTGTACACAATCACCCTTTTACCAGTGCTGTTATACCGAAGGTGGCACAGAGTTTGGGATGCTCCCTTTTGTGAATTTTGTGTGAGAGCTATCCACACAGCAGCTATGTCTGAAGCAACATACATCCCTTGCAGAGTCAGAACTCTGTATCTAAAGGAAAAGCCTGAAGCGACTCTAAATAAGGACCAGTTAAAACAGATGATCTCTAGAACCAAATCCGTGTGGATTAATGCCACTTGGAACTCAGCCTGACTTTTGAGACGTTTGTGGAACTGGTAAGCAGGTGGTTCTGCTGAAAACTTTGCCTTCCAAGTAACAGAAGCAGTTCTATAAGACGTGTCAGTTTTCTTCCTCTGTGTGTGGGAAGCAGAACATTTAAAAGCAATACATGCTGTGCTCACGTTGATTTCCTGAAACAAAAGGATGTTAGTTGCCACCGCAGTGAAAAGAGACCAGGTCAATATCAAATAAAAGTACAAAATCCAAATTCAGCCTCTTAAAGGCTGAATGATCTATCCAGAGAAACTTACACAAACATAAATGCATGATAGCTGTCTTTTCCTTCCGGATTTGTTTGTGGTCCAAATCCTGTTGTAAAGGATAGCTGAAAGCTTGCTGAAACTAATTTGGGATCCATGAGTTTACTGCCTGATTCCAATTTGATCTCTCATACAAAATCCTTGTGAGTCTCTTTTTCCTAAGGATTATTTTCTGGGTGAAATTGTATTCAGTCACAATTAGATGTGTTGAGAACACTGAAAAATGACATCTAGAAAGTGATGCACGCTTTGTTGTCAAAATTCGTTGTGTGCCAGGCTGACCTTTTGGATGATAATCTTAGTATTTGTGGAGTGAAGAGAGACTGATTTTGTTGCTTTATTCTAATTACACTACAATGTCAGAGTGCCACAGGCTTTTGAAAGGTGTTCAGGAACTGAAATGTCACTAACACAAACAACTTTCCATCTGCTCCCAATTTAATCTGAATGCATTTGTGATTTTGTAGAAGAAGGTCATTTCTGCAACTGGTGAAAGCTGGTAATCAGTTAATCAAAATGCACTGATTGCTCTAATTATTGCATCTTGCACAGGGTTTTTTGTGAACCTTACTCACCCACAGTTTAGTTTTGACATGTTTTGCTTCCTATCCCAGGCAAATATATGGTTTACAAAAAACTTTGACTTCATCAAGTATAACTTCTTTATTGAGAGCTAGAGCCAGACCTACCAGTGGGTGCTGACAATGTTAGACCATCCCATTTATGTTAATTGGCTGGAAATAAACCAGTAAAATCAGTTTGGGCAACTCTGACCCCAGTCAAAGCTGCTGCATGTTACCAGAGAGCCGGTCTTGAGCTGGATTTCTCGTAGCACAGAATGAATATTTCATATAAACTAGAAACTTCTTTGGCACTTGGACTCCATGTTTGACCTGCAGCCTTTGATTTTTGCACAGAAGAAATCATAGTTTTGTTATGGTTTTGGTTGTTGCAGCAATACTTCATCTAGGGGAGAGTGAACAGGAATATATTTGTATTTGATACTGGGCCATGGAGTCTGAAATCTGCATTTGTCCATTATATTTTTATGTAAATAACACTGCTTCATTTCTACATGTCCACGTTAAATACAAACTTAGGGTACTCTAGTTTCAAAAAACCCCAGCAAACAAAAAAACCCCAAAACAGCAACAACAGAAAAAGAGAACTGCAAACAAGGGAAAAAACAAACCAAAACAGACAACAACAAAAAACCCCAACCAAAACCACCTCTCACAGTACTAAGGAAACACAATACATACAATCCCAAGGGAAGTAAGGAAAAAGTCAGTCAGGCTTTGCCTGAGTGCAACTGTAAGCCCAAAGGAAACTGATTCCAGGTTAAAGTCTTAAAAATATTGACTGTACTGGAGGAGCGAGTACCTGAAAACAAAGTGGTAAATGGTTGTGTATTCATTCTGTGGGCTGAAATCTAAGGTTAAGGATTAAAAAGCTAAATAGCAATCTCTTTCCAGGTATTGATATTAAGGAAGCACCATTTTCTAGGAAAAGAGCACATTTGCAAAATAGTTTAATTATTAATGTGAATGTTTTTGCCTAGATGTGTTCAAAAAAAAAAGAGCAGTGGCCTTTGGATGAAACCTTTACTGGTGAAACCTTTACTGATGAAACCTTTAGTACTGAAACATGAATCTATCATTGTCTAACAAATACAAACCAGAACAAGTGTGCCCCATGTGAAATAATTATTAAGAATCCTAAAAGCAGATCAAAATGAGTACTGAAAGAACTAGCAGAAATAGAGATTAAACTATTTTCATGACAAAAGTATCTCTATAATTTAGTCATCTATTAATGAAGCACCAACCATGCTGTCAGAAACTGGCTCAGCCATGAACTGGAGGGAGGTCAGGGTGAAACTCCACCTTGGGGAATGTTCCACAGTAATTGCACTTTGAGTATTCTGCTCTGGAAGGCATCAGCAGATGTCCCTGCCAGGGATGACAAGGGACCTCTGGTCTGACTGGACAGGACAGCTGGTGAGCACAAGAAGCCAGTGCTGATCTTCCTGGTTTTAGTGCAGCAATGTGCCCATTTATGCGATGTCCAAAAGCTGAAGCAGACTTAAGGTTGACAACCTTGCAAAGCTTCATTTGCCTGTACATTATTAATGAGCAAATACTGAAGCTATTGTTACCACAGGATCTACTGCTCCTGGAGATAAACCTGTTGGGATTTTGTCCAGAGAGAGCTCAAGGAAGGCAGCTGGGGACTAAGAACTGCCTTGGCAGTCTGAGGAATTGCTGTGCCACTGCTCTCTTCTGTAGTGAGTGTGCCCATCCTGGGAAAAGGAAGAAAATCTCTGTTTTGAAGAAGTGTATCCTGAAGTTCAGACAGACTTCTGACTATAAAGCCAGTGACAAGAACTTCTCCAAAGGTCCAAGTGACTTCTTACGTTGGCAACTCGACAACTGGCTCCAGTCTTGTTGCTTAGTAGATCCTGCTGTGCCTGGATTCAAGCTGCCTACAAGCAGAGGACTAATTAGTGGAGTGCTAATTCTGCACTGCTCTCTCAAGTCATCCTGGAAGGGAACAGGACCGTGGTACATATGGTCTGTCTCAAGCAGTGGGGGTACCAAATACAAGTTTCTTCTGGCTTCATTAGCAGGCCCTGGATAAAATCTGGAAGCATTTCACAAATTTTGAAAGCTTGAGAGCTAAAATTTCGAGTGCATTCCAATCTGGACCATGTGTCCTTTGAGCTACGACATTCCTGCAAGACTGGCCAAAGAGATGAAGTCTTGAACCAGTGAAAAAGTGTGGAAGAGCAGCGGAATAGAAATTAGGTATTGAGTAGCAACCAAAAAGCAAATACTTGATAGGATTTGGAATTTCAAAGAAGCTTTCAAAGAAGAAGTAGAATTATCTATTAAGCATTTGCAGTCCTGCATGAAAATACATAGCAAAACCTTCTGGAGTGACAAAGAGACTCTTTCAGACATGCTCTTGGAATGACATCAGCAATTCAAGGAACTACAATTTTAAAATCAATCTGAGAGGAGAGCTCTAGAAGCTGAAGATTTGGAAATTAATTTTTTACCCTTTTTTACACCCCTTAAAATGCCCAGTGATGTGACATGGAGGTAGTTGTTGGAAATAACTTGGAAATTGTAGTGGACTCCGACAGCTCTGATTTGATGTTGTTCCTGAGACTGGGATTCTGGTCTCAGAAAGAAGTGCATCATCTTGATTTTTCCAGTTTAGGAAGTGTGATTTCGTGTGTGGCCAGACAGTCAAGAACTGCAGAAGTCTCCTACACTGAGCCCGCGGGGATGGATGGTACCAAAAACTCCAGAGTCAAAAAAAGGGCACTTGCTATAGCTTCCTTTCTGCAAGTAATAAAAGTACATATATTTTTTTAGCTACAATAATTATTGAGTGAGCTGGCTTAAAACATCCCCTTCCTTGCTCCACAAAAAAACCCAAAAAACAAAAAAAACCCCACCAAAACAACCAAAAAAAGCCCAAAAGCAAAACCCAAACAACAAAAAGATGGAAACACAACTGGCTTTAGATGTTATATTCTTGAGCTAGGAGAGCTAGTCCTCTCTTACTCTTGCTTCCAGAGCAGATTCTACCTTGGACCACAGAAAATTGTCGCTGAAAGGCTTTTTGACATTTAGATACGAATTGATTTCCCAGAAACACTTTTTCCTTTGTGCATCTCACGAAAGGCAAGCGGGTAGGGGGTTATTGAGAATGGTGAGGCAGCTCTTGGTAGAACAAAAGGCTGGCAGTTAGCCTAATGCATTAAAGCCCATCTCAGTCCTTTTCCATACAAAAACAGCGTTGTCAAAAGACTTACTGTTCAGAAAGCCATGTTACTATTTATTGCACACTTTGCCAATTAAAAAGAACAAGCTTTATTCCTTGTTGCCTGCAAAGGTAAATCTTTTCATCTGCCTGATACTTACAGCCTGTGCTAGCTCAAATATTGTCTGACATGAAACACATGTTTGTAAAATACTCACCTGCTCTCCAAACCTGCAGGAGGCCCGGATATTTTAGGGTAAGCAACGGAAGGAGCAAAGGCTCTTTGTTAGGTCTTTTCTGAAGCCGAAGCACTGGAGGGAGCTAAGCATTTTTCAACATGAAATCTCAAGGTGAGGACCCTCAAGCAACTGTTGACTGCCCTATTTTTCATTCCTCCTTTTATTAAATGGTGGGTTTTGAGTGAGGAATCAAACGCATTTCAATTCCCATGCCTAAAACAAATGGCAGAGACGTTTTTGAAGAGCTGCAGTCCATCAGTACTTACTGCTGACAGATAACACAGCCTTACATCTTCAGCCAGATCGAATTAGCAAAGGTAAAATACGTGAACCAGTTGTTTGCTGGTTGGCAGCATCTGGACATGAGCCCAGGTGTGCCCAGGGGGGCAAGAGGCCAATGGCACCTGGGCTGTGCCAGCCATGGGGCGGCAGCAGGGCCGGGGCAGTGACTGTCCCCTGTGCTGGGCACTGCTGGGGCCACACCTCAGATCCTGGGGCGGCTCTGGGAACCTCAGGACAAGATGGACATTGAGGGGCTGGAGCGTGTCCAGAGAAGGGAACGGAGCTGGGGAAGGGGCTGGAGCAGCAGGAGGGGCTGAGGGAGCTGGGAAAGGGGCTCAGCCTGGAGAAAAGGAGGCTCAGGGGGGACCTTCTGGCTCTGCACAACTCCCTGACAGGAGGGGGCAGCTGGGGGGGGTCGGGCTCTGCTCCCAGGGAACAGGGACAGGACAAGAGGAAACGGCCTCAAGCTGTGCCAGGGGAGGCTCAGGTTGGATATTAGAGAAAATTTCTTCACTGAAGGGGCAGTAAAGCACTCTAAAAGGGAAGTGGTTGATGGACCATTACTAAAGTGTTTAAAAAACATCTGGATGTGGCACTTGAAGACGCAGTTCAGTGGCGAACATGGTGGTGGTGGTGTTGGGTTGACCATTGGCTTCAGTGTCCTTTGAGGTCTTTTTCAGTATTTCACCAGTCTCCTTTCTGACTTCATCAGTTTTGTCAGGAACATGCTGTTACTCACGGGACATTTGACAGAATTTAACATTTACCTGCTGGCAGGAAACTATCACAGCGACCTGATTTTCTTCTACCATATGTATGGGTCATAATATTGACTGCTATCCAACATTTACAAATTAATAGGATTGTGTTACAGCAAGAGAAATTCATTTTAATAATTAAGACCTTCCCTTTAAGAAGTGTAACTCAGTCTAAATTCTTCTCTTTCTTTGTGTGTGATCTGTGGTAAAAATCCAGGGAGGGTTTTCCTCAATAATGTTGCATTAGAAGGATACCAACGTTTTCTTTAGCTGCAGATTTGTTTTGAGGTTTTATAAATGTTGTTTTTTAGAGTATGTTCAAACATCTGCTCTCCTACTTTTGAAATTTGTTAGCAAGCTGTAAAAATAAAGGAGGGGGGATTTAATCTCTGATACCCTTGGTATGAGCTTAGAGCACAGGTTTTGAAATGAAGGTTTAATGAGTTCTGGCCCTGACTAGGAAAGGACTCAGAGATAAGCACCTATTTACCAGTAACCTATTACAGAGGTACTGAATGTAATGTTTCTAAAAGAACTCTTGAAGAGTGGACAGAGACTTTGTGAAGTTGTCCTGTTTATATGGTTTTGAAACAAGTGCCAGTAAGGTACATGGCAAGCTGGTCCTCAGACTGGTATTTCTGACAAAACGGGGCAGAAGCAGGAGGACAAAACATCTCACCCACATTGCTGTGGCTGCAGCATTTGGTTCCCATACACCCCCAGTGATTTCAAACCACTGTTATGGTAGAGGGAATAAAACTCCCCTCTGATACTTCCCTGGCTTAACCAGATGACCTTGAAGCCTGGTTATTGTCCTTGTCTCCCCTTCCTTAAAGCTCTGCATCAGTCTCACAGTGTTATCATTTCCATGTTCCACTTATTATGCTTTAAAGTCAATGTACTGAATTTACCATCGTACTCTTGTTTTGTGCGGCCTTGGTGATGCATGAGGGCTGTAAACTTGCACCAGCCCCCGCCAAGGCAGTTTTACAGCCCCTGAGTATGGCCAGAGAAGGGCAAAGCAACCCAAGCATGGCAGTGAGTACATCCCACCGTCTCACATCCTGAGCCGTTGAGAGTTCTCCTCTGTGCACTGATGTATGTTGGTTAAAATAATTTATAATTAGTTGATATTCCTTCACCTATAAATAAGCCTTCTTCCCTGAAGAAAATGGTTTTCTCGAAGGTGCAAAATTGCGCCAGTTTTGTAATAAAACTGACCTGGGAGGATTTGTGTGGGGAGAGAGCAATTACAGCAATTAATTACTTGGAAGGAGCAGTTCTTCCCTCCTGCATTTCTTCATCTAGCTGGTTCACAGTTCATTGTCTTTTTATCTCCTTTATTTAAGTCCTACCCATACATCACTGTTATCATTCTCCCCTTGCCCACAAAACAAATGCGGGAGCTCCTGGCCTGTCTCTTAGCAGGAGCACAATTAAGTGCCATCCAAACAGCGCCGCATTTCACAGCAGCTTCAGAAACAGGCATTCCAAGGATTCAACGAGAGGATTTTCTGCAAAAAAAGAGCTGGACTCTCCCTCTTTCCCTCCAGCTGCGATTTCCAGTGGTCATTGAGGGATGTCTCACTGGCTTGCCTAAGGCAGAAGAGCCTGTTTATGCACTTTTGGGATATATTTCCCTGGGATCACAAGCACCAACTTACTTGAAAGATGAACTTGGTCCTCAATTCTCACCACACTGATGGGTTTGGAAATCATCGTTCACGCCTTGGTTCCTTGTTCTTTGCTCCCCTGCAGCCTGGATGAGGACCAGCCTTTCTGAGGGGAAAAGGTGGCCTTAAATTAATGTGAGTGTTTTGTTTTGAAGAATTGTCTCCTAAACTGTTCAGCATGATGGAACTGGTGACCTTTACAGCTCCTCTGCCCCATTTCAATAGAGTTGCTCCACAGATAATTTTAAAAATAATGTTCTACATGAACTAACCTGACTCTTAAGTCCCATTTCTTTTAAGTTTCACCTGAAGCACTTGATCTTTTCTAAATGACATTGGCTTTTAGCAGAACACTTTCCCAGTGCAATCTTTGTCATGGCCCTTTTATAGTCAGCATTAGAAATGAAATTACCTGGAAAGCAATATTTCCTCTACTTCAGAGGCAAGCCATAAGCAATAAAATTACAAGCAATAAAATATAAATGTATCTTAAAGTGAAACACCTTGCACTAGCTTGTTTCTACAGACAGAGAAAAAAAGCTGGCCTTTAGGGAGATGAACACTCTGAAATTTCAGACTTCTTCAAATGTTTCTGTCTAATGCCCTTGGCCAAGTCAAGTGCTGAGTTTATAGACTAAGTAGGAACAATAAGTCATTACACTTCTGATAGAGAATGACTGAGGAGTGCTAAGGATTATTGGGGGATTTTGTGTGCGTGTGTTTGAGAAAAGGGTAGCGTAATTCAAGCTTTAAATTGGAAAGTCAATTTCTTTAAAGTGGAAAGCAGAAGGGTAGATGGCTTTCTTTATAAATAAGCAAATGCCAGCCAAAATATGAAAGAGTATTCCAGGGCTGTAGGGGTTTCTGACAGTAAGTTTAAAATTTCCAAATTGCCTGATCTATCAAGCAAGTCAA
The DNA here is from genome assembly GCA_013400235.1 of Oriolus oriolus. NCBI lineage: Eukaryota > Metazoa > Chordata > Aves > Passeriformes > Corvidae > Oriolus > Oriolus oriolus. The sequence continues at coordinate 237,483 of VXBT01009042.1, forward strand.
AATTGCAGAGATTTAGAGTAATGCAAGGTTCTGCTGTGAGATTAAGGTGATTTCTTTGTCAGATGTATTTCATTCAAAGACTTTGGAAAAACCAAGATATCCAAAGTTCCATGCCTTTTACACACATAAGTATTGCAGGAATTTAAGGCACTTCCCTTCTCAGAAAAAAAAAAATCAGCAAGAAATTTACATTTTTATCAATAGTTTAAAATTTTTTAAAAACACTTTCTGGATTTGCAGACATACATAAACAGATGAGACTAAGGCTGTGTCAAAGCTGATCTTAAATTCTGCTAGGATTTAGTTGTGTTTGTAGTTTTGCTTCCATGGGTTAGACACAGTCTGTTCTATTAGAGCTGCCATTCAGCAGGCTTCTGAAACGCGTTGGAACTCACAGTAGATGGTGTTTTGCTGTTTTTAAATAACAACATTTCATTTAAACTGAATCTCTACAAAACCTCAACAAATCATTGGACTCTGTGTTACGCAGAGCTTGAGAGAACGGGCAAAATACCCCATTTTCCCCTGGCTCATAATCTGTGGTTCTGCTGCTGTAATGTTATGAGGCTCAAAGGCTGCCTGTGATTCCTGCCCCTGATCCTTTTGCCCTGTGGAAGAAATTGGAGGGGGCTGCTTGACATGCCAGATGTGAGTCCTGCAGCGGGGTCCATTTTTTTCCTTGATTTTCCAGAATTCATAGCTGCAAGCTGTTTGAATATGGGAGACTCGGGATGGTTCCTTCGTTTTATGCTTCCCTGTACATCTACCCATGGTTAGGCCACAAACTCAGGGACAGAGGGTGGGAGAGGGATCTGTGCTGGGCTGCAGGGCACAGATAGTTCAGTGAAAACTGTCACAGATCCATCTCCCCTCCACCTATTGTTTTCCAGTCAAATGAGCGTGTCTGAGCCGCTGAAGAGGCCAGGCTTGACCTCGTACACCAAGCACTAAGGAATTATCCTGCTGGGAAGGATGGATCTCCCTTCTCCACCTCTCCGAACAAGGGGTCCTGGACTTCTTGACGTGACCTGGGAGATGCCATTTTGGACAGTCCATCCATGATGATAACTGCCCCCTGTATTTTGTGGCTGGGATCAGCGCTCACAGCAGTGATGGAAGCTGCAGCAAGACCTTCTGCTGCTCTCCAGCTAATTCCCAATGCCCCTTCCCACTGTCTGTGCTTTGTAAACATCAGCTTTCATTGAGCTCGGGTGGAGTAACAGCTAAAAACTGTGGGATAATGAAAATCAATCCAAAATTCTTTGTACCTCTTTCTCCCCTCTGGGGTCAACAGGTCCTTCCCTCAGGGCTGCTCAGCCCAAAATTAATTTGACAACTCTGCTGCCGTGCAAACATGTCCACCTCCTCCATACACAGATGTTGCACCACGCGGGTCTCTGCAAAGCCACAAAACCTACCAAACAAACACCAGCCTCTCACCAAACTGAAATGGATTTGCAAGAGGTACCTTAGAGCAGTTGGAGGGTCTGTTTTGGCTGTTGAATTTCTCTCTAGCTATAAGCAGTAGAAATAAACCCTCACTGAATTTCTTACCAGAAGGTTATGTCAGAACCTCAGAGCCTGGCAGTTCATGAAGATTTAATTAAACATGCTTAGCTGTTTTCCATAATGCATTAACACAGTGAACTCTGAGTCCTCTTCCTTCTCCCAGCGGAAGCTCGGAGGATTCTGTGTTCGCATCTTTTTCCGTCTCTGTTTGTCTGCAGATCAGCCTAGGTCAGTAATGCTATGTGACAAGCTGAATAAAATCTTGCCAGGACAACTTGAACCACAGTTTTACCTCTTCCAGTGATCTCTAAAGCTGCTTATTGATTATAGTTTCCTGCTGCTGGAAAAATAACTACAATAATTCAAGGAAGGAGGAATACTTTCTGATTCTTTGCATTTTTTCCATGTCTGCTGCTAGCCACCTCTTTTCTGAGCCAGAAACAGTGTTGCTCTCATTGCTGTGCTGCTAGACGATACTCAGGTGTATTTTCTAACACTGCTGGAATGCCCAATTTTTCCACAGATGCCAATCCTTGCCCAAATGGAGTCCCTTTGCCAGCAGGTGGTTTTGTGGCTCATGTGGTGAGATAAGACATTTTTTGTCTTGCCTCCTGTTCCTAGTCCAGAACTGTAAGTTTATAAAGTCTCATAAAAGCAGGTTTATAATTATTTCGTGTTTCTGTCTTTTTACCCCCTGCAGAAACGGAGGGATGCTGCCTTGTATTGACTTCCCTGTGTTGCTATTGTATTCCCAGTAGCTTTCACAGAAATAACCTTCCCAGAGCAGTATTAAGTAGTAGTGATTATGTGATAGTGTAATGTTGTATTTTGGGAATATCAACTCCCACAGTCTCATCAAAAGATGATGGGCCTCATTATTCTAGGGAATGTGGGGAGTAAGGAATGGCAGGTATTGCAGGGATGAGGACAGCAGGATTGGTGCTGAGCCTGTGTTTGCACATCTCTCCACAAAGCTGGAGGGGCAGATGTGTATTTTTGATTTTGGGAGGCATTATGTGATGATTATGGAAAATATTGACATTTCATTTACTTGTACTGTGATATTAGCTACTGTATAAAAACGATGCTACAATTAATATCTGTAGTTATTACATTATCATCATCATCGTTGTGTGACATCCAAAAAGCTGCAGCTTCATCCTTTGTCCCCCTACCCTACATGTGCAGTAATTCCCAAAAGTGCTGCAGGAAGTCTGGATGAAAACTTAGTTGCCAGTGCATGGCCAGCAATAGGTATCAGAAAACAGCCTGATTACTCAGGAAAGTTAATTTATTTCAGTGGATTCATTAGTTTGCCTTTTTCAGTAGAGAAGAGGGATTTTGATGCCCAGCCATACTCTGGTATTTCTGGTTTTGGTGCACCAGGCATGGCCTCCTGCTGGAGCTCCAGAGAGACTTGTGTCTTCTGCAGCTCCTTCCAGGGTCTGGCAGCCTTTTGCAGAATTCTGAGGCACCCTAAAACGCCACAGAGCATCTCTGTTTTACACCTGAATCATCCCCTGAGGCTGCTGAGGAGTTAATTGCGCAAACTGGAATTAAAACCCAGAGCCCTAATTATACTATGGAGTCATTTAGCATTCAGAGTTGGGTTCCCTCGTGCTCTGAGTAAGGACAGAAGGGGAAGGGTTGGCAGGCACCTCCTCCTCCTTGTGTTATTCACCATGTTCTGCACTCCGAGGGTGCCGCCCTCCAACCCAAATTCCAAAGGAACGTAATTCTTTGGGATGAAAATACAATGCAAAAATAGGAAATTATGCTATGGAGCTTTTATGTTGGTGGCACAAAAGTTCTGTCACATCAAAGACACCATTACTGCTATTTCTGTCCTGCTCCTGGTGAGGCCAAGCTTGGATCTCCTGGGAGTTTCCAGATGAGGTTGCTGGTGGAATATGTAGGAAGGTGTTGCCTTTATTCTCCCCTCTTTCTTCCTGCCTTTTTTCTTCTTTCTTAAGCTATCAGGAATGAAAAGAGTAGACAGCCTTTACTCAAAAAAATGGACTTCATGAGGTGTTTCACAGGCAAACAATGACAAATGAACACACAGAAAGACCTAAAAGAAAAACTACATTCCTTAAACTGATAAAAAACTGTAAAAAATGCCCTAAAATAATATTTAATTAGACCCACTGGAAAGGGGTTTTTTTTTGCTTCAGCCTTTTGAGCAAAAAGTTGATATCCTTTGTGTCAGGTAGCATATTTTCACAAAAAAACCCCTGTGTTTAATGTGTAAAAATGAACAGCCTCCCCTGTTGGGATTCTGCAGTCACAATGGCTGGTTGAGCACAGGTAACATGAGGACAGATTTCTGCCTGATTCCCATCTCTGATCATGTGCAGCCTTTTCCCACCAATCCCAAAAGTTCTCTGCTTATGCTCTGATTTCGTTACTAGTATCTGAAGGTTTATTTTCAAATCTAAGTTATTTAACAGCCATTTGCACATCTTGCACAATTTTAATCCATATAGAGGTCAGAGACGCTGAAATTTTGAAGCAAAATCAAAAAGATTAATTGGAAAAATGTTAAAACAAGGTATTGTAAAAATTTTGGTATAAAGATGTATTTTCCAGATATTTTTGTTCATGACTGCTCCTTTCTAAAAGGCCTTGGCTTTGATGATTGGAGACTTTCTGCTGAAAGTCATTTCTTAGAAGATTTCTTAGCAGATTTGTTTGTGTTAAGGACACTATGCAAAGACAAACAATCACCTACCATCAATATTGAACATTTCATTCAAATAACAGAAATGTCTGGTATTAGCCTGAGATAGTAATTTGCTGTCTAAAATATGGTAGGTTTTTTTAACATACCCACTCATTCTACACGGAATAAAAAATAAACCAATTTAACTGACTGAAAGAAATCCATGAAAGCATGCAGCATCCATTGCAGTGTCCAGTTCTAGTTTATTTATGAGATTCTCTCCTGTTCTGAGGACTGAAATGACCACATTAACTGACCCAAAAATATAAGTGAAACAGTTGTGTCCAGTTTCACCCCAAGCTTATGGAGCAAGTGAAATTGCAATGAAATTTTGACCCTTTTCTGGACAAACAAAACAGCTTCCTCACTTTCCATGGATAGAAAACACTAGAAAGGGTTCAAGTCCTGTAAAGAATTTTTATAGCTTTTTCTACTTGATCAATCTGAGGTTTCTGTATAAGATCAGACCATAAAATCTGTAGTGAGATATTATCAAAGACTAGAGCTGAAATAATCTCAAAGTCTATCGAGCCTAAATAAACAGCATGTCCTAATATATGCAACTTTTTTTTACAGAAGTAGTATGTAGGCTTTTGATCAGTGACTTATTTGTTATAAATATTGCTGTAAGAAAAAAGCATTAATATTTTTCTATTCTCTCGTGCTAGCATGTGTCTCAATATTTTAATTTTTAATGTGAAGTCTGTATGGAGTTTGTCCTTCCGTGGATTAACAAAGACTCAGGTGGAGATTTCTCAGCCTTCCATTTTGGTTGCCTCTGTGAAAAAAAAAGCCCCTAAAATAAAAAACATGTGATACATCAAGCTTAAAATATTCTGATTGTAGAGAGAGGTTGCCAGAAATTAATTGGAATATAAGTATTGAGAGCTTTGTTTAAATGTACTGTATCTTTGCTCCTACTGAAGCTGGTGACTCCCTGCCAGCACTGACCAGGCAGGGCTAATTGTTGAAACTCTTCAAAATATCAACTTAATACCTAAGCAGTGCAGCCTCAACCTCCACAAATGCCATAATCCTTTGGCACAAGGGAAGTGACTCTCGTGAAGGATGCTGGATTTGCACGAGCTTCCTGTGGTGCCAAATAGTGGTCAAATGAAAACACGGGTACTTCAAAGGCAGGCGACAGCAGGATCATTTTTTAACCTCTATATTTCAGGCCTGGAGTGTGGATTGGTGTGACTTGGGGACTTTGGTTGCTGTCAATGACAAATGCAGGCAGTCAGAGTTCAATGTGTTGAGGAGCCTGTGATGTGCGAGACGCTCGAGCAGCGCAAGGGCCACTGTGGAAACTTCCTTGCTTCTTTGGAAAGGGGCCCTCAGGCAGCACTAGACACTTAACTCTGAGCCCTTCCTTGGGAATCGTTTCTGAACAAAAGCAAATTTGCTTTTCCTGAGGATTAGGTGCTCTCTTTTGCCTGAGCTGGGGTTCAAGGCTGACCTCGGTGATTTAATGTGGTGCTGCTTAGCTCAAGTGGGTCAGCTGTGAGGGAAAATGCAAATGGCACAGGTGGCTCCAGCACCTTGGGTGCATGATCCAAAAGAAGAGCCATTCAGCAATGCTTTTTTTTAATCAGAAGTGCAGTTTTGAGCCATTTGGTCATTCCAGTGAAACACCAGGTGTTGACTGAACAAAGCACAGGGCGGTGCTATCAGTGAAGGACAACATTTGTGGGAGAGTGGTGAGTGATACGGGCTTAAAAACACTAAAAACAGATCTGAAGTAAGGCGTCTCTCTGAGCTTAGCATCACTTTTGGCCAGCACAGAGAGAAGATTCCCTCAGCCTTGGAAAATTATGCTGCTATTTCAGCATTATTACAAGATGTGGGATCCCCAAACTTTTTCCAGAAACCTCACCTGAGGGGAGGGTGTTCCTGAATGCAGATCCCATCATTACAATCAGAGATTCCCCTTCTGGGGCCCCTCTGTGTGCAGCCCTTCAGGTAGTGTCAGAACTGGACCCAAAAGAGGGTGGTGAGGGGCTCCAGCACGGTGAACATCCGGAGAGTTGTTGCACCCTGTCCCACACCAGCTGTCCCTCAGGGAAGACACAAGGTGGAAGCAGCATGTGGTTGGAAAGCCCCTCAAGATCTAGAAACAGAGACAGGCTCAAATTAAAACCGTGGAACCAAACATGGGAAGACCAAAAAGAGAGCAGGATGCCAATCTCTTGCACAGATTGGACTTGCCTCTGCTTGCTGCTCCAGTTTTTTGCTTTTTACTGGGAAGACTGGAAATCTCCGCTGGCCGAGCTGATGGAACCCCAGCACCTTACTGCGAAGTGACAACAGCGAAACTGTGATAGAGAAGATGAGAAGGAAAATTACATTTCCTGTTTGGCTGGAGATGAAGAATTATTTTTTAAATCTACACAGAATGTTGGCATGATGTAGGAGTGTTATGGGGATGAAGGTGGCAGGAGGGGGAAGAAGAGAGAGAGAGAAGGAAGTATAAATAAACTTAATTAATGATGTCCACTGTTTTTTGAGTGCCTTAATGAAGCTGCTGATATAATTGACATGAAGTCTGTCCCTTTTTTCTCATTTGAGCCACATCAAAGCATCTCTTTCTATGGCATTCCTTGCTTACAAAGAACACAAATTATCACTGGCCAACTTCACTTTTATTAAGCAGTAAGGATTACTTCATATTGAAAGTTTTCACTATATTTAATGAAGGTTATGCCTATCAACTAAAGACATAGATGCAATATTTCATTTTATTCAACAAAGCCGGGAGTGTATATAGGCATGTGAAGTCAATAACTGTAATAAATATTTTAAATGGCTGTAATAAGTAGCAGTGTTCAAACATGTACATATAAGGGATGACATCAAAAAAAGAGGATTTTTTGCTAGGATTCACATAAGAAGTCTTTGGTTCCAGATATTTGATTATGATCAAAGTTTTGGAAATCTAATAGTGACCATCAATGCTGGGGTTTATTAGGCCTTAATTAACCTAAATCTCTCACTTCGTCCATATCACTGAAGTTTACAATTCCTTATTCTAATATTTTATCACTCTCCCAGACATCACACTTCACCATTGCTTTGTCTGCTGCCTTCTAGTTCTATCTAACCATTCTTCATCATTTATCCTTTATTCTGCAACATTTTGTGTGCTGGGCAGGCAAAAGTAGCATTCAAAATTCAAATGTATGTGTAGGGAAGGACAGGGAAGAGAGTCAGAGTCTGCCTCGAGTGCCATTGGTGTTTGGATTTAGCCTTGCCAGCAGATTGATGATTTTGAGTCGTGAGTAGGTTAAAGGTGTCAATATCAGTGTGGTGTTTCTTGTACTTTTAGCAATTACTGTTTAATCTGAGTAGGGGATGCACACAGTTACAGTTCTGGTCAGTGCCTCTCCTTGGAGAATTATCAGTTCTCTTTGAAGAGGCTGCAATCCCGTAAGATCTATTTCAGCTGCAATCCTAATGTTCCATGGACAGTGGACTCTAAATTAAATATTTCCATGGAGGAAAGAGATCACAGAGATGTTACACAACCCTTGGAGCAGGACGGCTCAGAGACAATTAAAAAGTGAAGAGAAGTAGATGACCTGGGACATGCAGGCATTTCTCCTGCAGTGCTACTGCTGCTTTCTCAGAGGTGCACAGAATACAAAAGCTGGGCACTGTTCTTTGCATATTGCTCATTTAATCTCCTCTGTCTTCTGAAACTTTCTCTGGGAGGGGTTCAAGGAGCCATCCCCAGGCTTTCTGCAGAGCCAGAATGGCTTCCAAAGTGCTCTGACCCTCACAGCCCAGAGGACCTTGCTGGGCCACCTCACTGCAAAGCTCTTGGTTCTCCCTCAGCTCTGGAACAGTCCTGTTCATCTTTTCTCTCCAGCATTTCCAATGCATCTTTTGGCTGTCAGGCCTTTCCAGCCTTTCCTTTGTCAGTTGTCTCATTTGGGGAATTTCAGAAGCTGGTGGCTTGTCAGCTCTTGGCTGTTTTCTAATGGTTTCTCAGAAATGTAAGAGCTGCAGGCAGACTTTTACAGGTCACTCTGGCCTTGTCACAGGTATTGCTTTAAGGCTGAGCATTTAAGAGTCAAAAATGCTCACTGGTAGAAAGGAAGGACAAAATTCAGAGGGCCTGCAGACAGTCAGAGGGTTATATTAGTAAATTATACACTTGGCATGTTAGTTCTGACCTACTGTATAGGCAGCGGGGTTTGGATAAAGGGGCAGGGTGAAGGGAAAAGAGAAATTAGAGGGGTTAATGAAAAAGGGAGAAATGAATTAAAGGAAAAGAGAAAAAGAGAGGAAGAGAAAGAGGAAAAAGAGAGCAAAAGGGAAGCAGGCTGCAGGCCAAATTATTGCTTGCTGCTGAATGTGACAGTCTGTTCAGATCAAAAGAAGAATTGGATTTCTTTTTCCTTGCTACTTAATTGTTAAAAGGGTCTTAACCTTTGGGTGGGTTTTGCACCGAGCTCCTTTTAAAAGGCTTTATGTTTATTCGTGAAAGTCCCAAGGTTCTTACTAAAGAAGTCCTTTTCCACCCCCACCCACCAGTGTCTTTTGTTTTACCTGCTGTAGAAAAGGGATGCTTGTCTTTCCATTCTTTTATTTCCAGCATTTTTAATACATAGGTTTCAGTTTATATTGCCCTTTTTAGAAAGTTGTCTGATTAAATTCTGAAACTGTAGAATTCTGACCTTAGTTTCCTCATACTGAATCTCTATTAGAGAAATTCTTTTCTAGAAAATTAACCTTTACTGTCGTTTTTCTGACTGAATCATCAGCAATTATTTTGTCTCTGCGGAGTGTTTTTATGGCTCTCCAGAAATTTATGGGTAACTGTCTTAGAGGAACACAGTCACAGAAAGGGCTTTATTTCTACATTTTGAGAAGTATTTTGGGCGTGCATCACTTAGGAGCAAGTTAATGAGCCTCCACGAGCTGGTACATGAGCTGGTCGCTGTCTGCAGGGGTAGGTAGGGCAGTGAGAGCCCTATGACAGTGAAGGAACACTTTGCAGCCTGACAGTGTTCCGTGGATCCCCTTTTGGTAATTGGGAGGGAACTGTTTAAAGTGTGTTCTGCAGGCAGCTGAAAAAGCGGGTGTAATTCTTCCTTTTGGCACTTGTGTCACTGTGACTTAGTGCTTTCACGACATTCAGCATCTGTGAGCCCTGTCTTGTGAGTCCTCGGGGAGCAACTTCTCTGTGATGGCAGGGGAGGATGTAGTCATAATCCCTTTTTTCAGATGAGGTTATAATTCCCATTCTGGTTGGAGGCCCAGCTAGATGGAGGCTTATAAAATTTGTGGAATAATTATCAAGACACATATTCTATAGCTAGGAGACAGTAATTCCGGATCATAAAGCTCAAAGAGCATTTAATCCAGCTGTGTTAGACAAGAATGGGATTTATTGGCATAAAACTAGCAATCCCTTTTTTTCCAACCTCCAATTCAGTGCAGAAAAAAAGAGGAAAAGAAAGGAAAATGACTGATGAGCCCTGGCAAATCTTAGTGTTGAGGTTTAAGATGTAATCCTGCTTTATCTCCAGTCTCACTGCCAGAGGTTACCAGCCTTCTAGTAAAGAAACCTGCACCTTCAGCAAGGCAGTTTCTGGGCAGATTTCAATATTTTATTGGAAGCCAGTACCAGGCATGAGGATACCACGCTCTTTACAGAAGCAGCTGGTTCCTTTCTGCTGACTTTAACTTGAAGCAACTTCCACCAAGAGGGCTGGGCAGGAAGCTGGGATGAGCTAGTGATGCCCTGAACAAGTCCCTGTCCAAGCTGTGTGTGTGTGATGAGGCTGCACCTTGCCTTTCTCTTGCACACCCACAGGCTTTGCCACCACGAAGAAACAGAATAGAAAAAAGGGCTAGAAAAGAAAAAACAGGGTTAAACATCTCGCAAAAGTCTCAGTTCTAATTACAGTCTTGACAGAAACTCAGGGAGACTTGTTGGAGCTAAGAAAGTTAATGTATTCCTAATTGTGATCCCTGTGACCTTTCAAACTGGGAAAAGAAAATTAAGGACAGTTTGTCCTAACAAAGAGAAAAATCTGGCCCCTTTCTGAAATTCTGTTGCAGTGAGCACAGCTGGAAGCAGCCCTCACACACAGTGAGGACGAACAGAGTGCGTTATCCATGACAGAATCATGAGGTATAACCCATAACTATTTCAAGCAATTTGCCTTTCTTGGTTTTACTGCAAGTTAAACCATTGTCTGGTGAGGACAGCTTGGAGTAAATTTTTGTTTGTTTGTTTGTTTCTAACTTCTTCAAAAATATTAACACTAACTTTCTTCCTTCATTTTTCCCAGTAGCAACTGCTCCATATTTGGACACTCTGTAAGGAATCTGGGTCCAACCTGATTTTCAGTGAGACTCAGCCACTTGAATGTCCAAACAAATCATTAAATAGGATTTGGGGCCCTGCTTCCATACCCACTTATGGAAGGGCTCAACCTGACCACTTTGTTCTTCAGTACTGTAATTATTATCTGCTGAAGTTCTGTAATCCTGGTATAAATATACATAACATTATTCAAATACACTTTTAAAGTATAGCTAACTACATTTCAAGAACTTGGCCCAGAACTTGGTAATTTTACTCATTTTGAGAGGGCCCAGTCAGGACTCAGTTAAAAGATATTTTCTGGTTTTGCTACTTGTAAGAAAGATAATTTTGGGAAACTCATGGATATGGAGCATTTGAGGCCTGTATGGTAGATTTTGGGCATTTTCCCTTTTTGTGACAACAACATTTATAACTTCAAAACCCAACAAGGTACTTAGATTGAATACAGCTGTACCTGATTATCTAATGGCATAGGCCTTTGGCTGAGGTAATTAAAATTAGATGTCAGAGTCCCTACGTGGAAACATAGATCTGGAAAAGCAAAATAACCCACCAGAAAATGATGATGACAGGCTAAAGAGAAAGTATATTTTATGACAGAACTTTTAGAAATTTGGTTATATGGTTTTTATGCAACTTTCCCTCTTTTCCAACCCATGTATTGAACCATCCATTTAAATTTAATGTGTGACCCCCAAATGCACACTGCCATGAATACAGTTAAACCATGGAGCCACAAGTTGATAACTTCTTCCTCTTTCAAATCTGTTTTCCTGGTGCAGTGCTAGATTTCTGTCCATGCTGGGTACTGTGAGCCCAAATTTGATACACACAAGAAATAACCAAAATTTGTGATATCCATATCATGAAGTGATATAAAGACCGTCAAAAATTTCATATTACAGTTGGCTTTTTTCCCCATAGAATTTGAATGCGGGGGAAATGTTTGCTACCCTGAAAATATTAGGATTTTTGTGGAATAACTGGCAAGATGGTCACCACGACTCGGCGACGTTACATAGTGACAAGAGAAAACAAAAATAAACCCCAGTAATTGAATTCAAAGGCCGACTTGCTCAAGATTTCCTTATTTGCCATTCATTGTTTTAATAGGAATTATAAAGCAAAAAATAAAGCCAGAAATGAAGGGAAATCAGTCTTTTACCCTTGGCCTCTGGAAATTCCCTTTCCGTTTGCAAAGCACTTGTTTTCCTTTCCTTTTTTTTGTGTCACTTAAATAGGTAAAGTGTCAGGCTTTGTGTGGGGCACTGCTAGGATGCAGCTCTGTGTCACCAGGAGATGACAATTGCTGGGTAAGAGGAATGAGAGCTGACAGATCACCAAGGTTTCCACAGTGCCCATTTGGCTGAGGCACTCTTGGCTCACCTGCAATGTCCTGCCTAGAACACCAGGCAAATTTGTTTCCAAAGTATTATGAAGGAACAGCATGAAAAAAAGAAACTATGAAAACCACTAGTTTAGATATTTTATACACTCCTGTTATTTACTTGACCTTTTTTCCGCCTGGCTCTTCATGTATTTTTAAAAGCTTTTAGCAAGCTGCATAGAGGCCTGGCTGTATCTGCCCACTGCTGACATAAATAGCATGCCTGGGAGTGATAAAATACCAGCTTTCTTTAAAAGCCTTGTAAATGGATGTGTGGCAGAAGCAAGAGTTACTATTAAGCAGCTTTTAAGGCCTTTCCAGAAGCCACCCTTTTTATGCAAGTTTAGTCTCGGTGTTGAAGGGAACCTTTTCCAACCTTTCGTGCAGTATCATCTCTACATGCTCCTTCAGGGTGTTATTTCTCAGACTACTCATCCTAGTAGAGGTAATAGTTTCAGCCTAAGAGCCTTTTGAGACTGAAATACCTCCGGTAGGTTGCTTAGTGCTGCCGCTGTCCAGCAGTGTAGGATGTAATTATGGCTCATCTTTCTGTGCCCACCTTCCCTCTGCTGTGCAGCAGCTGCAAGCAGTATGAAATGTGTACAGGACGTGCCAGGAATTCCCCTTTTTCTGCCCTAAAAGAAGAGCTGAACACGTACCTGGCATGTTTTTAGACAGCTGCAAAACATCCTGCCCCAAACACTTGCAAAAATGACTGGAAGGGTCTTTAAGCAGGAAGGTAATATTGCAGCGTATGTATTGGATTTACCACCTCAATCCTTTTGATGTAGCTATTTACTTTTAAAAGAACTCTTTCTTTTGATATGTTGTATCTGCATCTTTTCATTTACTGCGTGTCCCTAAAGCTGCTGTGCATGGAGAGAAGGAATTAAAGACCACAGACACAGTGAAGGAATGCTCATTTGTGAGCTGGGAACGTTGTACTTTGTAGAACCAGAATTATAAGGGCTGAGCAGCTTTTACCCCAGTAGTGAGGGGTGCCTGGCACTAACAACCCTCCCCTGGGAATGTGCCTTTTGGGCCTATATCACAAAGTGGAAGAATTCCATGACAACATACAAAAAAAAAGTTAAATAATCGAGCAATTTGATAAATGAGTTGCTGAGGGCAGCTATAAATGAGGAGAAACTGATAATGGAGGTTGGAGGGGGATAGGGAGCTGAGTGCTGCTGGGTTGGGAAGTTCTGTTTCAGAGGGGCACGGCAAAGAGTGTCTGCATTTCCTGTTTGCTGCTAAATAGTTCTGAGATAACTCTTCTGGTGGCCCCAAACAGCGAGGAAACAGAGGATGTACGAAATAAACATGGCCTGTCTTGTTAGAAATGACATTTGGCAATGCCTTCCCCCCATACCACCTTGGTGGTATGGTTTGGCTTGGTTTTAAAGGTTTGGTTTGTAGTGAGTGAAGAGTACCAGCGGATGGATCACTTATTCACAGATCTCCATACTTTCAATCTGACAAAATCCATATCTGTGTGGTTGGTTAAGGAGTGATGACTGTAAGACTGCACTTCATGTTAAACATAAATAAATATAAATAAATGCAGTTAAGGTTCCCTGTGGTTATTGCACACTGGCTTCACGTAAGGGAAGCTTTGACAGAGCTGCGGGGGGAAGAACCACCAACTTCCAAACATATTTTCATTTCAGTTTATTGTAACAGAGGCTGAAACAAGCCTCAGCTCAGGTGCTGGCTGAGGAGCAGCCCAGGTTAACTCAGCTGGAGGATGGACAGCATCTTTCAGCAGGATGGGATGGGTGGTGGGGTCACTGGCAGCCACTGGGCCTCTGTGTAGGACCTCCCTGTGCCTGGGAGCCTCTCTGAGCCCAGAATCCTGTCTGCAGGGATTTAAGGATGTAAAACACATGTGCCTGGCTGCCTGTTTATTTATCCACTCATCGTGAGCAGGGCAGTTGAAGGACACAGTCAAAAAGGTTTTGAGTGCTAGGGCCAAGGGCTGTGCTTTTCCCACCTGGGGCTGTTGGATAGACTGTGGGAACAGAGCCTAGGGATGGCAACAGCAGGGTGAAGAAAGTGCCCCTGGGTGCAGGATAAAGGAAATGATGATCCCCACAGTGGTGTCTACTGGAGAAAAATCGGTTTTGCATGTAGGAGCTGGCACTGCAGAGAGACAAATGATAAGAAACTGAATTAAGTTGTCAGAATAATGATAGTGTACTAAAAGGAGAAACATCCACCATCTCTCTTTCTGCTTATAGCCTGGAGAATTGTGTCTGAAAGGGAACTTACATTAATGCTTGACACTGGAAATGTCCAACTCAGATTTATGAGATGAATCTGTCAGATTTGCATTTGTTTACTGTCAATGGGAAAACAATGTGAAGCGGATATAATGTGATGCAAACATCTGAGAAGGGAAAAATACAGGGGGAAAATCAATTCACTCTTGGCAGCAAACATACAAAAATGGCTAAATGATTGCCACATTAGTGCAGTGGATTGGGACCCAGCAGGTGCCACTCAGTCCTGGCCTCTGCTGCAGAGAACTGCAGTCACCCACTTTGGCCCAAGCCTTAGAACACCACCACCCATTTTGGCATTTGACTGCCCTGGAATCAACTCCCAAACGAACAGAAATTTGGCACCTCCTTCCTGTGTGCCTCACTTCCCAGGAAACTGAGGGTGATACCAGGACAGTCCCCCCAGCTGCTGAATTCTGAACCCCTGGGTGGGAGCTCTTCCCTGAGGCCCTTTCCAGGCAGGACCGAGCTCAGGGGGCTCTGCTGCCAGCCAGGGCTCCCTACCACTGTTTAAGGAATAAAAAAAAAGTTTTGTCATGATGACATGATCATGTTAACAGGCAACAATATCCAATACTAAGGACATTCTCAACCCTCTTCCTAATTAGTGCCTTAATTAGTTTTCTACTTGCCACCCTCATCAGACTTGCCTCACTAAGCAAATGACCATTTGACTTACTGAAGGAAATTCAGATACAAGTCCTGTTAAAATTTCATTGCTATTGGCATCTTTCACATTTCAAGTGTCCGTATCAGTTTCAGTTCCAAGGAAACAATCCTGCTGGCATTTCAATAGTTAAATGCTCTGACTTGCTACAAATTCCTTCACTACATTTGCTACATGGCTGGGTTGATAAAGATAACATGTCTTGTTATCTTTATGCTTCACTATCAAACAAACATAAAAATTTTTTAGACTTTCAGATTTTTTTAGTAACTGCTATCACCAACACACACCTGTTGCGCCAGATGAGACAAAGCAATGCTGCTTTACAGGAGGAGAAGTTCCCCTGCAGGCCAGCTGGAGAGTTTGCTGATCTGTGAATCAAGGGGAGCTGTTTCCCCAGGCACAAGCTGAGCTGGCCACCAGTAATGTGGTTTCAACCCATATCAGCTGAATGGCTGCCTTAAAAATCATGAATTTGAGAAGGCAGATCAGATGAAGCAAAACCGTTCCTAAGGTGTTACTGCATGAGAGAAAAATGGAGGTGCCCAGCTTTGATGACCTCCCTCAAGCACGTTGTCTTGCAAAATCCTAAGCCACACAGAAGAAACAGTTTAAAAATAATACCATGCTGGGGGCAGGCTGAGTCCTTTAAAAACTTAGTGCTTAGGGCAATTAAGAGAGGAGGAAGATTTCAATAAAAAGAAGGGAACACAGGCTGTTTAATAAGCAATGAGCCAAGGAAAATGTGTAGCCAGTAGCAAAATGAAAGAAGATAAGGAATATATTTCACTTGATATCCCTTGACTGCAACCTCTTTTTGCTGTGGAATTATGCACCTGGGAAGTCCAGAGCTCCACCACTCTCCATGACCAGGTGAACACAAAGTGCACCTGCATGGCCCATGCTACCCATGGGTGCCTCCAGTATTCCCAGAATTCCTGTTGGAAAAACCACCTGAGTAGACTACAGGGAGAACTGCAGCTCTCCCACAGGTGCCATGTTTCCTGATCATCAAGGTCCTCACTCACCCTGTGTGCTCTGAATGTCTTATGAAACGTTAGTGCCGATGTGGACTTTGAAACCAGACTCAAAAACCCAGAATACCTTGTGCAGCTTAGCGGGATTCTCAAAAATGAGGGAATTTTGTCACCACAAAGCATATAACTGCATTAAATAAAAAACAGGTATAAATATAAAAATAAAAACATATGTGTGTTAGAGGCAGCTGTTTTCTTGTGATACAAATTTCTGTATTACCTTCTTAATAGGCTGAGGAACATAAAAGAACTGATCACCGGCTGTAGGTGCAGTGTGACGCAGAACTGCAAAGACAAATGTGATAGTCTTAAAGTGAGATAATGAAATATAACAATAGGTTTTCATAACATAGGAACAATGCTGTAATGTAAATGAGATTAGTATAATTGGACAGTTATGTGAACTTGAAAGTAGAGAATGTTTTAAACATCCCTATATCTCGGGAGGAATGATTTTTTGGGAGCAGCTTTCAGTATTTTTTTTTAACGACAAGAATATTACTATATAAAATCCTGAGTAAAGAAAATCAGCCAATCATAAGAGGTCTGTTGAAACTAAAGGCAACAAAAAATTCTGGAATTACATCTTGAACCAAAATGCAAGCCTCTGAGAAACAAACAGATGATCTGCTTCCTGGGCTGATGAAAGGCCAAAAATAGATAATTTTTTTTAAGTGACAGAGTTCCCAGAAGTTTTGTTTTCAGTTCACCAACTGCTCACTGTTCACCAAGGTATTTGTTTTTAAATATTTAAGGATTTTTCTCTCTCTTTTGCAAAATGAAAATTCTCTCATTGAAGCATTCAAGCTTGCACGAACAGCCCTAACTTGTTACACCTGTTTACAGTTGTGTTTTGCTAATGACTAGAGATACAGAAAATAACTTCATAATGGGACATAATTTATTACAAGATCATCTACATGTGAAATTCTCTTGAAGGAACAGGGTCTTTGAGCCATTTTATATAGGTTTAATAGAAAGCAAACTGTGAAGATGAGTTCTTAAGCTATTTTTTTTTTTTTGCCATCCTTATTTAAGAAAGGCTAAAAAACTAAAATCTGTGGAATGTTGACCGTGATGCTAAAGTTGTTCTAGAGGCCATCCCACCTCTTAGTCGCAAAATCCAGATGCAATCTGACAAAAAAGCTTTGACTATTGCCATTGCTCTTGGCTAGGACATTTCTCGGTTAACATAATAGTTAATTCATTCCCAATTAAACACCTCCCTAACAGATAATAATTGCAGTATTCACGCATGGGCAAGGACTCCGCAACATGGTGGAAAAGGTGCAAAGACTTTATTGCGCATCAGAAATTCCCTTAAATACCAATAGAAAGACAGGAAATCACCTCATATAAACAGGAAAGATGTTCACCTCAGTGTCCCCCAATCACCTGGAGTATTTCCCAGACATTGCCTATTATGGTGAAGGATAAACAATACCTTACAAGGTCAGAAACTGCAATTATCACATCTCATAGGCCCAACACTGTCCAGAAACCCACAATCCTTTCTCAGCCCATCCCTGGTGACCTGGCTGTAATCCCAGGGTCACCTCTGGGTCTGAGAACGAGGATCTCTCTTCGGCCGACAAGGCCTAAACTCTCTTCCAGCACACAGTGCCCCCCAACAAATAATCTTGTTTTAGGAGGTCACAAATAGTAAGATTTAAAGAAATTACCAGCAAAATATATCAAGGTAGTCTTTCTTTCAGAAAGAGATCTCTCTGATTAGAAGACCTCTATGCTTAGAAGAAATAATGAATTATTAAAGAGACTCTGAAAGCAAAAGTGGTGTGGAGGGCACACTGGGGACACAAAGGCCTTTAATCTCACCTGAAAGCCACAGCTCAGCATTTTGTCAGTGTAAGACTTCTCATCCGAGGATAAAGAGATGTTCTGACAGCACACGTATGTGTTTTGCTCGTTGGGAGCCACATCTTCAGCCTCCTCTGGTTTGTTTGCTTGCTCTGAGAAAAAACAGCTGATTAGGAACTCTGCCAACCTAATGTAGTCTAACTTTCTAGTCTTGGAAAAACATGTTCTTTCAAGGCACTAACAGATGGACACCAAACATTATTAGTTACTTTGGGAAAATGATATTCCAGGCTTAAAAACCATATAAGGAGGAGCACACAGCCCTGTTTTTAGAACTCTTTCTAACTGAAAAGTACCCTCAGCAAAATGTTTGCACATCAGTACGAGTGAAGAGCAGAGTGTCACACACAATAAATTGGAACCACAAGCAAAAAGACGTCACTGCTCTTCTTTTCCTACAGCTCCTCCCTCTCAGAATGAGCTCATGCTTTCATTGTCCTCCACGGGGCAAAGGATGGTGCTCCCTGTGAGAGGCCAAGTGAGGGCTGTCACCCTGGGGGTTTCCATTAAAATAGTGCAAACGCACATTTATCTCCACCAAACACCTCTCATTTGAAAACTGGCGAGGAAAGGAGAGATCCTGCAGTCCTTTAGCTGCCTAACAAAGCAGAGTACAAAGGCATGGCTTTAATACCACAAACACTGAGTGAGCTTGGGAGCAGATGCTGCAGTGCAAGATAATTTTCCACAGCTTGGCATGAGGGTGTTAAATTGTTACTGAAAATCTGAAAACACCAAAGTGCTGCAGGATGAGAGAACCATATGAGATACAAGCCTTAATTAGTGTTTAGCATGGTGGGAATAGCATGGTAAATGCCGTCTAGCCTTCCCCTAGCACACCAAGCTAGTATTTAAAATGATTTAATTGTCACCTGTCTGCCGTGCAGCAACTGCCTCCCTTTTTTCTTTTGTTCATAAATTCCTATGACGCCTTTTCCTGGTCTTAAAATTAAGAGAGCTAAACACAGTTAAGAGGGAAAAAGGGTTTTACCTCAGTAGTTATTCGAAATGCACCCCGAAATGCCCACCAAAAATGGCCACCCACGATGTGATGTGTATACAATTATCTGCCTTGCAAATTAGCACATCTATCAAAGATTCCCCAGTGAGGGACTCCAGTGAGACCCCTCATCGAGGAACCTTCCCCCTGGCTGGGCCTGGCTTTGTTTACAGAATGTGTTCTGGAGAGGCCCTCGGTGTCTGGGGTTTCCAGAATGTTTGGTCCCTTGGCTTAATGGAATACTGGGTCTGAGGGAAGTTTCAAACTTAAAGAATTATAACTGTGTGGGCTAAAAGCACTAAGAATACATAAAAGCTATATAAGAGAGTATATAAAAGGGGTATAAAAGAAAAAGCAAAAACTCATCATGGCATCACCTACAGCCTTTTACAGTGTCACCATACTGCTACAGCCAGGATGTCTGCTTGACTTGTTTTGAAGACATTCAGCAGTAACCAGACTCAAGGTACTTTTGATGCACAACCACCTGTTAACCCTCAAAAGGGAGGGGAAAAAAATCCCTGTTTCCTGTGAAACAGCAACCGGTCTGTCAAACCCGAGCGATGAGTGTTGCTCTGCCTCTCCGCCCCTGATGGACTGCGCCAGGGTAACCTGATCCAGCAGATGCTTTTCCTCTGCCCTTGACTCTTCCTGACGAGGGCAGGAGCTATGAATAGTGAACTGCTGAGGACAGAGTTTTGCTCCGTGCTGAGGTAAGGAGCCTTTTGCAGAATGCCCTCGTGTTGAATCATTTGCCTGGCAGCAAAATAACCTGGCAGAGCAGGACGCAGGTTTCATGGCTTAACCAAAGCAGCAGTGGCAGCTGGGCATTTTCAAACCCCTGCAGCAACGTGCATCAGATCAGACACGTGAACCTCAGTGCCGGTTTCTTATAAGCCACACCTGCTCTTTGCTATTTCTTTCCTTTAGAATAGTTTTTGCTTACAGGCAAACACTGACTTCCACAAGTGAAACAAGGTTCGTAGTTGTGAAAGAAATCTTTCAGGCGTCGCTGCTCCGCCTGGTTCCTCACGATGCTTTGCCTGATACGACTTTATGATGTCAGTGGTTCCCCTCAGCTAAGCTCTGTCTGTGCATCAGTCAGAGAAGAAAGGAGATTGTGCCTGACCAGTCCCTCTCAGAAGCTTGTGAAAATCCAGGGTTTCCTTTTCTACACATTTCAGTGGGCTGTGGCTCTGCCTCTCAGAGCCTGTGTTTAATGAATGCCATTAGCATTTATATGCGCCAAGCAATGGCTCGCAAGCTTATTGCAGCTCCAGCATATTAAGTGACAGAAGAAGCAATATCACCCCTAACAGTGTTTTCCCTTAGTTTGGTGTTCTGACCTAATACAGATTTTTCTCTATAATGGGTGTTTTACAGAGAAATGTACTTTAATGGAGAATAAAATACCTTGTGGATAGAAAGCCAAATTTGCTTTAGGAAGCATGAGCTCTAATTCCTTGCGCTGAGGTTGTCTGCTGAACAGCTTGATACACTACTACATCTCACCAGGTGCCCATTCCCCTGTCTGTAAAATGGGAACATTTATATGTTCCCCCTCTGCAGAATGTTCAGAGATAACACTCCAGGACCAGTGGGCTTTGCTCACATGCAGCAGACCGTGTTATCTACTTAGTGTTGTTTACCAGGAGCAGAGTTAAATAACAAGCATGTTTACATTAACCATAAATTTTACTCCCAAATCTTCTCACTTTTTTGTCACTTCTCCATCAGTACTTCACAGTGATTTTGTTAAGGGGCTGGGGACTGATTCCCCAATGGCAAGGGTTCATGCCTGCATTGAAACCTTCGCATTATCTGTGAGTGACAGCCTTCAGAAAGCCTCTTCTCTCTATACAATATAGTGGGCATGGTGCTGTTTGTTCAAAGGCTGGACTTGATGATCTTGCAGGTCTTTTCCTACCTTAAAGCTTCTGTGATCACATTTGGTGCTGTTGATCCACCTTGTGTAGCTAAGGAGCTCCAGAGGAAAGACAGACAAGCCTTCTGCTTAGGCTCTGAGGAACCGAACCAAGCTGGAGAGATCAAAAAATGTGAAATGGCCATTAGAAAGGCAGTACCACTTCGGGGCTTTTTCCTGATGGATTTGTATCTCAGTATCTCATTGATATTAACTATGTCAGTGAGCTGAAACGACTTCATGGCACAGAACTTCCTGAAACAGTGGCCAAACTTGACTCTTTTTTTTTTTATTTTGTCATGAACCTAAGTTAAAGCAAAAGACAAGAAGCCAAGAACTTCAAACTGGAGTGTTTTCTCCAATCAGCACCTGGCCAAAGACCTCTGGCTTTGTGTACACAAGAGCTGCAAACACCTGCACCTCCTTGTCCTGATGATTAATGCTTTCTCTCACTGCCTGCAGTCCCTGAGGTGGTTGGTGTCAGCAGAATAAGCCAACACTTCACCAAATAAATCACTGCTTTCTTTACAGAGGGGCAGCTGTTTGTCCCCGTTCCCCCTCCGGCCAGCTCAGCACAGTGAGAAATTTTCCACACCCTCTTTCAGAAAGTC
Source organism: Oriolus oriolus (assembly GCA_013400235.1). Lineage (NCBI taxonomy): Eukaryota > Metazoa > Chordata > Aves > Passeriformes > Corvidae > Oriolus > Oriolus oriolus. The sequence continues at coordinate 258,840 of VXBT01009042.1, forward strand.
CAGTGTGGTGATAACTGGAAGCAATAACTGCAGTGTCACCACACCCTGGGGATCGTGTTTGCTTCTTCTGGGTCAGCAGCTCAAGTCTCTTATCATCAGAGAATCTGTAAAAGCAAGGCACTGATGGTCACTGGCCACAATCAAAAGTGAGCTACCAGCTGAGTAAATGACACTCAGCAAAATGATGAGCTGAATTTTGAATTTTTACTCACTTTTCTGTTGTCATTGCTTAGAAATCTGCATATTATTTAAATGAATATCTTTGCGGTTCATACATCAAAAAACCTCTTCTAAGCCAGAGCTTTTGACAAATGGTAACTGCATTTTAACTGAAGCATTCACTATCGTTCAATGGAACCTTGTAACCATTTTTCATTCTCCTACACAAGTGACAAAAATTATTTTGTCTGGCTGGCTTTCAGTGCTTAGCTTTTTTAATTTTCTTCCTTCCCCACCTCTATTTTATACACTTAAAAAGGGAGAAGGTTGAGGGAAAGGAGGAAGAAATGTACAAATGTAAAATCTTTGGTTGGTCACTCTTGGCAAAAGTATGTAATAAATTACTCATTTGTTGTATATGGTTTAAAAAAAAAGTGTTAGAAGAAATTATGAGAACTCAAATTAGCTAAAGCTCTGAGATCATTAACAAAACGACTTTAAAAAGAGAGAAAAGTCACACTGCAGCAGATGAAACAAACCCCATGTTGTGACCAAGAATCCTTCTCCTGGGTTCTGCAGGCCAGGTGCTGTCCTCCAGCCCTGCTCGCTGTCCCCCAGCTTTCTGTGGCTCCTTAGCCCACAGTAAATTCCACATGGCCACTCCCATGGATCTGTGGGGAGACATCTCCCCTCCGAGGTGCCCACTGTGACCTGCTCCTCTCCTGGTGGCTCCTCTTCCCAAGGGCTTGTCTGAGCTCCAGGGGATCTCCCTTCCCTCTCCAGAGACTCAGGCCACGTGGATCAGGTTGTTTCTCAAATATTACGGCGAGGAAAAACGATGCTTTGGGAAGGCAGAACAGAAGATAAGGTCTGGGATGCGTCAGATAAGGGAAAGGGACAAAAGGATGTGATAGGAGTGAGCAGAAACGTGCATGTGAGAGGCTCAATTCATCTTTTTATTCGGGCTATTTCCTTTGCCACTTTTTTTTTACCTGGTACTTCAGTGAAAAGGCTTTTTCAAGTGGTGCAGATGTCTTGCACTCTGTTTTGGCGCATGACAATTTATAACTGCTTTCTGTCCCTTGTGGATACACTGCTCCCCCATATTTCACTTATATCAGTAGTTATTGAGGATAAAGGAAACTGGATAGTGTTGAGACATATTTTAAGCAGAATGAAGGATTTCTTTTCAATGAAAAGCCATTTCTGTGTTTTAAAGACCAAAAATCTGTCTGTCTCATGACTTGGAAATTCTGTGACAAGTTTAGGAAGGTTTTTTCAAGCTTTTCAGCTCCTATATGGCCCAGCCCAAACCCATCAGAGCTAACGAGAGCCTTTGCACTGAAATTAATGTGCTCTGAGTCAGGACCTTGGGCTTGAGATTACATCTCAGTTGTACCAACACTGTGCAGTGCTTAATTGAATGGAGACACTCAAATATGCAGTGAGCCACCCACAAGATCCCAGCACAGCAATGAGAGTCTTGATACCAAAAAGGAACAAAAATTTCAGCTCCAGCTTTCTCCAATGAGCTCTTTTAGAATTATCCCAAATCTGGGAAGTATTTTGTTCCTCAAAGTGTTGGGTGTTGCTTCAGTCTAGTGTTCAGACATGCTACAACTATGTAATTCTTGAGGTTTCTTGTTTGTATCCAGCATTTATTTTTATATTAAAAAGGGTTTTCGAGAAGTAGAAGAAATGGTTCTTTCAGACTCTGTTATCTGATACATGTTACACCAATTTGCCTTTGCTGTGTAAAGTCATCAAGTCTAATAGGAAAGCAAATAGTCTCACCACAATGAGTGACACAAATTCCAGTGACTGAATTTCAATATGCCCTGTGTGTTTCTGCAAGACCTTGCCTTTCCTGACAACTCAGGCATTCACCAAAATGGTGTTCTTGAAACTCGTGGTCAGTAAAGAGGTCCTGGACCACACCATAAGTAGGAACACGTAAATTCTAATTTTTGTTTCTGAACAGGCCTCCATCCACCAGAGAGCAAAGAGGTTCATCTGGAGAATCCTAAGCTGACACCTTCCAGCGCTGTTTCTTGAAAAGCTTCTGTGCTGTCCACCATCACTACAGAATATTCAACCCTACATATTCAAAACACAATATATCCTCTTCCTGCTGGCTTCTTTTACTTACCTTATTTTTTAAATTCTAACAAATTCCATTGTTTCCACTGGAAAACGTTCCTGGTAGTATAAATCATGGTCACTGCTTATATAAGCTGGCTTTCCTATCTGCATATTCATAACAAGGCTGAGAAGTAAGGAGCCATTAAAGCCAAAGCTAAATGAAAATATTTCAAATTTATTGGCAAAATATTTTTCAGATCCTTAATAGTATGCAGTCCTTCTTAGCAAGCAGTGTTGGTAAATTAGAAATTTGCATTAACAGCCTTGCTAATATCTTAATTTCCCACCCTCTACCCAGGAGCTCTGAATCCATAGGGGGAGTTAATTACCTCTTGACTGCAGACAGTAGTTTTGAAAAGGAACTTTGGTCTAGCCAGCATTTTACTGGTTTTGTTTGCCAGTAATTGTCAGCAACAGAGCTTAAGAAGCAAGCACAGGTTACTGCTAAAATTCCCACAGGAAAAAAGAAAAAAAAAAGCATCTGGGTTTTTTTGATTTAAGTTCAGTCTGTCAAGGAGAAGTGTAAGCTGGAAGCCACAAAATGTTATGCAATTAAAAATAAAAAACAAGAACAAAAAACAAGAGACTGTTTACAGCTGTGAAACGTAAGTGGGTCGAGTTGTACTTAAAGTACAATTATATTCTGAGAGGTGACTTTGGGAAAAGTCATGATCTGACTGAAGAGTTCTGCCATTCAGACTCATTTGTATCCTGTCCTGTTTTAGACCAAAATTATGTGTAATTTTTGCATCACCTTAAATATCTTTCTTTTCCTACCATATAATTCAAGAAATTTACTCAGTCTTTTAAAATGAATGCATTTATACTGATAAAAATTGATGAGTGTACCTAAATAAGTGGTGTCAGTTGAAGCCCTAATATTTTCCTGCTGATTTATCTAGCCTTGCATACATAAGTATTTAAAAATGTATATATTATATATAGTTTATGAATTGTGATAACTGAAGTGGTACAAAGGCCCACACATAAATTGTGCATCCATGAGAGCGATTTATAGCTTTTATCATGTTGACAGCAGAAATCTGAGCCTCATTCTTAGTTACAGACAGATCTTTCTGCATAAGTGATGCCAGCTGAGAGCCCAGGCATTGCCAGCAGTGTGGGCAAGGACCTGCAGATTTCAGGGGGTGTGAGCCAGGAGAGAAATCCAGCTCACACTTGTCCTCCATCAGAGGAGCCAAGCCATGCACATGTTAGAACTGAGAACACGGGACCTGCATTAAACTGGAGAGGGTCACCCACACTTCTGAGGACAGATTCATACAATTTTTATAAGTTTAATTAATAAATTTAAATCTGACAAATATTGTGCAATTAGCAGAGCAGTTGGTTAGGTAATTTCCGCCCCATTGGAGCCCCACATCCCCCCGAATCTTTGAGCCCTACATTTGATTATATCTATGATGTATGGTGAAAAACAAAGTGTCCTTGCCAGGCTAAAAAAGCAAGACTAAACAGAATTCCAAGAAGGTAGCATAATATGTGAGAAAGTGCAACTGCTGTGCTAAAGTGACAAAGAGTTAGAAGCCATACAGCTATATATTAAAATCTGTAAAGCTACAGATACATATAAAAAGGGAAAAAAGTCTTGAGGCATGTGTCATCCCAGTCCCCTGGTGCTTTTGTGATGCCCTAGGCTGCCTGGGACATCATAATGGCAGGAACTCCCCTGGGGTGGCAGCTGGTGCCCAGGCAGGTGGTCTGAGGGCATTCCAAGAACTTCATTGGGTTGAACTTTCTGTATCTGGATAATTTCAATATTAGATTGAATTAAAAAGCCCAATCTCCCATTCTTTCAACACTGTATTTGAAACAGGCTCTCCACACTAAGCTTCAACCTGCTTTGGATGGGGTGAATTGGCATATTTGAACTTGTCCAAGCACATGTGTTCAATATATCCCAAATTTAAAAATCCATTTGTAAAAGATCATTAAAAAGAAAAAAAAAAAAGCTGATACCCCTGAATGCAAATAAAAGTTAAGAGTAAAATCTTCATACTGCTGAATGTATTAAACACAATTACAAAGCTCTCACTAACACAAAGTACATTTATTGGAAATGTTGTGTCTTGCTTAAACCATACATGTGCCGGCCTCTCCATCTCCTTTTTAACCAACAACCCAACACAGATGTGTTGACTTGGATAACTTGGATATAACAGATTAATCTGAGGAGTAGCTAAGGCAACCAGCTAATTGCACATGCCAAGAAACTGAATTAAATTTTACTTCCCAGAGATTCTCAAGTGTTTCAGTATCCTGAACTATCAGACAGCTACAGAAATGCTTTGTAAATAGTACACATCTCTTATCATAGCCAGTTAGTGCATCTGTAAGTTGGCATTGTTATGTTTGATGACAATGACATAGCAATTGAGGATTGTTTCATTGCAATTTCTATCTAAAGTGTTGCAAAGCTGCTTAAAGGCAGGAATGGAATGCGTCTAAGTGTGATTTCTCAAAATTCAAATAAATGGAGAGACATTCAGCCGAGATAATTGAACCCTACTGTACATAACCCGCTTTATTTTTATGGGAAGGCAATTAAAATCTGTCATATGTGTGCTGTGAAATGTTCTCCAGTAAGACAGCTGCAGGACTCACATTGTGTCCAAAGTCTGGGAAGAACAATCGGCATTAGACAATTAGCACCTAGAAGGTTTGGCTCATCACCCAGGGCCTTTGAGCTGCTCTTCCTGAAGCCACAACCCTGAGGCGAAGCCCTTCCAAACCAAACAGAGGCGATGCTACCCCTGAGGCCTGCAGAGTCCCCTTCTCCAGCCACAGTGGTGGTGGCACAGGTGTCCTTTGGTGCCATTACAGGTCCCCTGTGAAGGTTCCTTTGAGGGGACAATGCGGGGAAGTTTCCCTGACCAGGCAGACCGAGGGAAGGGAAGGTTACCCACAGAGAACTGCCAGAGCGCTTCAGGCTTTCCAGTTTTGAACTGGCCAGCCACAGCAGTCCACTGCCATCCTGCTCTTCCTTCCCTCATCCTTTTTTTGTTCTATCTCCTTGATGCCTAAGAGGCCAACCTGGAAACAGAGGTAAGGGAATAAAGGTGGATATTTATTGGAAAGGCCTTCAGAGGCACACCCTGGGCAGGCCAAAGGCTACACCCAAGATGGACCACAAGTCACGAGTTCTTCACACTGTTATAGGTTTGGTCCATTTGCATATCAGCATAAATTCGCCAATTAAACTTTAGCTAATGATGTAACTGCCCCTCAGCTTGCCCCCCTCCTCAAGATGCTGGGTTACACATTTTGGGCCTGGGACGGTCTGGGTGTCCTTGGAGAGCAAGCCTGGAGAGGCTTTGTTATGTCTGTGTGAGCATGAGAGAGCAGCAGCTGACAGGCTGCAAGGCAGCTCAGAGTTACACACTAGGAATACAGGATTTGAAAAATGTAAAAGCTAAAACCATCATCATCTTCCTCACATACTCTTCCTTGCATGTCTCTGACATGCCCATATTTCATCCTTACACATCAGCCTTTTTAGGAAAAGAAAAAGTCACTTCACTGTTTAAAGCAGTTTAGGACTGTGATTTCTTGAGAGCTCTCTCACCTCCTATCCAGACACATCCGTGGGACTGGGGTGCTTCGTGCCTGCACTGTGCACATGTGGCCATAGTCATACTGGGATACAGGGGCAATGCAAGTGCTGGCCCTGTGGACTATAAATCAAGAGTGATTCACACTTGATCCATGCACTTCAGAGAGGTATTCCAGCGTGTTCAGCTTGCAGTCCCATCTCAGAATAAGTTTACACCAGCAAACAGTGAAGTGCTACCAAATAAATCGCTTGTTGCACACCCAGCTCTCTCACTTGGCTTCTTCCCACTTTCCACATAGAGGGAGGGATCCCAGCTGAATTTCCAAATTTCCAAATGAAAGACCCCCTTGCAGGTGGCATTTTCTATGCTGAAGCCTCCCATTTATCTGTCAGCATAGCCAAGCACAGCTACACAAACTGTTGTACTGGCTCATCCCATTTATATCCAGGTACTTTTCCTTGTTTCTTCTGTAGACAAAGCCTACTACTGTTCTTCCTGTTTATATGTAGAGTTAACTGTTTGGTAGCCCAGATAAATGAAACAGTCAGAATGCAAAAAGAAAAGTTGGTGTAATCATGGGTTTATTGAGTCTTTTTCAAGCGAAGCACCACACAACCCATCCTCTGTTCTTACACCCATCCACACAGATCCACTATATCTGCTGGCAAATGTCCTGAGCCCTCAGGTTGTATAAGCTTCTCCACAAATTTCTCTGCTTGACTCTGCAGCATTCCCAGCTTCTCCTGTGATCCTGTGTATTCAGAGTGTCAGGTTCTGACCATTCTGACTCAAAACTTCATCCATGTATGGCAGTGGTAGCCACCAAGTCAAATTCTTCAGTGTTGGAGGAAGAAATGCTGCACAGACAGCTGGCATCTTTTCAGAAGAAGGGCCCAGGAGAATTTGATGTTCTCAGTGGTGAATCTTTTTGTCTACTCTGCCTAGTTGGTTAGATGCTGTGTACCCAAATTCATCCCAGTGACCAAATTTGTCAGTTCAGCACTGGTCTGGAAGAAGCTACACTGTGACAAATTAGGCTGGGGACTTAAAATACTGCTGGAGTTGCAGTGGCCTAGTGTGGCAGGAACAGGCTGTGGTGCCAAGGAGGGAATGTGTTTCCCTGTCCAGCCGAGTGACAGAACTGATGCGTGCCCCTCCCAAACCACACCTGCCTTCACTTTTGCCTGTTCAGAAACAGGCACACAGTAGTCACAAACCTCTGTAATCCTCATTGTGCTGGAATATTCCTCTCCCCTTCCTCTTCCCTTTCCATTTTTTCCCTTTTTATTCTTCCTCTTCTCTTTCCATTTTTTCCTTTTTATTCTTCCTCTTCCTCTTTTTTCTTTTCCTTTCCTTCTGTCATCTCCACGCTGCGCCTGTGACTGTGTGGGTAGGCCGTGTGCAGGCTATTTTGTGTACATACTGCATCATTCCAGACAATGACAACAGCATAATTATAACATTCAACAGAAAACACTGGCTGAGCAGACAAGGCCGTAATAACAGCCTGAGAGCTGTGAGTTTACCCACTCCCTCTGCTCCACCACCATATCTGGTCTATTCCCAAGAGAAAAAAATGTCTTATCAGTCATGTTCACCCTTTCCCAAAGGCAAACAACCAGCATCTCTTGTAATCTATATCAGACATTTAAGTCAACTCAGGAACTTGCCAACAAAAACAAAACAACAGAAAAAAAAAAATCAGCACTATTCAGACAGTAAGGAAACAAATTTGTTCATCAGCATTATGTTTTCAAAAGCCCCACCTGAGCTATATTGACCTTTAGATGCTTGTGCAGGTGTTGCATGGTATACTTTTATATCACTCTTGCCCCACTATTTATTGGGACCACATATATATTACTGTCCTTGAAGAGTTTAAAGGTTCCAGCCCCTCTGATTCTCTCAAAGAGTTAACAGATCTAGGTAACGGTTGCTGCAGTGCTCTATTACCTTATCTTATGGCTATATTTAGTTTAATTGAAGAATGTCCTAGAAAAGGACTAATGACACTTTTCATTATAAATATACACACAGAAGAAAAATACACACTCAGAAAAAATTTTACAAAGAAAGAAGATAGGAAAAAAGTTGATTTGAACCAGAAATTACTTCTGGCAATTAAAATCCTGTAGCATTTTGTTGACCTGTAGCTTGTACCTAGTCTACTCACTGATATGACCCATCACTCTTTTTTTTTGATTTAGTCATTTTGAAACTAATGGTCAAAACCATGCTCACTTCCACTGGATAAGTATTATTTCCTTCAGTAATCCCTCCAAAATGACATTAATTCCCTGTGGAGGCCACGTGTTTACAGTATATTAAAAATTCTGACTTGTAGATAAAAAGGCTTTACGTTGCCCCAAGCCTGTGAGAAGACGTGTTCTCTTTGGGGGGAAAAATACAGCAGAAATCAGGCACACAATTTTTACTGGTAGGAAGTAATTTGCAATGTCATTACCAGATTTCAGAATGGGCTGTTTGACGGTTTCATGGAGAAATTCAGGAGATCTGTTGCCAGCCCCCTGCTCAGGGTCAGCTCTGAGGGCATATTTTGACAGCATAAAGGACCAGGGCAAGATTAATCTAACCCGTGGGGTGGGGGCTGAGTTAGTGTGGTGCCTTGCCTAGGTTCATTAGCCCTGAAAAGGAACGTTTTGTTAATGTGGCTCTACTGCTCCTGACTCAGAGCTTGGTTAGGCATCTCAGCCTCTCTCTTCCTCATTTTCTGATTCCAGCAGCTGGGAATGGGAACTCCAGGGAGGTGCTGGTGGAGACACTGCTCAGCAGACCTGACCCTGCAATGTCTCCTCCCAGTAACTAACCCCACACATCAGTAAAATGCATTACTGTACCTTGGCTGGGAAAGGCTGGGACTGGCTGGTCTTCATAGGTTTAGACACGTTTTATAGCACCTATGGATGGATATCTGCAGGTCTCCTGGGCCCTCTGGATACTCTGAAATTGTCGCTTTCACCTTTTTTATTGGTTTTCCTCGAGATAAGGGCCAATTTTCCTGCATTTTGTGCACCTTGTGAACAACACATATTGCTTCCTTGTGTAATAGCCGCATTTCTCTTCATAAACCTCATCGATCTTGGGAGAGCTGTGTTAGCAGGGTTTGTGCTGCAGGACCAGCTACAAGGTGCTCCTGTTGTCACCTCGTTTATGTGCCTCATGAATAGAGTTCCTGCCCCAGCAGGTGCTCTGCTATTCTTGTTTCACATACGGAGGCAGCTCCTTCCCCCTGCCGCTCTTGCTTGGCGGGGAACGGATGAGAGCACAATGAAAACTGTTTGGGCACTTGGTGATTTCAGAGCCTGCTAGCTTGAAGCTCACGCTGTGAAAATGTCACACGTCTTAATCCTTCAGTCTCCGGCATCCAGAGTGTCACAGCACAGGGAAGGAAGCGCTGCTGCTTGAAGCCTGGCATGGGAGGGTCACGAGTTGCCGCTGGTGGTCTCACTGCCTCCCTGTCCCTCCCTGTCCCTCCCTGGGTGTTGCTGTAATTTTCACAGTTCTTCAATGTTTTTAATTCTGTAGATAGAGTTCTCACGCACTTTCTGTAAACATAAGCCATGTTATGCTAACGGCCTGAGATGTTTTCATTCTTTCTCCTAAGGCGGAGAAATTTGATGGATTTCTCCTTTGACCTAGGTGGTTGAGGGGTGGTAATTTCACCCTCCAATCCATGAGGTTTTCTAAAAGTGTATAAAATAAAGAAGTGGGCCATTTGGCCCGGGCTTTTGCTCATTTTCTCTTTGACCTGGTGCTGGCCTCTGTGTGTTCCTTCGTGTCCACGTGCGACACTTGGCAGCCTTACCCAGCTCAACATGTCCCTCCCTCTTAATGTCACTGCTCAAGTACCAACTACATTTTAGTTCATTGTCTCCACAACTAACACATCCAGTCCAGCACGCAGAAGCCTGCTCACTTGCATTTGTACTCAGTTGTGTCCAGCTTTAAAGCCTGTGCCTTCCGCCTCTGAATTTTGGGCTCAAAAGCTCGTCTAGTTTTCATATCCCTTGTTGGCACTGGTGTTTCCATGGGGTGGAATCCATTTAACATTGCCTGAAAACGAAATTCTCACAGAATCACAGAATCACTGAGGTTGGAAAAGACCTCCCAGGTCATCGAGTCCAACCTGTGCCCAATCCTCATCTTGTCACCCAGCCCAGAGCACTGAGTGCCCCAGCCAGTCATTCCTTGGATGCCTGCAGGGATGGGGACTCCAAACCTCCCTGGGCAGCCCCTTCCCATGCCTGACCACCCTTTCCACGAAGAAATTCCTCCTGATGTCCAACCTGAACCCCCCTGGAACAGCTTGAGGCCCTTTCCTCTTATCCTGTCACTGGTTGCTTGGGAGAGATCCTCGGGTACAAGTCCTGATCTCAGCAGGACCGTGAGCTTTGCTGCTTCTCGTCAAGCCCCTGGCCTGCTTAGTCAGGTATCTCATCACTGGCACTGCGGCTGTCTGATGCTTCCAAGCAACACCAAGACATTCCCTTCCCCCCTGTCCCTGCAGCAATCATGTCTGTGCCCTGAGACAGAAGGCCCTCACACCCTAAGGAAAAACCTAAATTGCTCTTAAAGTAGTGCTAGAGCTATTTATATATTTACCAAACATCTATCAAAAATATAAGAACATACCAAAAACACACACATACCAAAAAAAATCTGTCAGCATTTAACTAAAACAACTGTTCTGCCTTTCCTGAAAAGGGCTATAGGAAGCCAAAGAGGCCTGTTTCCATTTTCAGTGTGGCGTTGCTGGGTCGTGTTTTCCACCCACTGAGGGTGGAGGTCACCACATACTCTCACAGGAAACCTACCTGGCAGAAGGGACATGTGCAGCTTTCACAAACTCCTGACTGTGAACCTGAGCTTGTTCTCACTCCAGGACTCAAGGTCTTCTCTTTGGAACCTTGAAGAGCAAGTGTGAGCGATGTAACAATAGAGTTATTGGGCATGGTTATGAGGCTCTGATTGTCAGCATATTCCCAGATTTGCATGGAGTTTTAATGCACTTCAGAAACTGGAGATAAGCCTAGAACTTGTTTGAAAATGGTAATTTTTCTTTGTGAATCTGTGGTTGTCAGTAAAATATGTTGCTTCGGTGTCAAACTAAATTTCTCAAGATTTAGCTCACACAAAGGTGTACATCATCTTCCTGCTGAAGGCTTCCTGGACCCCAGGAGAAGGGAAGAGAGCTGGGACTGAGTGACATCTCTGTAGAAGCTATTTGGATCAGCTGCCTTTAAAAATCTTGATGTGATAATAACCCTGATAGTCAGAATGCTCATCCAACTACATAAATATGACTGCAAGCCCTACATTCAGGCATAAATAACTCTCTATTCCTGGAGTTTTCTTCTGCGTGTTGTCAGCTAGGAAATGAAATTATCCATTTATTTGTTTTGTGGTACTGAAGCAAGGAAAGACATGGGATGGTGAAGATGAGAATACAGACATTAATTTTCCAAATTCACTCTTCGTGAAGGATAATGGACTTCAGCTGAAAACTCACCAAGAATTGAATTATTCCAACAGAATACAGGAAATTTTCTGTCTCTTTGTGGCGACCAAGTCCTCGCTGTGCTTCACAGGTGTCGGCTGTGAAGTTGTTATCTCCCAGAAAGTACCACAGGATAAGACTTCTGGCAATTAAAGCCTAATTGCCTGTCTCACCATGTTTGTGCTGGCAAGGCAGGGAGTGTTGTGCGTGAGTGGGTGGCAGGAAATGTGAAGAATGAGCTGTCAAGTGGTTTGGTGTGAGTAGGCTGCCTTCATGTCCCTGAATTTTGTCTGTCCACATAGCAGCTTTATTTGAAGCTGCAGCATTGTGCCAGCCTTTGGCAACTGGCAGTGACCCCTCAAGGGAACAGGAACAAGGTGGGTATAATCAGAGCAGGTTGTACTGTCATGTATATGGTTGTTCTGGGGAATTTTTTGCATCTTTTGGGGAATCTGTGTGGGTGCAGCCATTCTCTGCACCTTCTAAGGAATAGGGGAGGAAGACAGTCTGCTTTCAATTGTCCATGTGAAAACCTGCCCTCTGGAGAGGATCTTAGAATGCACACAAATAGTAAGTCTTAACACGCAGCAGGCTTTTCACGTAGCTATCAGCAGCACAGCCTCTCTGCCTACATTTCGAATAACAAATGCAAACTAGTAGATTAAACAATGATAAAGCAAAGGTGGATAATTTTAAAGTCATATGAATTGCTCTATAAATGTCTGTTATCCTCAGCGAGGCTTATGTGTCCCTGCAAAATGCCACATGGTGTAGCAGTGCTTGTTTGTTTCATTCCACAAAGGCCAGTTCTCAAGGCAAGACAAATGACAGGTGAGTAGATCCTGGTGGCCAAATATTTGCCAAAAGTAAAATCAATCTTTTTTCCTTCCCTCAATATTTTCCCCCCCTTTTCTGCAATAATTCACTTCAAAGCTAAGCAGAAGCTCAAAGTAATGTCCCTTAATTCCTGTGCCCCTGTTCAGGCAGTGTAATGCCTGCTGCAATAGGTCAGGCCCTCAGCTGTTCTAGGAACACTTGCTGATTTATGTGGCCAATAACACAGTCCATAACAGCTCCCCAAACACTGCTTTTGAACCATTATCCAAAGGTGAGTCATGGGAATCATCCTGTGCCTGACCTCCCCTCAGAGGGTGAGTTTCTTGGAAGAAGCAGGTTTTATCCCTTCATCATCTCCATCTGCTCTCTCAGGTAATGCAAGATCCAACTCCAGGTGCCTCCAGGCCAAGCAGAATGCTGGAGACTGCCTTTCACTGTCTCTGTGGCAATGGGGTAGATGATTCCAGAAGTCTTTTCCCCCCTTCATTTTAGTGCTGCCCAATTCCCTAACCACTTTACAGAAAGCAAAACACAAATTTGCTTCCGACTGGTTTGGTTCAGACTGAGCTCTGCTGCACGTGCAGCGGCAGGCTGAGTGGTGGCTGGCTCTGGGGACACTGAGGTGACAGGCTGGGAACACGCCCAGCAGTGTCCTCAGGTCACTGGGGTCCGAGCTGGAGCAGCGGCCAAGAGCCAAGACCTTCACAAACCGAACTTGCTCGATTTGATGAGCCCAAAGGTAAATATGTGAGGCTTTGCCCTTTTACTGAGCTGAGCTCCCAGAATTAAAGCAACTGCTGCAGTTACTAGAAAGCGGGGAAAAAACCAGCAAACAGAAACCCCTGTAGCTTTGTCCAGTTCCTGTGTTTCCTGGAAAGTCTGCTTAGCTTCCCTCCTTATGAAAGGCATCCAGTCCTATTGCACAGGTTCACCTTGAAGACAATTTATTTCTGCCATTCTAAATTTCTTTTGAAAATAAGGACAAGGGCAGAGATGTGCTTGCCAAATGCAGATTAATCCACGATAGTAGCGGTGCATCCAACCCATTTGTAGTGAAATGGCTTGATATCAATCCCATCATTAGTAGTGTAATTCGCTAAAAATGTCTGAGAGAGGACACAGTTAACTAGAGCAAACGTCCAGGGTTTAGAAGTGAATCTTGTAAGCAGCAGTAGCCTTTCAAGGCTTTTGAAATTTAATTAGAAGGAGGCTGATAATCTCAAATCACCTGTAGAACTTGTGTCTCTCTGTATGAATTGAACGTGGGTAGCAAATCCACCTGAGGGGAAATCACCTCTCTTGTCACCTTTTTGGAAATATCTGATTTACCCAGGTTGGATTATTAATTAACCCTCAGCAAGATGCCTCTTCAGAGCATCCTCTGGCTCCTATATTTGGGAAGCTGTAAAGACTCAACTGGAATGAATGTTATATATGCAGGTCTGGATGTTACCTCTTGTTATCCCACCCAAATATGCAATATTTTATGAAAAAAAAAATTGAAGTTCCACACAACATATACTGAGAAATGTTTTCCATGGTGTAGCTCATATGAGAGGACGTGTATCCCATACAGTAAAGGAAGTTCAGTTCAATATCAGAAGCTTCTAACCTTAATAAGCGAGTTAAGACCTTGCTAGCACAAAATCAAGGTACATTTTTGTTGCTTTGTTGCATTCAGAATCTATAATGCCTTTTTTTCAGGATTTTGGCACTGGGTGAGTTGGATTCTTGGTTTGCCACTTTGAAATAACTTTTATACTTCCCATGTCACGATTTATAGAGAAGTTTCCCTCTCTCCCAAACCTCTGCCACACTCTTCCATTCTTCTCCTCCACCCCTGCTCGAGAAGAACCATCTCTGAGCTGGAGGCAGAGTTCAGTGTGTGTGGCAGGGTGTGAAAGGGACTTTGGCAGCAATAATCCAAAGGGCTGAAGAAACTTTCCCTGTGGTAGGCAGGGCACACACGGTTCTATGGGGGGAAGGAGTATTTAAGCATGGCAGAAAAAGTAATGTTGATAGATTTGCGTACCTGCAGGTGCTGAAATGCTGCTGAGTTTGGCGGTCTTTTACAAGCTATTTAATTGCTTTAGCAGTACTCTGTTCCATATTAAAATAATCTTTCTCAAGTTCCTGGGTAATTGCCCTTCTCTGTTTTAATTCAGTGATTATTTATTACTGCAGTAAAGCAGGAGCCTTGACTTTGTTTGACTTGGTTTACACCTCACTGCAAGGCCCTGTCCCTACCCCAGCAAGCCTGCAGAAGCAATCTTCTTTCCTTGGCACCACTGTCACCTCACCCCAGCCCTGACAGGATAAGAAAAGTGGGATATTGCTTTATGACTTGCAATTGTTAAATTGCCACAGGTTTGCTAATTTCTATTTGCGTCTGTGTTCATGAACTTTTTAATCCATCCAAGAAGGAAAATCAGCTTAAAGAAATGAAGCTCTCAGTTAGCACAGGTAAAGAAGGGCTGTGAATTATCCTGGTGCCCAGCTGATGTGCAGTAACGTAAATTTCAGTGCTGGATTTCCTTTGGATTATGTGACCCCAGGCTTAGAGCTGTTTCAGCAGTTTTGTGCTGGTGAGACAATTACAGGTCTCCATGGCTGTAATAGCAATGTGTGCTCTGTGTGGTTTTTATGAGGTCTAATTGTCTTTACACCAATGAATCCCACAGAACTCTCTTTCACCTAAAATTACCACATAAGCCACATCTCTGCCTAACACACACTGTGACTGGGGGTTATCACTGACCACTTCTGAACAGCAAAGCCAACTTTACCCCCAGTTCTACTCCCTCACCAGCTTTAACTGTTGCCATCCCAGCAGTGAATCCTGAGGGTGTCATAAAAATACTTTTGAAAGGGTCCCAGACACTTTCCTCCTTGTTTAGCGTCGCCATCTCAACTTCTGCATATCTCCTCTGGAAACTCTCTTTGGAAGCCTCTCTGCAAGCTACTTTATTAATAATGCATAACTTAATTTTTCTATTACTGACTTATAGAAATAAAATTTTAAACACTGCATTAATGTGTGATGTATGAGATGAAAGGTGCTTAGTGGAAATTCATTAAGACTCGTCATTAATTTTCCACTCTTCCCTGCTGCCTCCGTTTTGTGTCTGTGGTCAGAAGTAATACTGACCAAACTTTCTTTTACTGGATTTTGTCATCCTTGGCAGTGATGACCACTGTCAGCAGGGGCAGCAGCTGTACAAAGTGAGTAGAGGAAACCTTTTCATTCTGAGGTCTGTGTCTGGGCATAACGTGGAGCTGAGACCTACCCCAACCCCGATTCACGGCACATCCTGCTCTTTCTAGGACACCTCTCGCAGGGATGTGCAGCCTCACCGAGCTGCCTCAGCACTCCATGCTTTTCGCTTTGTGCTGTTAAATGAATTGGGATTCAATTCCAGCTCCCCCAGCTGCAGCATCACGCAGGCACAGCTCTCGGAAATGGTTTGTACACCACAGCTTGAGAGCCCCTGACACAGAGCAAGATGCAGTCAGAGGTGAGAGCTGCTTCAGAGGCTCCATTGATTCCTGGGTTTGTTTTGCAGGAATTGGGCCCGGCAGCTATTGCAAGCAATAGAAAAGATTCTCTTCTGCAGGCAGTACAGCGGGGTTCCCTGTGTGAGGGGTTTGTTGATAGCTGTGCAAACCAAACTCTCTTTCATGGAGGAGTAAGGCTATGCACAAGTAGAGGCAGCAGGAGCTCTTCCTTCTCCTGCCAATACGCTGCATTTCACACCCAAAGGGCATCATTTGCTGGCAGAGTAAATATTTTGCATGCATCCTAAATGCAGTCCTGAGTATTTTTACTGTTTGAGAAGCCTAGAAAAAGAGTTTGCTCTTTCCCTTAGTGTGATCCTTTGTTAGGTTTCGTGGTGGTGCATCCCCCTCCTCCTTGCACTATGATCTCAGAGGGACTAAAACACTCATTCACAACAGATTTTAAATGGCATGTGCCTGGGTTTCTTTCCTGTAATTCCATGTGGTGTTGTACAGTCCCTGAAAAAGATCTTTTTTTTTCCCCTTCCACAAAATACATTTAAAGAAAACAGTTTTTCAGCTCCTTATTCCATCAGTGCTTGACAAGAGGCCTTGAATCTTCCATCTTAGCAAGAACTCAAACTTAATTACACACCTCCTACTCTGACCAGCAGAGGTGAAGAGAACTCTTTAAGATATCTGGAGTATTTTTATCGGAATCAACAGTCTGAGACAAAATCTCAGTTGGATCTCAAGTGTCCATTGGGCTCTGAGGGACCAGTGAGTATCTCATGGGTTTGTTGCTCTCCTACTGAATTCAAGCAAGTTCCCACCTTATATTTGATGTAGAAGTTGAGGAAATTCATGAATTCAAAGCAAGACAGAGAAGAATGTACAACATTTCCACTGAAACTGAGCTTGCCCTGATCTCGTTCCCGAGCTGTAACGCAGCTTCATGCTCATAAAATCCAGCCCAGTTTTGCTGAAAGTTTTATGAACTTCATTCAGCCTGGGAATTAACTCAATTTTCAGCCAGATAACATACCTCAATAGACAGTGTGTGAGTGGGAGGATGGATGTGTGGCAATGACATAGGTTTTCATATCTGTTTGAAGCAATATTTTAGAAAACAAGAACATTAATAACAGCTGAAAAACTAACTTCAGAATCAATTTTGTTCAACATCGCTTGCGTCTAATATCTGCAGCCCAAAGCTGGTGGGAGTTTTTGTCTTTGATACCACAGCCTGGAAACTGAAAGTGAATATTCCAAGTGCATCCACAGAGGGATCTGCTTCCTGGCACTCAGCTCTTCCTCAATAGCTGAAAATTCCACAAGAGAGATTGCACATTTTTGGCCAATTTGTTTCTGATAGAGCATAAAATCTCACTGTGAAAGACAATGAGAAAAACCCCAATTATGTTTACCAAGGAAATAACCAGTACAGAGGTAAGGAAATGAAGGCTGTGGGAATTCTCTCAGCCTGGTGCTGGTGGTGGAAAGCTCCAGACAGGCAGGGTGTTTCCATACCTCACCTCTCATAGCTGCTCTCTCAGATTGCTCTTTCCTGATATTAATAATCAGATCAACTGTAGTTTAGGGCTGCGTATTTTCTCCTCTCTCTCTCTCTCTCTGCCTATACATGATGATAAAGAGAGCAGTGGTGCTGCTGTTCTTGCCAAACCCCAAAGTAAGAGGACTTCTGGTCCCCTGGTGTGTTCCTGGGGACCTGGGCTGTGCTGCTTCGTGCTGTTTTCCAGCAGTGTCTGTGGCCTGGGAGCCATGGAACCCCTGGATAGATGGCATGGAAATGGCGTGTCTGGAGTGCCGTGACAGCTGACATATGTGGGCAGAGCTCAGCCTGTGAAACAGGCTGTGCTTATGCATATTCAGCTCCTGATTAAATGTAAACTCATTATGCAAATGCGCAGTCTTCGCAGAGCATTTTCATTTGCTGGGTGTTTTCTTTGGTGGATCATAAATCACTGCCGTGTTAAAAATCAGTCAGTGTATAAACGGTGTCAAATCCTTCGTGCAAAGAAATAATTTCCAAAATTATGTTCATTGTCATTAGGGCAGTTTTTCCACCAAGAAATCATTCTTTTAATGACATGACTCAACAGACAAAAGAAGCAGTTGCGATAACAAGGCGTCATTCCTGTGCAAGAGCTGATTGGAAAGTCGGAACACAAGAACTCTGTAATGTTTTAAATGATTGAATTTTGAATTGCAGAAGAGACTGTAGGTATTTTCAACCACTACAAAATGAGCTGGTTGTTTTTTTTCAGGTGTATTATCAAATTCTTTCCACAGTTCATGTGTAAAGTGCGTTAAAACTGTTGCATCCTGATTGAAAGGGAACTGTAGCTTCTTTCAATTATTTCAGGAAAAAAGGTTGTCCTTCAGAGATTTTTTTTCCTAAAACTACAAAAATGTAAATTTACTTCCAAGTTTCCCTTCACTGCAATTTCCTGCAAAATGCTGGCTTTCAGCATTCTAAAGAAACCATATTGCAAAGCACACAGGAAATGCTGTTTTTCTTCCTTATAAAAGATTTGTGACCGTTTTGGAGTCTTTTTGAACAGACTGGGACACAGGTGGTTTTCCCTGAGAAGTGAGAGGGAGAAGCCAGGGAGAGGACTGCGACTGTGGCCCAGCTCTGGAACAACCCAGTACCATCTTGAAGATGAGAATTCATCATTTCCTTCATTCATTCTCAGTGTCTTGGGACACCTTGACTCAGACTAAGGCACAGCTGAGTGTGGTTTCAGATGACGAGCAAAAATAATACGTGGTGGGCAAAACAAAATGGTTTTGTGGTTGGGCCAGTGGCTCAGGTTAAATGAGGGCTTTTCACACTTGAAAGTAGTTTCAGATTCAAGTGTGAACGCAAACAGAAAAGGTCATTTTTTTGAAGCAATAACCATGCAGATGTTCTTGTTCTGTAACAGGCGTGCACAGTTTGGTATTGATTAATCCCTTTGGAAATTATGCTATATTTTGCGTGGAAAGAATGAGGGCATCCAAAAAAACCTGTGCTTAAGAAACAGCTACAGCACAAGGGCTTCTTTGGCCAGAGTCCAGCTGCAGATGGGCACACACAGCTTTCCTGGGGTCTCTTCTGGAGGGCTGTTTGCTCTGTTTTTCCCTGTTCCCAGCACACACCCGACACGCAAGAGAGTTAATTGTCAGAGTCATCCCTGGGAAGTTGCTAAGCAACCTCACTGGCCCCCGGCATCCGCTCTGCCACCAGGCACTTCTGCTGCCACAGGATGCCTCTGGTGCAGCAGATGATTCTGCAGTCCAGCAGGAAAATGCTCAGAAAACTTAGCTCACCTCCTCAGATCTCATAGTCCAGCTGAGCTCACCTAACAAAAATAACAGTTTCGTAATTGTAGTTTAGCTCCAGCTGCTTAGAAATTATTCCCAGTACAAAATTTGTGTAGTAAAACCCAGTTTATTCAATTAACAGCCAATCATTTCAGATGTTTAAACTCATCACTCCTACTCGAGATGAGCTGATTGCCTTTATGATTTTAAAGTATTACTGTAGTAAGTGAACATATGTCTTGACATCCCACGAGGCTGAAACAGGGTGAACACCTATTCAATCACTGCAGTATTATGCTTTCCAGAACTGAGCCTGAGATCTTCCAATAAATTATCACAGATTTTTTCAGCCTGGCATCCTAATCAAAGCCAAGGCTACTGGGGAACTTGCAACCTTTGAGTAAATCAACAAGTCTTACAATCATTAAAAACACAGGACTGTGTGCTCTTGTCACCCCAGCCTGATTACAGATCAAGAATTCTGGGCCACATCATCTGCTCCTAATGGAGCACGTGCCCTGCGGATTTTGCCCTCTGTGTAGAAGGTTCAAGTCCTGAATACCCTTGAGACAGCAGCAAAACTCCTAATCACTAATACATTCTATTGTTATATCTATTCTCAGAACAAATAATTCTAGGGCTGCCAGAGGTAATAAAAACAACATTTTTATGGGTTAGTGTCCTGCAGTGATTTTGAGGTCTGACTGAAGACAATGGCACTTAGTGGGTTTGCTTTCTATGTGAATCTTCTGTCATCAAGCAAAGCAAAAGTCACACTGGAGCTTCCCTCCCTTGCCAAGGGGCTCGTACTCTCTTGTTCTTCTTGCCTGACTGTGCTTAAAAAACTTGTAGGAACTTAATTATCGGTCAAGTTTGGATGAACTTAGACCCCTCAGAAGTTACTGGTGGAAAGATAAGATAAACAAGCACCCAAAAGCTATGATTAAAGAAGCTTCTTTTCCTTAGGGAACCAGCCTTAGTAGCCAGTCTTAGTAACCCCAAAGAATCCATTCTTGTACATGTTTCCAGTCTATCAAAAGTATGTGGATTACACCCTGAGGAAGGTACCTTGAATGAAGAGGTTTGCATCCAAATCCTAGTCCCTTGTTAAAATGGTTTGCTACTCTTTTTTTGGTTTTGTTATAAGTAGTATTTTGCATAAATATTGATCATTCTCATTTTCTACGTCCACTTAGGACACCTTGTAATCAAGTTTAGTAATATCATTGTTTTAACATATTTGATTTTTCAACTTCTTTGAGTTTTTGGATTCTCACAAACTCACATGGCCAGTGCAGGCACCAGGAGAGGGAATTTCTGTTGACTGGCAATATAAATGCTTTATTTACTTGTCTTCTCTACGTTTTTAGGAGGAGTTTATAGTGCTATAGCAGTTTGTAGGCTGCAGATAGGAATGGCTACTCTAAAGCCCCCTTTTATTTCATTTGGTTTCATTGTGTTTATACTCAGCCACATCCTGAAACTATTCTCAGCTGAAGTCTGGACAACGTCCTATAATGTTACGCCGGAATTTTTTGTGTCTCTTGATTTTCAAGCATATCTGTACTGCCTGAGTCTGAAAGAGATCAAGTGTGTGCACTGCTCTGGGAAGTGGAACCACATCTCAGTGAAAGGAAGAAGGGTAACAGTGAAATAATCCCAGGGTCAATCGCATTTTATTGATGATTACAGCAGAGTATAATAGTGACCAGCACATTGCACAGTGACAAGTACCCTGTGAGAGTAATTCTGGTTTTGTTTAGGTGAGTGGGAGTCTTATCATCGACTTCAGTGGAATCAGGATTTACATTTTATTATTTTGGAGTTTAATATTCTTACATCACTATACCCCATAGAAGACTGACAGAAATCCAGCATACTCTGCTCTTGTTAGCTTTGCTTTCCTTCTCTTTTTTCTCAGTGTTTGTTAAAATTCACTGTAACCTTCTTAGCCAGCCTTTAGTTTCTCATCTGTGTTAGCCAGACTCCATGCACCACTTTACTGTTCACAGACTTTTTTCTGTTGAGCAGACAGCAAATAGGTTGTTCTTTTTCTGTTTGGATGTGGAGTCTGGAGCAGCCCTGAGGCCACCTCAGATCCATGAAGGGGCAGCAGTAGCACTGTGCCACGGCTGCCAGCTAAAAACTGTTCTGCATCAGCCTCTTTAGTGCACAAGTGGTTTACCTTGGGGGACTGGTAATGACACAAGGAGCCTTCTCCAGAAATGCACTGGAAGGGGCCTCACAAGAGCATCTTGTTAAAATTTCCCTTTTATAAGTGGAAATTGCTTTGCCTCAAAGGTCAGCCCCTTTTCACGTATCATTTAATCATGACTATGAAAGATGACTTATCTCTGAGGCTAGAAAAATATTTTGCCTCCTGACATACATTACATTAGAATGTTCTGGGTTTTTTTTAAAAAACGAGAAAAATGAGATGATATGACACCTTAAAATTTCCAGCAAAAGGAATCCAATATTACCTAAGAACATTAACATTCCAGATTCCCAGATAAAGCTCCCTACCCCTTATGTCTAAAGCCCCAAATGGAATTGTGAAGAACACCATCAAAATGAAGACCATTTCCACCCACAAAATGACTGCAGATTGGTGGCCTTTTCTTCACTGTTTGTGACAGGGAGGTGACAACAACTTTCTATTATTAAAGCTAATAAACAGAGAAATCGTTGTCACCATGGTTCTGCTTTCACCAAACAAATCAAATTTGTCCTGGTTGACGACCGATGGCACACTGCACATTAAACTAAGCAAAGAGAAGGTACAGGGTGAAATCCTGGTCCCTCTAGAACCACTGGACCTTGGAGCATGACTTGAACATCCCTATAAGGAAAGTTATTCAGTATCTTAGCAAAATCTCTTTTTTTTTTTTTCTTCTGTGCACCATAGGAGATGATGAGTTCTGATGATCAGAACTTCTGGGTGTTAAGTGTCCTTCACAGGCCTAGATGATCACTGCTGCTGGAATACTTAATATATCTTTTCCATAAGTATGAAGATACAATCATTGTAGCAATGGGAGAATGTTGAAAGGACATGTAAAAATTAAGTCAATAAAGACAGACAAAAAAAGAAGATCAATGGAAGATTAAATTGATCAAACCCCTTTAAAAGTAGGGTCAGTTTTATAACACAATGATCATAATCAAAAAAGAAAATTATTAGATCAGGCCCTGAGTCGATCCTCGGTGGTTTTGTACAAATAGAAAGCCTCACGTCTGTTCCTTAAAATTAAACTCGGATTGATTTGAATCTCCTGTTTTTTGAAAAGTGGCTGTCAACTTCCTCAGTGAGTATTTACTTAGTAAAACCTACCCTGCTATTTAAAGTGTTGCAAAAGTGGCTTAACTGAAGTCTTATTTTCAGTCTGTTTAAATCAATGACTTCAGTCTTGCGTAGATACACTTAAATCAATGTATAGCTGCTGTATAAAACTCCACCCTCTGAATTAAGCCAGATCAACATAAGCCAGCTGTAAATTAATTTAACTGTGTCCACACGTGGATTTGCTTGATGTTTAATGAAATTAGTTTAAAGAAAAAATCCTACTGAAACCACTGCCACTTCCCCTTGCAGGCAAAACCTATATTATGTTAATTTATTTGGAGCTAGAACTCCTCTGGCAAATGTACTGAATGGCCAGCAGAGCTCTGCAGCTGAACTGCTGAACATCAGCCTGAATTTTTTGGTCATGTTATGGATTTGGCTAATAAATTTTTCTGCATGAAGCCACATTTCTCCCGCCGTGAGATTTAACCCATGCATTTGTCTTCCCAGATGGGCTGGGATTTTTTTGTTGTAGAGTAAGCTGATTAACTTAATCCAAACAGGATTTCACCCTATGTTTTTGTGCTGTCAGTAGTTGCATGGGCTCCTCACATCAGCAGTTATGTTCTTAATGAAATAGCCTGGCCTTCCAGTTTGAATTATGAATACAAACGGGGAAAATTTTTAATTCAGTCAGAAAAAGTGTCCATGTATTGTCTAGCCAGGATGTTCGTGTAGGGTTTCCTTTGTATCTAGGAAATTGATGCTGCCCTGAATTTATGGCTTCTGATGACAGCGATCTTCAGCTTGTTCCTCATTAAATAACATTAGTTCTAATTAAAGCTCCCACCTTTTGTACTTCTGGAAACTGTGTAAAGAATAATCATCCTTGTACACGTATCTATCCCTTAGTGAGCTGATATTTCTTTTCCTATCCAGAATTCATGGTATTTCTTCTATGAGTGGCTCATTTTGGTGAATACCTTCCAAAGACAGCAAGAAACAAAAAGTTTAGATTTGCACAACCCCAGTTCCTAATGTCTTATCTGAAAATCACAAATCTACTGCCACGAGAGACATATACATAAAAAGCCAAATGGGTCTCTGTGGCTTTGTCTAGACTTTTTTTTTCACCCCAAAATATGGCTGTTACTCTGATAAAAGCTATTGCTGCTCCCTGCAGACTTTCCTTGGCCGATAAGCAAAGACAATTCCAGCTACAGTCACACTTCTGTTGGTGTTGTGCTCATCCCCATCACGTGTCTTGCACAGCACTCAGAAATTCAGTAGGAACATGAGAAATCAGTAGTGGTGTGGCCTTTACACCCATTTGACCTGGAATAATGTAAACATCTAACAGCTCTCAGTATTGTACATGCTCATTATTTCATACCTGCGCTGCAGGGCAATACCAGACTTCCCAGTGCCAGAGCCTAAGGAATATTTTCTGTGGTATAGAAGGAGTTATTTGCCTGTAGTGGTCTTCTCTTCGTTGGTCTGAGTTGTGGTTTTCTCTAGGCACTCTGTAGGGAACTTCAGTGAAAACACAGATATGGAAAGACAACAGATGCCAGAGCCTCCACTCACACTGAAGATGTACCAAGGGCGAATCTCTCTGCCAGGCAGAGCCCTCCCAGGGCTGTTATTCCCAGCACAGTGTGAGCACACTCCTCTCAGTATAACACTGCTCCAAACATCCAAATGCTTGGAGATTTTTAAGGGGGAAGATTTAGAAAACCATCTTGGATTTTCTGTGAGTACTGAAAACCTGTATTGATACAGTTATCTCCAGTAAAATATCCACACACTGAAGGAATGCAACCAGGAGAATAAATAATCGGACTTGACATGCTTCATTACAAACGTGGAAGTTCACAATGTCTTGTTTGTTGGCATCACCATGGAGATTCAGACCACTATAACCTCTGGAGACAGCCCTCCCTTATTTTGATGTTTTTCTGCCTCTTTCTCACCTAGACTCAGCTTTCCCCATCCCTTATTCCTTGTCTTTTGTACACATTTTTGTCCTATCAGCTCAGTCTCTCAAATCAAAATATTGTCCTCTTTTCATCTTCCCTTCCCCATGTTTCTAGTCCCAGATCTTACCTTTCCTCTGACAGTGCTGAACATGTAAAATTTTCTTAAGAAAGGATGTTCTTTCTTGGTTGATACTTTCAAGCCTAATCAACAAGAATGGAGATTTAATTGGTGAAACAGAGAGCAGCCAACAAGCTGTAAGTGATGCCCAGGTGTTAAAAAAATTAATTACTTGTGGGTAGGACTGTCTTGTTGAGGTTTAGGGCTGGACATGCTTCAATGATCTCAGCCCAGGGGGAGGCTGACAAAGCTCGGGAAGAAGGATGTCCAGTGATAATGGCCACAAAGGAGACAGAATTTACAGACCACAGGGATGTCTGGCAGAACTCCCAAGATAAGGAAGTTCCTGCCCAGCTCCTGCTGCAACCTTTTCCCTCAGTCTTGTACCCTCTAAAAATGTCTCCAAAAATGGTTTGATTCTCAAGCTACTGGTCCATGAGGCAATGGTAAATAGTCTAGGAAATAATTTAATTTTCAGATAAAATATGTTTTTAATTCAGATGGTGACCCACAAGGAATTCAGATGGTTGAGAGGCTTTATTGAGCAGCAGACTTAGGAACTCCTGCTCCAGAAACTGTTTCCATGGTTAATTTGACAATAAACTTTTTCTTGCCACATATGTGACTTTTGAGTATGTAGAAAGACTTTTTTTTCAGCCCCAGATTTATAACCCGTTGGGTTGGCACAATCTTTTATGAATTCCTTAACTGTGCCTTTTGGCCTGACTTCATCTTTCATCCAAAGCATCAATTCTATTTCTGTTCCCCAAACCCATCTATTTTTACATGGGGGCTTTGTGTGTTACTCTCTGCGTGGTCCTGGCCGCCGCACTCCCAGCCTTCATTCAGTCCCACATTTTCCGGAGCATTGTCTTCCCAAAAACTCCTGTCTCCCGTGACCCTGTTTCCAAGCCAGCAGCTTCTCAGTTCCTACTATTGTCTTTAGTCTCCACCTGGCTCTTATCCCACTGCTTCCAGGCACATGCATCTTTGCCTTGTCTTTTCCTTTTGCTTTTCCGAGTATTCCTCCTCTTGTTACCCAACTCCCTCCTGGTTCAGGTTCTGCTGCTGAATCCGAGCTGAGCTCCCCTCTCTGCTCCAGCCCCCAGTCCTTGCCACGCTGCTTTTTTATGCTGCTGTTCCCCATCACTTTCAGCAGAAGCAAAGGATTCCTCCGTGATGGCCGTGTAAAAGCATACATTGGGTTTTCTTACTGATAAACAAGGCTTATCCCATTCTGTTTGAAGAACTTGTAGTCCAGCATATTTAGGGAAGCCTTTTAAATTGTTTCAGAAAGACAAATAGAAAGTACCTATTTTTTCCCCCCCATGTTCCCAAATGCTGCCTGATTCCCAGGATCTCAGCTAGAACTTTGCAATTAGGCAATTTTAAAGCTTGTCAAAGCTGCAGACAATACAAGGCCAGACAATGCAGCTTAGACATAACACATTAGAGTGAGTGTTCCAGTTATAAAATAAGAAGAGATGTGCATAATAGGAAAAGGATTGAACGAGGGCAGACGGGGAAGTGGAGGGCTCACATTCCCTCCTCAGCCTCAGTGGCTCTTAAACAATTGTGTGGAGCTGCACGCTCCAAGAGGGTTTGAATTTGTCTCATTGCTCTCTAGGGTGGAAAGCTGCTCCTTCTGTTCTGTTCCTTCCCCAGACAAACACCTTTTTTTCTATTCTGGGCTCAGGCTTATTTCTCTGTTTCCTGTAAAATCATACTCTTCATGAAGGCACGATCCCTGCAGCTCTTAAAACCCAGAGTCATGGTGACCTGAAGTAATGCAGTTCAGCAGATAAACAAAGCTAACGGGATTTGTTTCACAGACATTTTTCTCATAAAGACCATTTTAATTCTTGTGCCTCTCTCTGCTCCTTCAGCTGCCTGACTGCTGGACAGTCCCAGGCAACACTTCACCAACACTTCACTGCCCTATTTCCTTAGAACAGCACTCTCAGGCACTGGAGAAAAAGGATTCTGCCAGCTCAAACTCTGTAGTGCGTCTGATAAAATTGGTATTTATATTTTTGTGCAGAGCCATCAGGGAGCCCCAAAAAACATCTCTTATTACAGCATGCTCTGCCACCAGGACTGCTTCATGGGGTGACCTCCTTCCATAAAGAGCCTCAGGCTGATGCACTTCTTCATCAGGAAAGTGTTGTAGGGCCTTCTGGGACCTAGGACTGTCCAGATCCTGTCTAATCTAATTTCTTAATTTTAATTATTGCTACAGAAGTAAAGGCAGCAGTTCAAAACAGTGTTTAGCACTGGGAAAAGGAGAACATATTCCACTTCGCCTGTAATAATTTGGATTTCTTCGAACGATAGGCAGGGTGCTAACCAGAACTGCACAGGAGACCTCTACAAATGTTATTAATTTATTTTTAATATGGTAGGGTAGTATATGCAGACAGGCAACAGAAAATACAGAGGTATTTATGCGGAATATTAATTTTTGTACTTAAAATTCTTTCTGCAGCAGCTCAGAGGCAGATGACACTCCCTGTTCACCTCACTGGGAGAACTCAGGGTTTAAATAAGGTTTCTCTAACTAGTTAAAATTTCTTGGCGGTTTATTACCTTGGTCCTTAATTGCATTCATTTCCCTGTGGAGATTCTTTTGAGAGAGATTCTCCATCACACGACTTCTGGAAGATTTCCAACAATTTGCATTTTTCCCCATTAATTTCAGACTCAAATATTGACTCGTTTTGGGAATGAAGCGACAATAAGACTGAATTTCTGATTTGTAGAGCTGGATTTATGTGTCCTGGGGCATAGGATATACTATTAATTCATGCCCCATTGGATGACTGAAATGTCTGCTGTCTACAGGAACTCTCAAAGTTTGTGCTTCAGCAGCAAATTAAAAGGAATAATGTGATGATGGCTTAATGCCTCTGAAGATAATGGAAGTGTCAGAGACCCTTTAGCTCATGATGTGAGAAGCTGCTGGGAGAGTACAAGACCTGAATGCTGGAATTAAGCACACAGGCTGAAACACTAAAGTTTGTACATGGTGGAAGGTAAACCTCCTTTTCTCCGTGTAAGTCAAAACACCACGCTGATCACTGGGTTGCATGCAGTGGTACAAATAAGTTTCAATGGTTATGGAAGTTTTCAACGTGTCCAATTGGATTTGGATGCAAAATGAATCTCAAAGGCATTTTCAGGCTCATGGTGTCCATGTCAGTTTCTAACCAGCTGTCTGCCAGCACTGCTGAGAAGAGATCCCAGGCTGAAGTCACAGCACAGCATCCCTGCTCCATCCAGGGCTTTCCTCAGCCTCACTCTTCAAAAATAATTCCAGGCACCTCTTAAAAAAAGAAGTTTAAGGAATGCTATGTGGATTCCTGTGATGGGGAAAGTCCTCCAGGCTTCCCCTACTTTCAAATCCTTAACAGCCTTCTCATCTGAGGATGAAAGTGCCTGTGCTGTGCTACCACAGCTCCTGGCAATTTCTGAATAAGTAACCCCCCCATGGCAGTGTGCTCCTACCCAGCAGGTCCTCTTGTTCTGAGAACTGAAAAAAATTCTTTCATTTCCTCAGAAGTCTTTGGATGATGTTAATAATTCACCATGTCTTATTATAGAGGGCTACTGTTCTGCCCAAAAGGGCTGTTTAATCAGGCCTTTCAACCACAATCGGATGAGAAATGCCTGCTTTTCCAGCTAATTCCCAGAAATAATGCCTGTCCATAAAGGAGGAATTGAGCCTGACATGAATGTACTTTTTGAAATCATATTGCTATTAGCCAGAGCTTGCTGCATATCTGGAAATAGAGCCTGCAATGCCAGATAGAACAGAGTAATTTGCTTTTATTTCTGAAGGTCTCCTAAAATTTCTCTATGCTAATTTAACTTTTTACAAGGATATATCTGGTAGTTTCTGTGTTATAGGTTGAAGAGGGGGATGCTTGTTTAGTTTTCACTGGCAAGTTCTTTTTCCTCTGTAAAATTTTTGAAGTATGTCTCCAGCAGAAATGCAAAACCCCCGGTGTCTGTTCCCTGCACATGTTTCCATTCAGAGGGTTACAGATGCTCCATCACAGGAAACAGTCGTGGCAACACAAGAGATGGAGAAAATTAACGAGGCGTTGCAAAGCAGAAAGAAATCTGCATGAGTACAGAACCCAGGGAATGGCAAAAGCACAGATGATCTACAGGGACTGGACATATGAACTTCCAGGTATTACTTACCTGTACATTTTGCAGTGTAATTCCAGCGCTGTTGTAATTTCAGCTGGTTTACAAGTTTGGGGTCAAGTGCACCCAGAAAGGGAATCAAAGCACTAAAGCAACCACAACAGCCACGCGTGTGATTTAATGTATAGATATAAAAAAGTCAATTAAAAAAGAAAAAGCTGGAAAGGCCTATACATCATAAATGTGTGTATATACACCTTTTGCTTTTCCTTATTATTTGAGATGGAGGAAGGGCTGAGATATGGTGAGCAGACGTGATGTCCTGGTCAGGAGCTTTTCCAACACTCAGTACCTTCTCTGATCATTTGGTATTTCTCCTAGGAGAACAAGGACTTAGGATGGACCTGGGAAATGGAAACTTAGAAAGTTTGGTGGGTTTTAGCTGATGTCAAATTATTCCTATAAATTATATCTTCCTCTTAATAAGTTTGCCAAATGCAGCATGTAAGTGCTTGTAACAGAGACTTAGGCTTGAACTGAGGCATTCAACACTGTGGGAGCTCTGTATCCTCACTAAGAGGCTTTACTTGCAGAGATGATTTCCTTTCCCATCAGATAGGCAGAGAGAAATAACTGAATTTAAACAAGCCTATTGCCATGAATCGTGAACTTTCCTATTAAGACTCTTGTCATGTGCCATGCTGTTATACTCAAGGTCTGAGTGTTTTTGAGGAGCTCTGTCGGTAAAATAGGGACAGGGAATCTCAAATTCTAGGTGAGAGGAAGTGGGAAAACAGGGGAAGGGACTGAGCCTGTGAAAAAGAAGGGATGAGCAGGAGCAAAACAGGAGCATCTGAGACTAAAACGAAAGCTAGAGGTGGTAAAGTAAAGAAAAAGAAAAGCTGTAGATGGGTAGAAATCACAGTACCCCATAGCTCAGTAACCTTTTTGATCTTTATTTCCTTTCAGCCCCCCCATCAGCGCGTCATTCGGGTTATTCACGCATCACCCGGTGCCATTCTGCAAGAGCAGCTTGCTTTGATGAGTCCAGAGCGAGGATTCACCAGCCCCCGTGGACTCTGAGAAACCAGACAGGGCGGCACGGCAGGGTTCTCTGCAGGCGCTCCTTTTGTAAAGCAAAGTGAGTGCTTTCCTGCAGGGAAACCATCTCTTTGGTGCACTTGGGTGTGGAGATAACAGTGCGCTATCTGCAAACAAATTATCTCTATTGATCTGCCCGGTTAGGTGTGCCTGCCAACATGTCATTAACTCCCTGCCACGGCTGGAGGAACCTGAAACCGATAACACGATTTAAATGCATCCTTCACGCCACGATTTCATTCCCTCAAGAAGAACCCCGTGGAATTCGCCTTTTCTCTCTTGCTGGACCATTTCACATCCCAACTTGCTATACCTGTTCCAGGAGATAATAAAGCATGTGCTTGGAGGGGAGAAGGTTTTGAGATGTGTTAGTCACGGCCACTGGTTAAGCTTTTCTATGCAGGTGGGGTAGGCAACTGTAACAACTAAAAGGAGCTTGGTGGGAAGCAAAAAGACAAACCAGTACAAATATTATAGCTTTTTTATGGTTTCTGCAGAGGATGCACCTTGTAACTGAGTTGGAATTGCAGCTGGGCTGAAAAGTTCACTGAGAAACAGAGTCTTCCCTGCTTAGCGTATCTCCTCGAAAAGTCTGAGCTGTCTTCTTGCTTGTCTTGTGCCTAAATTTTTAAAAATAATCGTCTTAATACACTGTGTTCCCTAACATAATTTCTTTTTTTAACACAGACTAACTGCATCCTCTTTTTTTTTTTTAAGGGGAATTTGAAAAATGTTCCAATCAGTTCCGGAGGTTTAGAATTCAGTGTTGGTTTAGAAGACAGTAACCCATCAAAATTATTTCTATTTTTATCCAACAGGGTAAAAACTTCCTCAGGCAGTGGGGAGAGGTAGTTTCAGAGGCTGCTTTTCTCTGCCCTCTCAGGAACTCTGGCAATTGCAGAATGACCTCTTTTGAAGTTCTCCCATATATTGTATTTAAGAAATGTATGTTAAATTTTCAGCTGCCTACAAAGCTCTTGCCCTTAATCCGTTTTCAGTGTTCTCCCTTCCATGTCATTCCTCCCTCATACTGGTGTTTATGAGCCTTTTGTGTTTTAGTAGCTTCTTCAAGCCAGGCAATTGTGTCCTCATGAGCCTGGAAAGAGAGAAAAAGGTGGCACCATTCCCAAAGCCTTTCAGTCACTTGGGAGTTTGCCCCAAATAGTTACCTACGCACCCTTCAGAGGTTTCGAAGGAGGGAAGAGCCATCAAGGCTTGCTGGTGCTGACTGCAGAAGGATCTGGCACAGAAAACACCACAAAACCAGCAGAAGCAAAGGCAAGGCCTGATGTGCAGCTCAGCAGCACAGCTCCTTGCCCCAGGAAAGTGTGGGTGACAGGAGCTGGCAGAGTTTAAAGAGGGCATTTGGGAGGTCAGTGTAAGAGAAATACAGCTGAAGGCTGCTAGCTACAAATGATGTTTGTGAGCCACAGGCTGTCAGAAATTGGAAAAATACCACAGAAAGTTCCAAACTTGTGCTCCCCCAGAGGGAAGTAATTCTGGCTGCTGTTAAGGCCTTTGGTCTGTCCCAGGACAGGTGGTCTTACATTCCTGAGCAAGTAACCACCCTAACCAGAGCAGGAGGGTGGGGGGGTTATTTCTGGCTTGGGTTCTTCTCTAGAATGGAAGGTCAGAGGCCAAAATGAGGCACAAAGAATGAGGGGCCGGAGTTCTTCTTTGAGGTGTTTGGTTTTTCTTCTTATCAGAACTTCAAATACCAAGTGTGCTTGGGTTCTTTAAACACAGCATGACTTCCCGTTTCATCTTGCCTTTTTTCCCTCTCTAAACTAAACTTATCTATCTACCTAGAGAGTCCTGGATTCCTTTAAACCAACTTCAAGTACCTGGCTGAAGAATCTATATCTGGATCGAGGTCACTTGGGGGGTGCCTTTGCAGTCAGCGAACCTCCAGTGGGTGATTCATTTCCTAGGTGGGCTGCACCTCCCTCAGGAAACATGAATTAACCATGTGGGAAACCTAACATGACCTTGTTTCTAATTTAAGCACATCAGCCAAGTGCCTAACTTGTCAGGGCCTCAAGTTAGGCAGGAGCAGAATTTACTACCCTTGTACCTTCTATCCTTATTTCTTATGCTCATTTATTATTTCTTATGCTTATTTCTTATGCTCATTTGTCCTGAAAGTTATCAGCTCTTTCCAGTTTCTAACCCATAGTAACCATGGCACAGCTGTTGTGACATGGGTATAAAATCAGAATCTGTGATAAATAAAAATAAAGGATAGTTGCTTGGGGTCCTCCATTTCCCGACAGTTTTCATATACAAAGAACATTATCAGGGTTAAAAGAGAACGAGTTTAATAGGCAGAATGGAGATGTTTAATTCCCCTTAAAATCCACAATTTTGCACTATACAGCCAACAATGCAGGACCTGCCATAACATGTGGCTAATCCTTCTTCATTTTCTAAGCAGGGGAAGAAGGAGCCATCAGGATTTTACTTGCCAAACTATTGTTATATCTGTTTCTATTGGAATTCTTGCCTGATTTAGTAATCGAGCTAATTTTGCACACAATAAAATGTTGTCATGATGACTTAATTTTGCATTTTCCTAGGGAAAAAAAAAGCAGACGCAGAAATGAGGTTTTCTTTAAGAAATCGAACGGACTTGGATTCTTAAAATGAGCACTTAACAATTCTTATTTGTAATACAGAGTACCACTATGGTTACCTCAGCTTTCCTTCTGGGAGCATGCAAGAACTTACAAATTTATTCTACCACAGGCAGCAAAACTCTACAAAATACTGCCATGAATTTTAGTTTTATACTCAAGAATTTCATTAGATGAGCAAGAGCAGTTTTGAGTCTTCAGTTTTGGCAGCATCCACACAAACGGTGTGAGAGTTAAATGTCGTCTCAAGATTTTACAGTTCAGTTTTCATTTGATGAAGGGATGATTCATATATACTTCATGTTTTCAGAGGGGGTTTATCCAAAAGGGATTTTTTCTCAGTGAGGCTTTCATGCTTCCTTTGTCAGGAAGGTTCAAGTATCATCATTTCTCAGATGAGAAGACTCCTGTCTGAGCATCCTCAGATTTACACACTGAGGCTCATCCCTGTTAATCCACAGGTTATTTTCCCTTCCTCTTGAGATGGTCACAAAACACCAACCAGCACAGGTCTTCCTACAAATCCTGGTGGCCGCATGTTTATGTTTTAGGATGACCAAATTCAGGGGTTTTACCAGAAGCTGGAAGGATGCTGAAAACTCTTTCAGACCCTGGCTATTCTGAAGCTCTTCTCTCACCCAGCTTTCTTCTCATCTTTAAAAACCTTTGTGCTCTGTCGCAAACACCTCGTAAAAAATTCCACGGGAAAGAAACCAGTCTTTGCTGGGGAAGGGGAAGGGAAGGTGCGGGAAGGGAAGGTGCGGGAAGGGAAGGTGCGGGAAGGTGCGGGAAGGGAAGGTAAGGGAAGGGAAGGGGTTTTTTTTGACCATTTCCTAAGGTTCTACTACTGCTGTAATACTCAGTGAGTACGAAACTTTACACAAAGCATTTAAAAAACTGGAAGCAAAGTTGATCAGTAGTGTTAAACAATAATTAACCAGACCAGTCTCCTGCTTCTTCCTAGGAAAAGGCCCTTGGTGACTGAAATGTGTCTTGCACTGCAGGTCTGGTTTTGTTAGGGAGGTGCATGAGTAAGTTGCTGCATAAGGTGTGAGATGCTGCCTAAAAGAGCAGTATCTGCCTTCTTGAAACAGCTTTTCACACACTTTCTCTGTGTCACTCTATATGTGATATGGCTCAGCTCATTATCATCAACCAAAGACCATAAATAGAGAGTAAAATTAGTATAGAGATTAAAGCTTGCTTAAGAAAGAGCGAAACAGGTTGTAGTTAAAATTTATTTATACACAATCTGAGCAGACAGCAACAATTCCAGACATTTTTTGGGGGAAAGGGGTACAGTTCTTGGATTCACAATCCGAAGACCATTATTTCACCAGATTATTTTCTTGTTAATTAAAATGAAAGGTAAGAGTTTAGCTAAATCTCCTTCCCTTACTTTTTTCCTCATGACTTCTCATTTTTCCTTTTCTCATAAACAGCTGGATTACTTTTATCAAATAAATATTCTTAAAAACAACTATATCCATTCTATTTCCATGCCAGCTAGGAGAAAAATAGATTTTCTTTCTCTCATATTTCCATGTAATTTCTCTTTTTGAAAATAATTTTTTCTCCCTTTGTGAGTTTCTGCCTGGGAACTTTATTGTAAATCAATACTTGAAATCTCCCAAAGCACATAACATTCCAAACAGGAAAAACAAAACAAACAAACAAATAAACAACAAAAAAAGAAATTATGATAAATGCCTTCCAAAGAGATCTCTTTTTTTTTTCTTATGAGAATATAAATACAGACCCTTTCATTAGAATATTATAACTCAGATACTCGTATACCTCTGAGCCTGTCATTATTTATAAAAATAATGATGTGTCATTGCTATACACTCCTGATTTCAGCTGAAATTTAAGCACTCCAGGGAGGTACCAGCAGTGCCTAAACCATGAACTCTTTTCTCAAAGTGCTGTTTCGTTTGGGCTGTTCTGCCCTTTCCTGCAGCAGCCTCCAAAATCAACGCTGTGCCCATGGGGACAGAGGTGAGCTCAGCAGCTTCCCCACGCTGGGAGCTGGGAAAGGATGGAATAACAAGTGTGGTTTGCCTTTCCTTGCCAGGAAGGGTTGTCCTGTAGGAAAGGCACCACAGAGGGCCTTGGGAGATGCTGGTTCAGTTTCTGATCTTTACGGATTTCTTGAGAAAATTATTCACTCTGCCTTTGTTTCAGCACTAAACTTCTGGCAAAGCAGATTTTGGTGTTTTCTTCTTTTACTTCATCTTTTAAAAGCACTCCTATTATGAGCGATTCCAGACAAGGAGATTAGCTTTATTTGCCCAAAATTTAAGCCAGTGGGAGCCTCGTATCAGTGGGGAAGTACTGTAGCAGCAGTTATGGAAATATTAGTGACTATTCATCAATTGCTTATGTAACTCAAGGTTAGATGTGCACTCAGGGCTTTACGAACAGATGAAAATTAGCCATATTCCTAAACAAAGAATGATCGTAGAAAATTGTGACCAACAGTATCGAGAGTGGAGTGAATCAGACTCATAAATTTTACTGATTACTTATTTACCAAAAACGCATTTGTTGGACAGTCACAATTCTTCACTGATTTGGCTGATGGTTTAAAAATAGGAACTATGTTCTAAATATAAATATGCTGAATTCAAACAATATTTTTCAACTTTTGCCTTCAAAATCAGTCTGAAGTTGCCAACTTTTTTTTTTTTTTTTTAAAGGAAGGGATTAAAGAATGAAAGATAGCACTTCTGGTCAGCAAAAATATTCAATAATTCTGAATTATTCCTTTTACAGCCTGTGCTAGTGAAAAAATTAAAATAAATAAAAATTGAGTTTAACCCAGTGAAAATGTGAGGTAGCAGACATTCACCTCATGTGGCTTAGGCCAGGCAATTAGCAATAAATTTGGCATTTTTTGTTGGTTGGACTGTACAGCTGGCTGGATGTCTGTGGATCTTTTTGTAAGCCAAACTACTAAGAAACTGTCTCTCCAGATTTCCAGAGCTTTAGTGCCATGAATACAAGAGCAAATGTCAAGAACAGAGTCAATTTTCTCAAATAAACAAGAGAGTGTCTCAAGATGTGTAAGGGGCTGTGTTACTGTCTACATTTATAACTCGGTGGAGGATTTCAACTTTTCTTTTGTACCAGAGATGAATTGGATTATCATTTATCATGCTGTCATGTTCCTTATAAAAGACTATGTGGTAATAACAGGATATTTTCACGTTCTTATTTTATTTAGTATTTCTCTTTCTGAGCCATTAATTATGTTTGACAGCGCCTGGTGTTTCAGGTCATAGAGGTAAAATTGGCAGACTTGGCTCAATTTGGCCAAAAGTGAACCATTTCTGCCGCCAGATAGAGCCCCACCCATTTCAATGGCCCATACTGACCCTCAGGCAGGAGACAGGACTGAGTGCTGGTCAGCAGAAATGGCAGAAAGGTTCTGGAGAAGGGAGGAGGGCCAGGGGATGATTCTCCCAGGACACCTTCCTGGTGTCTCATTTCCCAGGCAAGCATGAAGGCCTCATTCTCTCTGCCTTAAAGTAACATGCCCTCTGTGCTGTGACAGTGACACACCAGAGATTCTCTCTCAGCAGAAACCACCCTGCTGCTGACAGAGTCTGAGCAGCCATGCGCCTGCATCTTACACAAATGAGAGGGAATGAGGTTATTTTGTCTCTGTAAGAGGAAGGGAAGCTGCTCCACTCACACTGAAGCATCCCCAACCCAACCTACCATCTTCCCTCTCCTGTCTGAGTGGTGCGACTGGGAAGAATGAGAATGGAAAGTTATTTGATATACTGCCTGCCCACCTTGTGGTCTCAAAAACCCCCACATCTCTCCATGCCCTCTCCTTTGACTGCCACTGAGGTTTCTGTCTGCCTGCCAACACTTTTCTCCCAGACTGTACTGGGCTGACATTTTGGCAAAGCAACTATTTATTTCCTGATGAAGGAAGGAATTGGACACTGGAGCAGCTCTTTGTCACAGGTAGTCCAAGTGAACTAAAAACTTGAATTTAGCATGAACAGCATGGACATTCTTCAGAGAATGAAAGGTCCAGCACTAGCCACGGCTTTTTGTTGAATTCCCATCTCAGTTTTCATTGTAACGCAAATTTAAGCTACTGCCAAGAGCAAAAAGAATGAGATCAGCAATGAGATTTGCCTCTAGATGAAGAACATGGTGTAAGTTTCTCCTAGAGATAAACACCAGACACACTGAACTATGAGTATGACTTATAAAAAATAATGATTTTGTATAGCCTCTAGGTCTTCCTGCTGCTTCTACATTAGCAATTGGATCTTTCCAAACTCAAATAGTATTTCAATTGGTGCTGCTCTGAAACAGCTTTGTATGCACAAAGCAGCTTTGTATTCCTTCTATAAAAAGGAAAGAAATGAACCTTAAAAATACATTCTGTAATAAAGGATTGAAACCTCCTTCTTTCTGGTATTACTGAAAATGTAGTTAGGAGAGCTTATCATGAAGGGAAAAGAGGGACATCATTTAGGGGAGACAAAGACAGAGGAAATCCTACTAATGACTCAATTCAATACAGAAACCTCGAAATTAAAACATCATCATTTAGTCTGAAATCAAAATATTGATTTGAGTTTACAAATGCAGTCAGGGAGTGGGAGAATGGGGAAATCCTACTGCTAAAATACCACTTGTCAGGAAATTGAGGAACTTGAAATTTGGTTTGGCTTCATGATCCGTGCACTGTCGTGCCATATCCCCTAAATACAGCCAGAGGCAATCGTGAGCGGCAATGTGGCACGTGCTGCATGCATCGACTTTATGACAGCAGCATAATCTGCTCACTTTAACCTGCAGCTCTGGTCGTGTTATATCACTCAGACACATGGATCTAGACATATTAAGACAAAACCTGGATTCTTGAGGCCTTCCATCTTAAGTTTACAGCCCATCAAGCGTAAAGTACCAATATTCTATCAGCTTCAAGAAAAAAAGTATCTGGAACCTCCTTGTTTGCCAAAGGAGTAGAGGGAAAGTACAGAAATGGAAAGCTCTTAAAGGACATTACTCCATCATTATTTATGTTGATATCAGGTGGTTTTGAAATGCTGGTCATAAAGCTGAGCAGAAAGCTAAAACTGTTAGGCCTTATTTCTGTAACATGAGGCTTCAATGTCATCAAGGGACCTTTTCCTTCTTCAGCACCTGTACTGCCACCCAGGCTTCTGCAACTTCAGCTTAAGGGACTGAAAACCCAATGTAGCCTTTGTTCCTTTTTCAGAAAAGGTTAACAGTGTTTGAACCAATGGAAAAAAATATGTCACATTCTCCCTGGAAAAACCTTGGGAAAACTGTTTTTCCCGTGTGGGACTTACCCATTTTTCGCTTTTATCAGTGGCCTGTCCGAATTTGTCCTCTGCATGTTGGGGAGGGGTTTTTTTGTTCCTCTTGTACTGCTCCCATGAGCATCTGGATACTGGAGAAAGGATATTGCATTTGGAGGTTCAGGGACTTGGATGGTGTTTGTGGACTTGTGTTGACACTGTTTATATTTTTCATTCAGACACTCCTTCTTGTTCCTTTTGGAGTGTAATGGACCACAGCAGGCAATCTCCTCATTTTGAGTTAGGTACGCTGGGAGAAGGGCAGGCAGCTGGAAAAACAGGAGAGGATGCAATTTCATTATAGGATCATCCTCTTGAATTCATTTAATCATTTAAATTGCACGGGTGTCAGATAAGGTTGCTCTGAGTGCCCAGTCAAGGGGAACTTTCTTTGAGCATTGAAGTTCTTGCACAATATTCAGATGTTTCTTTCAAAAACTGTGATTGAGCAGTTTTCCAGGAAAGTACATTAAATGTACTGCTCTTCCTTTCTTCCTCCCTCGTGGACACAGAGTTAGTTAAAAGGCACCTGAAAAACAGAACAAGCCCTCACAGCAACTGAAAATATGAGGAAGATATAGACACATATACACATAAAATCCAGAGGAAGTGACTTTCTTTAATAAATTCTTCCAGTATTTGCAATTCAAATGTTCTATTGGTGTGTGAGTGCCAGAGAGAGACCTAAAATGAAAATGACTGGGAAGTCACTATTTTTATTGCAAACAGAAAGAACGGTACAAGGTAATCAAACAGCATACACAATGAAAAGCAAATTAGATTTCTGAAACCCTTCCTGTTTCTACTGACTCCCATGTGGCACTTGCAACACGAGCAAGCCAACCTGTTTATTTTATAAGTAGCAGGCCAAATCCTTACAGCCTTCCCTTTCCCCTCATGCCTATCTAACAGCACAGGTGATGATAAATTGATTTAACAGCTGGTTTCTCAGCCGGCCTGCAAGGGGATGTCAGCTCCCTTCAGCTGCTTCCAGTGAAGAGGGTAAGCTAGAGAAAGGAGAACGGAATATAATTTTCTGGTTTGAGCTGGGTAAGGGGCAAAATCAGGCACAGCCAGCTGCATTTGAAATGTCTGGGCTGCTCTGAAAAGGCAAGGGGCAGCTGAAATTTGTGTAGTTGAGGCAAACAGAGATGAAGTCTGCCTGGGATATTAAGACATAATTATTTTCCTTTACAAAAGATAAGATACTCTCACATTTTGACCATAATAACCAATTAGATGTGAGAGACGTGAAAAATACTGCAGGGTTTGTATCTTGGTAGCAATAAACATGTAAATTGATCACCCCGGACACATTGCCTGGGAGCCACTTCAGCTAATGGTTCTCATCCCTCGCTATTCTTCAGCATTTCTGTCTTCTAAGTATTTTTGACTTTTTAACATCAAGGAACTTGGCAGTGACTCATGTAATCTGTGTTCTACCCCTGCCTCTCCCATCGTTTCCCTGGGTGATCCTCGAACAAGTTACTTCATTAATTTTAATTGGATGCTGTCATGAGAAAAGACTCGTCGGGCTGGGCTGCGCGTCTGCACTGTTAATTCCAGTGGGAATTTTCCCTGGGTGAAGACTGCAAGATTTGCCACGACTGCATGTGCTTAAGAGGTGGCAACAGTTGGATATGGTTTCTGGTCGTGTGGAGGTTTCTTAGAATCTGCTGTTAAGACTTATGTTCTTGTTTGCCACTTGGACAAATTCAGGCCCTTCCCCGGCTGATTCCAACCACAGCGGGCACTGCCAGGTGAGTCTGTACTTCTGTTAGCAGCTCTGCCCACTCCATTCAAACCTTGGGAAAGTCTTGGCCGTGAAGGTAAAAGCACAAAATGATGTGTGATTATTTTTTAACCTACCATTGTGAAGCAAAAATGAACAGGTAGATACAGTTCCCGTCTCTAAATGGGCCGTGAAGAGCCCAAGAGAAGGTGGTCAGGCTGGCTTCAGTTGCAGGAGAAATCCAGCCAAATGTGATTCTTCTGCAGAGGAGAAACAGCTCTTATAAGATTCTTAAGAATCCTGCAAATAAATGGGATGTGGAAATACTAGATTAGAATGTGAGTGTGCCCTATTTGCATAGCTTTGTAGAGCAAATATTGCTATTATAATGAAAGCGGTGACAGCTTCTGATTAAACAATATCCTTTTAAACACAGGAGTACTATAAAAATACAGGAGTCAAAAAATTATTGGAACTGTGTAAAATAAAGATAAAAATAATAATAATAATGATGCTGCTAATAGTGATCAGTAGTAGTAGTAGTAGTATTCAATAATAATATTAATATTATATTCCACCTAGACTCTCTGCAACTCCTCCTACATTAATTTCTATCCTCGGGAGGCTGGGACAAGACCTTGACATGTGGGAAAGGAGGAGAGGAGATATTCTTGGACATTACCTTCAAAACAGAGAAATAACTGTGAAAATATTCGTGACTTCTTTTTATTTACTCCTTTTCTTTGCAAATGTTTTTGTCCCAAGAGAATGTCCAGAATTCCAGCAGGCATGACCAGTCATGCTGGTGGCATTCCCTGGCTGCCCTGAAAAGGCTTCAGCACGAGAGTCTGTGCAACAGGATTTGAAAGCCCTGACGTGTAAATGCCACCAAGCATTTGGGTGAGAGGCAACCACAGTCCCTGTCACCATGATTGGCATGAAAGGCTTCCAGCCCTCTAATTATGCACATACATTACATAGGAGCCCTGAGATCCTAATAACTAGGACAGGACAAGAGGACACAGCCTCAAGCTGTGCCAGGGGAGGTTCAGGTTGGACATCACGAGGAATTTCTTCACTGAAAATGTTGTCAAGCACTGGCAGGGGCTGCCCAGGGAGGTGTTTGGGTCCCCATCCCTGGAGGTGCTCAAGGAACGACTGGACGTGGCACTCGGTGCTCTGGGCTGGTTGGTGAGGTGTGAAAAGATGGCAGGAGGTAAAATCAGAGGAAACTGAGAAGCTCATTCACATCCTCACACAGCCTGTAACAGTACAGAAGTTATAGGGTAAAATACAGCTGCTGCTCCCTGGATGGAATGCAGCTGGAATGATCACAAGCTGTTCCACAATGATCCCCACAGCCACAAACTGCATCCACAGCACCTGCTGAGGGGGATGATGTTGGTGTGTGTCCCTGAACAAGTCAGTCCAAGCACCCTCTGATCCAGCAGGACTGTTCAGGGAAAAGGTTCCCAAAATGGGATGGGACAGACTGGTCAGGCACAGAGGGTCTCAGCTTTCCTGGGTGCTGACAGATAAATTAAACACTGGGCCAAGGAAATATCCCCTTTTCACATGACACAGGGCGGTGATGGCTCAAACTTGGACTCAATGAGCTTTGAGGTATTTTTCAATTTTAATGATTCTGTGATTCCATGAACCACTGGTTTCCATTTCATCCCTTATTATCCTATGTGTGTTGTTTGTTGAAAAGGAAAAGGAAATACTTTATCCAAGAGAAATCAAAATTTCCCCAAGAAGCAGCATGGAGAACAGTCTTCTATTTTTATGAAGATTACGGAAATGAAAGCTCAATATCATGACACCAAATGGCTGGTGCCTACTACTTGCAGACAGTGATATTGTTTAATGCATTTCATCCTGAAAAGGAATTTCACCAGCCATGGCTCACAGAACATCACAGGTTTGCAACCATCCTTTAGCAAGGGACAGCAGAACCACAACATCATGTTAGGTTTGTGCTGAAGAGAAAAGGACCTTCATTTTAGAAGTCTCACACACAATCCCTTCATTTTCTGTCAGTGATTTGTGGCGTCCTAACGTAGGTGTGCCATCCCTAAAAGATCTTATTTTCCTCAGAAAAAAGAGTGGCGCAAGAATTCGTGGTTGAGGGACTGAGGCACCAAGTAACCTATTTCTGTTTCTTTCACTAACAAAAAGGTTTCTGGTATAAACAGGCAGGAGAAGAAGGAGCAGCAGG
Organism: Oriolus oriolus; assembly: GCA_013400235.1. Classification (NCBI taxonomy): domain Eukaryota; kingdom Metazoa; phylum Chordata; class Aves; order Passeriformes; family Corvidae; genus Oriolus; species Oriolus oriolus. Next base: position 300,472 of record VXBT01009042.1, read on the forward strand.
AAGCAAGCAGATTTGTACTGAAGTTGGACTTCAAAGTGAAGATAACATTTTCTAATACATCTCTGACCCAGATCCTCAAGGATATGGAGCAGTGTTGCTCTGATGCTTAAATAACTTTAAGGGTATGGACAGAGATGGTTTAGGAGGACGTGTAAATATGTGTCCTGCAATCTGCCCGTGGTTGGTGTGTCCGTTTTTGCAAAGAAGATACTGAAGAGAGTACAACACAATGCATATCAGAGAAATGAAAACACTGCATGAGCTCATGCGACTTTCTACAAAATACCCGGACCTTGGTGAGCTCACTGGTACAGTTTGGTGTCCTGACTCTTGACATGGGATTCTGTGGCTGGTTGTCACAAGTGAAGTATAGAAGGGAGGATACAGCAGTACAGTGAGGGAGGAACATGCCATCATGGGGAAGTGGCCATCCCAGTTCCCGTTTCAGGCAGGAGAAGACTTTTACAGTGGAGTTAAAAATTTCCTTTTCCAGTCCATCAGGAAGAGAAATCCTAAGCAGGAGGATGGAATACTGCTCGGGGTGTAGTCACTTAGTAATACAGAGGAGATTGTGATTATAAGCCATGCCCATACAACAACAAAGGTGCATTTACTGTGTGCAAATCCTAACCCAAGGATGGCAATCTAAAACCTGTGACCACGGAATACTGTGCAAGAGAAACCTATTTACATTACAGCTTTACAGACCATTTTCTCTTGTGTGTCTGTTCTGCACTGACAGAACCCAAGGAGTTGAATATAAAGGAAATCATAAGCAACTCTGCAAACTATGCTTCAGTCTCTGGGTTCCACTGACATTAAAACCCCTTTCACCCAGTTTTTGCAGTTCATTCCCACACAGGAGAAAAATCCCTTTGCTGGTATGGCTCAATGTTACATGGCATATTTCTCATTCAAATACTTTCTCTCATTTTATTCCTTTTTTCTTGTTTTTCTGTGCATATTAACTTCAAGGACTATTTCCAGTGAACTGCCAAGGCGTAAATGATGTAAATCTTTATTGCAGTATAAAGAGTAGGGAGATCCAACACCTTGGCCTTTTCCATATAGCGGCATGTTTTGAAACTTTCCATGTTTGAGGTCCTCTCTGTAATAACAAGGATTAATATGATGTGCCTACAAAGAGATTACGCCAACGAATTACACAGAGGATTAGAGAGAAATCTCATTTCGTGCGCCCATCAAAATAAAACCTTTTCCGACTCATTGAAAAGCAGCCTTCCTTCCCTCCCTCATTTAGACCAAATCCTTAAAAGTCCTTCAGCTACAAGAGGACTGAAAGACCCAAAGCTAACCTATGTTCCCAGCAAACTTCTGATTTGTCCTGAGAAGGTCATTTATGCTGACAAACATGAACACAAGTCAGTCCCATGTGTCTCTCGTGTACCACCCTACAAAAACCCCACAATGTGAGCCAGCGGTGACGGAGTTGGCCGTGGAAAAGTTCCTGCTGGTTTCTAGTAAGCAAAACACAACAATACAAATTCCTTCTCATTCGAAGAACCTTAAAATACTTGATAAACAATACATTCTGCAGCACATCTGGGAGACCAGATATTTTTGTGTTTATGTTATGGATAGCTAAACCAAAATACGTTCCACTTGTCCAAGACCCAGGAAGGAACAAAAAAAAAAGGATTCCCAAGAACTTTGTGCTGTGAGTACACGAAAACCCACCCTGCTGGCTCTCCTCCCTGGTTAATATCTTCCAGTAAAATATAGTCATCACACGTCTGCATAGCTTTTTCCATGTCAGGGATCTCAGACTCCTTTAAAAATTGAGACAATTCAGCAGTAACAATCCCTCCCCTGAAGTGCAGCCATATTTGGAACGAAATGTAGCCACTGTTCAACAATCCAATCCAATCTCTGACAGAAAGTGAACAGTGACAAAACTGAACTTGTGGGAAAATTATTAGCTGATATGTATTGTACAATAATTTAAACCGTAAATTGTGGAGAATATAAAATTTGCCCCAGCTTTTGCTCTCTTTTCTCTTCACACTTCCCATTTGGTTTGCATAAATCTACTTACATTGCAATTGTTCTTCCACCACTGTTTTCTCTTATTCAGAATTCCACATCCAAGACCAAACACTGCATCGAGCTGCATCTCTTTCTTTCATAACTGGAGGCTTTGGCTGGACACTGTGGCCACAAAGATCTACTTGGATTTTGTAGAGCCAAATCCTTTCTTTCTTTCTTTCTTTCCACTTCCTCCCTCCTCTCTTTACCAACACAAAGTTATCCAGTCCCATCCAGCTCTGACTCTTTTGGAACTGATAACTCCTCTGCTGTGTGCAGAATGACTCAGAAGGGTGGTTTGTCTTTTTACAGAGAACTGTGAGGGCACCTTTGCTTTTAATGCCAGACTGGAAGGCTACTCCAGCTCTCCCCTCTCTGCTTTACAAGTGCAGGTAACACAGCCTAGCAGCACAGGCCTATTAACCTTTTGGGACCAATCACACATTTTCTCCTTGGCAATCAGACAAAGAGAAAAAGCAAAAAGCATCTAAGGGAGAGTGGGGAGAGTGGGGAAAGGGATGGCCTTGCTGAGCCAGGGAGGGAAAATCCACACACTGTGAAATATGTCTGTGACAAGTGTGAATGCGTTTTAAATGTCGGCCGTTGTAGCAGAACCCACTGTCTACACACAGAAGCAACCAATATTTTTGATTTGCTGACACAAAAATAGCTCCCCTCCCCTCTTGCCCTTCTGAGCAGCAGCTGCCTGGAGTGCATATGAGGGGGAGAGAGGTGCTGCAGTCTGGCTCGCTTAGGAATCAAGTGGAGGAGAGAGCATTCTGAATTCACAGTAGGCTGCTCTGTGGGAGGAGGAATGAATGCCCTTCCCTCTGGGATAACAGGATTAATGCCAATGCCACACATTTGTGTGTGTTCTGAGGTGGATCTACCAGTACAAGCCCTTACCACTAGCTAGCACGGAGTGGCGTCTGCACTGTGTAACATTGTGGCCCACTCTACTTCCCTGGATGTGAGTTTGAAAATGAACATGTATATTTACGTATATGTGCCTATATGTGTGCATGAATCACACAGAGAAATGCCCTTGCACTATTATAATTAACTATTGTTTTCCCTCTGTTATTTCCTTTTTTTTTCTTTTTGGAAACTCCAGCCAATTGAAACAACAACCAAGTATTTATATTGTAGGTAGTCCTTTTCAAACAGCTTCAAGAATGTTTATGGAAGTATATGCCAGTGTTCTTGGTTCTCCAACCACTTTTTAAATAGATATTTTTTTCCTGAAAACAAAACATACCTAACACTTATATACACATATACATCTGGACAGCAACAGTGGGGCCTGTCCCCGAGTCATTTCTTCGACATTTAGCTCTGAAAAACCACCTCTGGCAATCTCCAAGGACCATGTGGCAGCCAGGGCCATGTCCAAACCACCTGAGTTTGGACTGCCCTGTTTGCAGTCAGCACTTTGATTGTTAATTCACTCCAGATGCCAACATTTCTCATCTGGAAGGATCTAATGCACCTTGTCAGCATGCAAGTCCCTCACAAAAGAAAACCCAAGCAGGTTCCCCCTAGGTGCTCTTTAAAGATGAGTTATGAAAGATGACAGAAACAATATTTGAAACACTGTCTTACTCATGCTATTTTCCAAACGCTGCGTGGAAACAGTGCATTTCATGTCATCACAGTCCAATGAAAACTATTAAGAAGGCTAGAAGGTGAATTAGCCTTTTCAAAAATGAATCTGATACCGACATGCTGTACTTCTGTGCTTATAATGCATTATCAAGGTTTCCTGATGTTGCCAAGGAAAAACTTTATGTTTAACAGTCATACAGAGGATGAAAGTGTGTGGAATTCCCAGGATGGAACAATGTGGCCTTGTTGGCTTTTGGCTTTTCATCTTTAGTGATGAATACCTGAGAAATTTGGGGTCAGACACATGAAAGCTTAGACAAATGCTTATCTTCATGTATAACTCATGCCTGCAGATCACTGCAGTGTTTGGCCCCTGACACAGTTGTTTCAGCACGGAATCAGCATGGTAAAGGCCAGGGTGTGAACTTGTCCTTGCTGCAGTCAGTGGGATGTTCCCTGGGAGCAAAGTTAGTTTCTGTGAGCCAGCAGAGCTGGCCTGTAAGGGCTAAAATAGCAAATTAGCCGCTCAGATGTCGTGAACTTTAAAATAGTGCCTTTCTCTAACTTCAGAAGGGAGGAAAAAAAGGATTCTTTGAATAACAGCTTTATGCTATTTTTCATTATTATATTAATTACTGCGGTATCATCCCAAGGCCCAAATGAGGTTCCCATTCGAGATTTCTTTATATCACATTAAGCAAATGATCACTGCTTGGATTCTAAACATCTTTTGTATTTCTATTCAGAGCTTTAACTTTGAAACCTTGAAGCAGTATACGCTTGATTTGGAACACTGCCACACTCAGTGGCATTGAATCCTAACACCAGTTCCAGCCCTGGTTTGGGCAGGAGTGATACTTAAATCACCCATCTTCTGTTTGGTGTCACCCTCCACACCAAGAGAGGTACTTGAAGTTTACGCTGTGACAGAAACCATGATTTAAACAGGTTTTTTCATGAGACAGGAGTGCTAGAGCAGGAAGACTTGTAGATATTTACAAAAAAAAAAAAGAAAGTGTCTACCAACTCACTAAAATATAAGATTGGTTTCATTTTATATTTACTGCAAAAAGAGCCATACAACATCAAGCAGATGATGATGAGGCTGTTGGGACACAAGCATTTGGTTGCTGCATCTGGCACTAGCATGGGATGATAGAATCGTTGATCAGGATTTAATTTTAATTTCTTGTCCTAATTTGCATTTCCTATTGCTGTTTGCTCCATTTCAGCCCTGTGGGTTTGGGATCTGACCAAAAGCCAATTGAAAGCTCAAACCACTAAAAGCCCAGCATTTCTCTCTTTCCTTCAAAATATCAAACAAAACTAAACATCCTCCACCCTGGTCTTTCCCCTCACACATTTATCCACTGGAAAATGTCTGCACCTCACAAAACAGGCATGAGCAACACAGAACTGTTTGTGTCATATTTAGAGGAGACTCTGGCCATCGCTTTTCCTTCGGTCACTCACAACAACGAAATGGGTGAGGGTGAGAGTGTGTCACTCTCAGAAAGAGAAGCACAGAACAAAAGGAGTAGCTGAAGCCTGAGTTCCTCACAGGAATGGCTTTGAATCTTTGTGTATGTGTGGGAAGAGCTTCCTTGATACCATCTGCTTGAAAAGAAAAAGAAAAAACAAATGAAGAATAGGGAACAGAACAGCTTATTGCCCTTGTAGTCTCAAGGTTTACTAAAATGGAGGAATTAGCAATAGTACAGGACTGTAAGAAGGAAACAAACAGATGAACTGGTGGTCCACCATTTCTCTGCTCTGTAATTATTTTATGAAAAAGTAACAACAGCCCACCTAGCCATAAGGGGGTTTTTTTTGGTGTCTGGAACAGAATTAGTCGCAATGGAATGGTGAAGCCCAGTTTTACACAGCCGAGTAATGAGACATCCCAGTATGTGAAATTGGCGCAAGCTGACAGGGAATCTTCATTTCTGTTTGAAATTGTTGAACTCACAGTTGTTATCTGCTAAGGTGAAGAAAGCCAGCTATGGCTTTTCTTATATCCCTGCCTGATCTGAGGAGTACATCTATGATTGTTCCTTTCCACGTGCAGTGCCTGTGCAGAAAGAGCCCTCCACCTGCTCGAAAATTCAAAACGTAGTTCCATACAAGACTATGAATTAAAATATGTCAGGGAGAGAGACTAGGGTTAAGAAATGACACTTCACTTTCTCCAGAACATAATTACAGGGAAGCAGTTCAGAACATCCAGATTAGGTTATCAAGCAGCCTAATTTAAACACAGTCCCATCCTCAGACAATAAATAATGTACATGTGGTGGGCATGAGTCATCACTCTTGCAACAGTGTCTGGAGCTCCCTACTTTGCATGATTTATGCATTAAAATGTAAATGAAAAATTTTTTTTTATATAATCTGAATTCATGAGAGAGGTCATTTATAGACATTACTTAGATTAGCTCAGAACTTCTCTGAGGTCACAACCACCTGTTGGGCTCTGGAGGTGTGATGCAAAAGGAAGGAGGGGCAGAAGGGGAAGCTTTAGCCATTTTTTGAGGGCTGAGCCCTCAAATCAGTGTCCATCCTCCTCTTCCCATCGCGGAGTTGCTTTAGTCTTTGCCTTGGAGCCGCAGGTCTGCTGCTGCAGCAGCGAGGGCCCGCGGGGTGCGCAGGTGAGCTCGGGAATGGCACTGAGGCGCCAGGAGGGCTCGCATCGCGCTGCCTGCCCGTGTGTCCGCTGGCGTCACGCCGCACGAAAACCAGGCTCCCACTGCTCCGAAGTGCGCTTCCTCCAGCGTCTAAACTCCAGCGGCACGGGCAGCCCCTGCCCAGCCCGGGCTGGGCTAGTCTCTAGTGAGACGTGGGACTCTAACTCCGGGGCTGTTCCCAGCCGGGGTTCTCCCGGTGTTCCCCCCCGTCCCTCCCGCCGGCACCTGTGCGCGCACCGCCTTCCCGAGCCGGGCAGGGCTCCCGTTTCTCTGGTTCTGGAAAGAAACCCCACAGCAGGTGGGCGCTCGGCCGCGGCTCCCCGGGCAAGCCCCGCCGGAGGCACCGGAGGACGCGGCGCCCGCGCTCTGATCCCTCCGATTAAACCGTGCCTGGAGGGGATTGCTTCTTAACAGGCTGCCGGATGCTCGCAGAGTAATTTAAAATCATCGAGTCGCTGTTTATTAATATAATGCTCTTAAAATTGAAAGTACACTTAATCCTCGGTGCCCTCGTAACGACTAGGAGGGGAGGGCGGCGTGCGGGAAGGGGGAAGAAGAAGAAGAGGAAGAGGGGCCCGGGTCGTAGCCAGGCAGGGACCAGCGCCTGGCTGGGAGCCCTGGGGGAGCCGCCGCACTGTCGCCTCCTGGCCCAGCCTGCCCGGGGGAAGCCGATCCTTGCGCACCGCAGAGCGGCACCTCACGGCTCCGCTCCGGCCGCACCCGCCCTGCCAGCGCCCCCTCCCTCATCCATCCTCCCCCCAGCTCGGGAGGGCGGGCGGCGGCCACCGCAGAGGCAGTCGCGTCCCTCCCCGGGAGCCCCGCAGGAGGAGCAGGAGAGGGGCGAGCAGGGGGTGCGCCCCGCGCCCCCGCCAGGTTTCACCTCCATCGGTGATGCCGCCAGCGCTGCGTCCACCCCCATCCCCGGAGGGCGCAGCCGGAGCTTTCCTGAGGTGAGTGGCCACCTCCGGGCGGCTCTGCCTGTCCCCGAGCCGGGACAGGGCTCCGCGCTGCGATGTCCCCGGCCGAGCCGAACAGCCCGCTCCGTACACGGCAGGAGGGCCGGGGACCGGGGAAGTTTCTGTGCAGGACATCGGAGGCAGCGCGGCGAGAGGCGGAGCACCCGCCCCGGAGCTCCAGCTGCTGTAGGGGACGCGTATGGGAGCAGGGAGGCACCTGGAGAGCCGGCCCAGGTGGAGCGAGAGCAGCTGGTTGGTGCGGGGGCGGGGGGAGGAAGAGAGAAGGTGGAGAAGCGGGCGGGGACAGGAGGGGATGGGGGAGCTGCAGAAGGGGGAGATGGGGAAGGAGGTGGTAGCAGCTCCTGTGCATCGGTGCTTTTTCACCTCGCTCGCCGGCTGAAAGCGCCGCGCTCTGCTCCCCGAGGTCGGAGGTGCCTCCGCCGCCCTGGGCACCGCTGCCACCCGCCGGAGCCGCGCTCTCCTTCGTGCTTTCGCCGCGCAGCTGCTGGGAAAAGTGGCTGTGCGCGGGCAGCGACTTAGCGCAAGGTGAGGGCTGCTGTGTCTGCGCGGGGTGCGCGGGGCCGGGCGGGGTCGGTCGCGGACTGCGCTGTCCCGTTCGCTGCCGGAGACCTGCGGGCGCCGTGCCCGGCTCCCGGAGCGGGGCAGAGCGCCCGGCCCGGCCCGCGTTGTGCTGCGCGGTGGCCGCCGTCGCTCCCCCGCGCAGCGCGGTGGCAGCAGCGCTCGGGAAACTTTGTGCGGTCCCCTTTGTGCGCAGGGAGCCGCGGCGTGTGCGCGCTGCGCTGCTGCTCGCCCTGATCCAGCGGCTGGCGGCAGCGTGCTCGTGTGTCTGTTTGGGTTCGGAATCAATATTTATCTACAGGACTCGGGTATTAATCACTCATGCCGTGGAAAGCTCATTAGCGGCGACTTGTTTCCATGACAACGGGACCCCTCGGAGCCTTCGGGGTTATCTATTTGCCCGATTTTCTCTCTTTTCATATTCGTAGTAGCATCGTGTTTTGTCACCGGGGACAAAAACAAGCAAATAAACCCTGCGTGATCCTGTGGCCCCTGTTCGCTTTTCCTCCAACGCTCAACGATTTCCCCAGACTTAATTAATGATACGTGGATGTGATGGAGCAAGTGTGAGAGTTATACAAGGTTTCTGAGTAGTTGTTCTGCTGCATTACCTCGTTTAGCTGTAAAGCTCAAACTAAGACGTGGTCTGACTTGCCTCGTGTTCAGAGTACTCCTGAGGCGTGTTAGTACTAAAAACTGTGATGTTGCTTATCTTTTTGTTTCTGTGTCATTTGGCAGCACAGAGCCCTTTGAGGAGCATTCTGTTGCAGTCTCTGCTACAGCTGAGCTGGGAATCAGTGGTGACTTCCTGTGTAACTTTGTCATCGTGCTGTGGTATGACCTTGACAGGTCTCTTTAACTTCTTCCTACCCCACTCTGCTCGACAAAAGGAAATGTCGCTCACTTGCACCTGTGCTCTGAGCTAATTAGGCAAAACACTTTATCTAAGATGGAGAGTACTGTTAAAACTGAGTGTATGAGTGTATTGTCTCCTGTTACAAGGAGTGAACGTATATTATACATTCCTTTTCCCTAATGGTAGAGGTAAAAATCCCCCTTTTTATCTCCAGTCTTTATTTAACATGACACAGTCCTGCTGGCCTTCAAAAGATATGTACTGTTACTATCCAGCTGAAAACAGTGGTTCTAAGGCCATTTTTAACTGCTTTCCTGGGTTAACTTCATCAGAGTGAGGTAAAAACGAGTCTTTAGCTTTCTGGAATTTGTAGGAATAACCAGTGTCACAAAGGATACCCATCCAGTGAGACATTGCAAGAGTAAGGAAAGAAAATGCCATAAAACTGAATGACAGTCTTGATCACTTGCCTCAGTATTGCAACGTGAGAGGGACTTAAAAGCTGTTTTTAGAGAGAATGAGCAAACACACACTTCTAACTTAACTGTATGTTAGGTTAAACATCTGAAACTGTTTTCCAAATGTTCATAGTTTTGCAAGAGACAGTTTAATATATAGTGTTACGTTGAGAAGCATTGTGAGTGTGTAAGGAATGTTTTAGAATGTTCTGAAATACTGCCCGAGAGATGTTCAGTTGTGACTGTTTCAGATTACAGGAGTAGGAAGTTATAATAGTAGGGGAAACTTCTATATGAAGCGTACATTCTTTCTTCTTTCTTGAAACACTCCTTCTGAGTGAATAAATTGTTTTAAAATAACTGTCTCTTTCATGTTGTGAGAAAGAGTCTATCCTCAGCGCAGTCCAACAAAGTGCTAAAACATATGCCTCATTCCAGATGCATTAGAGTAGGCAAATCACACTTCAACCTTTTACTGAAATACCCCTAAGGTATCTTTACTGAAATACCTCTAAGGCCTGTGACCTTGACTTTTGTATTCTGTTTTTCAGCAGCTCAGTATAGAGATACCTGTCTGAAAATTCTTCTCATGAGTTGAGGACCATCACCAGCCACTAGTTACCAGTGAAGTAACTTTATGGCAATCCCATGAACAGAAATGAAGAAAAGAAAAGAAATCTTAGTTGTCATTGTGTCTCCTTTAGATGTCACTGACTTAAATTTCCATACTGAACGATAAAATTTCTACTACTTAGTGCTGCACAGTCAATACAAGTAGAGAGAAAGTGATACAGGTTTTACTCGGTGCTTTACATCCTCTGTAAAGCTCAGTCTTTTATTATTGGTGGTAGTAAGAGCAACAGATATTCCGAGTTCATTTTTCAGACCCTAGTTGCCACAGGGTGGGGGGAAAATCTTAGTTTTATTTTTTAAGACTGATAACAGGCATCAAGAAAGCTAATTTGTAACAAGCCCTTAATACTTTCATAGATGTTTTCAGAACAATAATCACTTAAGGTTATGAGAAGACATCTGAGTATGTAAAGCTGTCATTGGTAAAGGGATTTTGTTTGAGAGAGTGGGGAAAAAGTACATCGACGTGAAGGCTAAGTCTATAAATACGGATAAGGATATTGGTTTGCATTGTGTTTTACTCAGCATGATACCAAAGTAAGCTGGATGTAGTGTACACTGGTTTTCATAAACAAAAATGCTTCTACTGGTGTTCATATTCAAGGCACTACAAATTGCTCAACCTGCCTGTTGCTCAAACTTTGCTGTCATGTGGAAGTAGACTTAATATTTTTTGTTTCTCTGGTTCTGGAAGTCCCATACCTGGGACCAGTACTTAGAGGAGGTGGTTGAGCTCCTTTCTCTGTAGCTGATCCACTCCGGACAAGTCACTTTACCCCTCTATTTTAACTTTTCCCTACCCCCATTAACCATCATCGTTCAGTGTTGCTTGTTTGGAGTGCAGAGTATTGCTGTGTGCATATATTGTGCCCAGAGAGGTCTCTGGGGAAGCAGCAGAATGTTAGTGCAGCGCAATAACAAATGGTAGCCAGCATTTTTCCTGTCTCAGTCCTCTGTGCATCTGTGCAGCAGTGATCTGAGAGGCAGTGAGGTTTTTGGAGATCAGCGTGAAGAAGTTGTGGAGGAATTACTTCCAGTGCTAACTCCTTAACATTCATTTTGCTGAATCTGTTTGAAGAAAGCAGCTTTCAGAGGAAAAGTTCACAGATCTGTACTCCAAGGACTTGAAAACAAAGAATGGCTCATCAGTGCTTTTCCTCTTTGCTGTCAGGTTGCATGTACTGGTTTTCTGGATGGAAAAATAAGGCAATTTTGAATTTAAAATAGGCATATTGGCAGCAAGGGGTGTGTGAAAGGCAGAAACCAGCACTAAATACCCAAAATTAGATGTTTTTGGGATTTTTTTCTGTGTTTTTAGGAGTGGATTGGGCAGGTAAATTTCCAGGTATACTTTTTGAGCTTATAAAATACAAAACTTCATTTGACAGGAGCGAGTAATGGTGTTAGGAAGGTATGAGAGATGTTTCTGTTATTCCTGTTGGGAGCTCAATTTTGTTCTTCATAAACTGCTATAAAGTGCTTGTGCTTCAAATGGCGATGTACTTGATTTAGCTATAGGGTTTTTTTTTTGTTCTTCACTTCAAAATCACCCTAATAATCAATACTTCTGATAAACCAGTCTTTTAGATTGAGGCAGAATTGCTTCGTATGAAAGGTTTGCAGATGAAAAACTGACTTTTAAAGTGATCTGTCTTGTATATGGTAGACTTACTTCTGCTTTTCATCAGCATTTAATGGCCAAACTTAAGATAAACCAAAGAATATATTTTTACATACCAGTGGTAATGTAAAGCTCTCCTGTTTCTGTCATTTTCTCCTTTTTAAAAATGAAACTTCTTAAATGCGAAGATGTGGAAAAGCACCTTTCTGACCTTTCATTTACTTGCCATATTTTTACTGAATCATGTATAATAATTTCAAAACCGCTTAGGCTTTTAAGGCCCAAGTTTGAAACAGCCCAAAGGAATCTGTGTTTTAAAAAATGCACTCTGGAGGGACGCCTCTCCCATCTCTGAGATGCCTGATAACACACATGCAAATTCACACACTCAAACTCCCAAGTCATTCCCAGTTTTGGACCAGGGTGTGTTTTCTCCTTGTAAAATAGAGGCATCAGCTTGAATTCCTTCAAAATCCGAGTTCCTCCCATGCCTGTGTTGCTCAGAGTGATGGGGCTCAGCAGCACCTCAGCCATGAGATGCTGCTGCTGCTCTGCCCTTTCCCTTCGGCTGCGGGACGGGCTGGCAGCTCCTCCTGGCTGTGCAGGGGGGAGAAGCCAAGGAGCGGATTCGGGATGTTCTCTGGGGATGAGGCAGGGAGAGGCCTCCCCTCTGCCTGTGCAGCAGCCTGCCCGCTTCTCCTGCAGTCTCTTGATTTGTAGGCTGACCTTTCCACACCAGTGAAGCTTAGCAGGCCCTCCCAATTTTCTCACTTCATGCCAAGATGTCTGATGTTGCAGACAGGGAGTCTGTTCCTGCTCTATTTGGAGGCAAGGGCAGAATTCTCGCCGATTTCCATAGGAACAAGATGTATTCCTAAACATACTTCAGTAGCTAGAAAGAAACTTCCTAATAAAGAACCGGACTCACATAACACAGAACATGAAGCATTGTTCTAAGCTTCAGAGCTCTTAGCAGTAACATGTCTGCAGACCAAGCACTGCAAGCAGAGAATCTCAGGGCATTCCTGGCAGCACTGTGGAGGATTACCCGCTCTCATTCTGCCCGAGAAACAACTGAGGCTTCAGCATGTTACTGATAAAATCTTATTTATTCTCATGGATGCTGTTTGAGCCCCTCAGGTCGTATCAGGAGTGGAGCTCTAGGAGCAGTGAGGTGTGATGTAGAGGCTGTTGCACAAAGGACTTGCTACGTCAAGCAGAAAAGGCAGCGGGATTTCAACTTAGATGCAAAATGCCCTCTCCCACACTGAGTTGGGAGACTCTTGGAAGTTACCAAGGAAAACTCTGGAATGCAATTCTGCTGCTCTGAGTTGTTGTACTCCAGCCAGACTGGTTCCTAACTAAAACTCTTTTTTCTTCCTTAGGATGTTATTTTTTTTTAAGGTGGAGACGTTCCAGCCCTCATTTTACTGACATTCTTGTGTTGCTGTTTCACAGCAGTGAATCCTTTCCAGTTACAGGCTTTTTCTTTAAGAGGGGTTAAAATGAATCACCTAAAGCCTGTTGGAGGCAAGGGTTTCCAAAATGTAACTCACAGATATCTGTGATTCCTTCGTTTCCCAAATCCATGTATTCCATTAATTTTACCACTAGAAAGGCACTGTTCTGTCCAAATAGAGCTGTCAGGGTGCAAGGAAGTGGTGGGAAGATGCAGATTAGTGCTTTTGCCATTTGTGCTGCATTCCCATACATGAAAGCCTCGGGGCTGCTTCTTCACACAATTTTCAGTTTGTGGTAGTCAGAACATCATTTTCTCTAGTTATCTCCCATCTTGGACTGGTTTGTTTTTGTGGTGAACATTTGGGAAAATGCATTTTTTCCCCCTGTGGTGTCTTAACAGCATCAACATTTGTTAAAGTCTTCTTTACTTACTCCCCTGCCCAATTATTACTACACTTACTAAAATTAAAAAAGCTTTGTCTTGTAAAGCATGTAGCTTACATGCTTTCCCTTTATGTCACTTTTCAGGTAGTTACCATTTTAACATTTGAAAATAGAGACAAAATTCTAGAGAGAGAAACTTTTCCAAGGAAATTGCATCCACTTCAGACACTTTATCTTGAATGGCAAATATAAGTGTTCAATACGCATTAAAATCCAGAGTTAAGTTTGGGTTCTTTGTTCATGTCTTGTTTTTTTCAGTATGACCATTGCAAACCATTGGACAGAGAGCTGCCAAGATAATAGACCAAGCTTCCTATCCTCAAGATACAAAACATTTCTATTTCTAAAGGTACAAATATCCCAAAATGCAGACCTTGAACACAAGACTGTTCAAACTATTTACTTGAAAGCTGTAGCCCAAAATTTCATGGTCCTGAAGAACTTTTTATCCCAAAGGAAGGAGATGTCAAGCGTGTGTGAATGGAAATGAATGGGAACTGAACAGCATCTTCACAGGATAGGTTTAATTTCTATTTTGTGGTGAGAAAAAGGCATTCATCTTCTAAGATTCATATTGTCAGTTAAATTCCCTTTATAGATTAGTGGTGAAGGAGCCCTGACCTGAATGAAGCACTGGTTCAGTATCTGGCTTCTTGGGAGACAGACAGACAGATAGGGCTGAAAGGCAAAAGTCATGGCAGAAATTAGTGAGTGGCTGTTCTCAGTACTGAAACCATTTTTAAGAGGCAAGTTGAGCTAATTGTGTGGGGTTTTAAGAGTAATTCATTGTGATCCTGCTGTAAAGTGTTGTGATGTGGCAACATTTTGTTGATTAAGATATTGCTGGAAATTCATTTTTAGAAATACTATTGGCAGGGATTTAGAGACCTGGACTCTGGCCAGAAAGGGAACAATCCCTGGAGCCAGCTCTGCGAGGAGATTCTATACACACAAGTTGGAGATTTGTTAATTAATGCTTTGTGTTGCAGCCCCTCTCATCCCTGTTTGGGCAAGTCTGTGAATTCCTGTGGGAAGTCACGTAAGGGGCTGGCAGAGGGATCGCTCTCGTGCAGGGACATTGGCCAGGGCAGTGGCACTGGGCCACGTCCTGTCCCACAGCCCCTTAAGGGCAGGTGGCAAATGGAAAGGGTGCCATGGCCTTGGTGCTGTTCTGCTTGTACCCTGTGGTTTTTGACAGGCAGTTCCACTGCTGGAAGAGCAGCAGGGTGCACAAATCACTCTCTGTGCTCACCTCTGCTGCAAAGATCAGGCCCTGTCACTCTTATTCCCATTTCCCTTCTTCCAATTTCTCTTCCTCCTTTCCACTGTTCATCTCCCAGCTAGGGTCAGTCAAAAGCAGCTCCCTTGAAACTCCAGAGCGTTTACCTCAGAAACGAATTTTACATAAGAAACCAGCTCACATTGTGCATTGCTGGTGATAATTGCTTTTTAGGAGCCTCATACACAGAACTATGTTGATAAATTACAAACTTGTTTTGCAACAATTCGCCTGTATTTCAGAGTAGAAGGGCACAAGTGAAGAGTTACTGAACAGGGATTGAATATTTCTTTAATGTGAAATAACTGTTTTCAAGACAGGTATCCTACTTTTGCAAGTCCATGGGCAAATTCCTATTTATTTGAATGGGAGCAGGGTCAAGCCCCGTGTGCCTGAGGACTGCTGTTGTGAAAGGAAACCCTTGCTGAGTCCCCTCCGCAGGAACCAGGATGCACTCCTGGGCAGTAAGCTAAATATAACAATAAGAAATTAATGAGGAAGGGAATTGGCAGCAGTGGTACTTCTCTTGCCTTTCTGCTCTTTATCATCAGGGCCATGATCTCACTGCAGCTGCAGAGACACGGTGGGAATACAGTCATGGGTGGCTACGCTCCTTCCAGGAACGCCAGGGCAGCAAGGCAAGGTGGTGGAGCTGCTGTTCACGTGGAATGTGCTGAGCTCTGCCAAGGAGTGGGTGAAGAACGAGTCAAGAGCCTGTGGGTGTGTGAGGGTGGCAGAGCACTGGAACTGGCTTCACGGAGAGGCTGTGCAGTCTCCGTTTCTGGAGAGATTCAAAACCCACCTGGATGCAGTCCTGGGGAGCTTGGTCCAGGTGACCCTTGAGCACGGGGGTTGGGCTGGGTGATCTCCAGAGGTCCCTGCCAGCCCCATCCATTCCATGTTTCTGTGATTAGATTTCCACGCTTTTATGTCACGCAGTCCATTAATTCAGTCTCTGTTAGTCTCTCCTTTCTCATAGTAACATATTAATAGCAGGGAAGGTTCTATCCATCATTAGTCATTTAAGCCCTAAGGCCAGAGTCTGAAGTTTGCTGATTTTTTTTTTTTCCCCCAGAATTGATTGAACATGAGAGAAATAAATATGGATCTACATGCACACACAGCTCTCCTTAAAATTAATTTGCATTACATGTGCTCATTTTGTGCTTTTCTATTGGTCTGCTCTCTCTGTGATGAGAGCTGCAAGAAGGTTAATGCTTATGGCAAATTTTGGTTCAGTTTTTATTACTGTTTTCTAACTCCACCTAGCTTCTCCCAAAGCCTTCTGAGTTTGGGCTGCAGTGGGAAATTTTCAGTAGCATGAACATGAGTTCAAGTGACTGAGAACTATTAAGAATACAATTTATTACTTTGTGTTGAACATAAATAACGTTGCTCCAAACTTTCTGCAGTGATGGAAATGAAATACAGAATAAACATGTTCCCAAGGCTTCACAGTTTGAAACATTCAAGGCGTTATTTTTCTCTTTTGATCACTGAAATGTAATCCAATAGTCTTAAACCAGTGGTAATTATAGAGCAGCCTTAAAGCCTCAAGCCAGAGCTCCCACCATGGTTTTCAGAAGCGCCCTGCGCTGTGCCTGTGTCACTGAAAGTCCCAGTCACAGTTTTTGGTGCCAGTTGCCTTTCAGGGAAAGATAAAAGAGGAGCAATATTCTCCAGGAAGTCAACACTTTAAGCAAGATGTGTTTATGTTACTGTCCTCTTTTGATAATTAGGCTCAGAAAGCAAGCATTTGTTTTTGCTGCCTCCTGCATATTACAATAAACAATTAAAAACCCTGTGTAAAATAAATAAGGTAAATGAAGCTGTACTGCGATCACTCATTGTGATCAAAGCTAAGATTTCTCCTCAGTTTCTGAATTTGCTCTGCCTCCCCTGCTCTGTGTTGTCAGCCCTGTGTCCTTTTTCAGGTGGGCTTAGGCAGGCAGATGGAACTCTTGTAATTTGCTTTAGTTACCTCAGCTGGGATTGACTGTGTTTGCTGCTGGCAGGGGCTGGCTGCCCAGCAGACCTCCAAAACGAGCCAGGCTTCTATCCCAAAAGTGTTTGTTGGGGTCTTGTTCCTCTTCGTGTCTTCCACACGAAGTGGTGCTGGGGCCGGTAGCAATGGCTTTGTTTCAGGCAGTACCGATCAGAACTTGGAAAATCATTTCCCTGTTTCATGAACCTAATTCCTCTTTGCTTTGCTTTTTCCTTTCCTTTTCCTTTCTGCCTGGTATGAAGCAAATGTTCTAGTGTTTTAATTTCAAGCATCGAAACCAAACAAATGTTTATCCCATGTAAACATTAATTTCTTTTCTAATTTTCTTCTGATTCAGCTGCCAAAACAACAAAAAGTGCCTGTTGGTTGCATGGCCCTTATGGAGAATTTGTATCTGGCACAGAGTGGCCCTCCACAAGAACATGTTTTTTCCTGTGAACTGAGATGCTGAGCACAGGATATGATC
This sequence comes from Oriolus oriolus, assembly GCA_013400235.1. Taxonomy (NCBI): domain Eukaryota; kingdom Metazoa; phylum Chordata; class Aves; order Passeriformes; family Corvidae; genus Oriolus; species Oriolus oriolus. Next base: position 317,565 of record VXBT01009042.1, read on the forward strand.
AGCTTGTTTCCAGAGCCATCATCATTGCAAGCCCTCAGAAGTCCTGTCCTCTTGCACAAGAGCATTTTCCATGACTGAGCAGCCAGAGACTTAGAGTTTGAAGAGTTTAGGAAACCACTAAAAAAACCTCAAAGCTTTGCTTAAGGGAGTAGATTACCTATGCCCTTTTCTTGAAAACAAAACTAAGACATGGTCCTCAAGGAATTTGGTATCTTTGGTTCTTAAGCCTGTAATGGCTCTGCTTATCACAGAATCACAAATTTTTTAATCCTCTTTCAGAAAGTGTAAAAACTATTTTGTGATAAATACCTCTTGGGTTGTAAGGTGGAATTATCTCGCATGTTGTTTCTGTATCCAAGCTGAGTGCAATCCATCAGAATGATGGTTTTATTCATTTGAGGGAGCAGGATGTAATCAAAATTAATTTGTCTAGCTATGAGTAGCAGAGCAGACCCAGTAGAGCAAGCTGTGTGTTCTACTGCTTGCTACTGCTAACAAATGTAATGATAAACCAAAAACAACACAGTGACCCAGCAAGTATTCATAGCAAGAATTCAAAAATTCAGAGCCTGAATTTTGAAGTGATGATGGATGCAGTGGAAATTGATTGGGAGTTTCTCTGGCCTGCCTTTGCTTGTGAAGGGGATCCTGAATTTCCGACAGGGCTAAGCAGAAAGGCCAATGCCTTAAAATATGTAAACCAGCACCTAAACCTGAAGTTTGTTCTGTCACAACAGTGAGTGATCTCTGCAAATGTAGTGATATTAGTACTTAGGAGCAGTTCTGCCACATCAGAAGAATGAAATAATGTCTGAAGAACATAATTGCTTTAAGACAGAAGTAGTAAACTGCCACTCAAAATTTAAAAAATAAATTCTTCTGCATGGCCTGGCTTTTTGAATGGTGTGCTGTGGCAGCTTTTGGTCAAAGCTGAAGGTCACCAGAACACAAACCCTTTGTTTTTTTTGCACCATATAAAGCACAATAAAACAGAAAGTAAAGCCATCAAAACACAAGTGGTCAGCAGGATGCAGTAAGGCATAAATATCTATACAGTATTAGAGTCTTTAAAAAGAAAAAATAAAAGGTGAGATCTCATTCGTGTTTCATTATGACAGCAACAGGGAATAGCTGCTTTCCTAGCAACAATTTAATGACCTGTGTGACTCTTGGAGTGGGCAGGTGACACAGGAGAAGCGTGTAAGAGTGGATGTTTGGGTCAGGTTGAGCATCCTTCTAGCCTGCTGGTATTGGCCGGGCTAGGTATTTTTTAATCTAAGTATAGGGAAATTGTATTTCTCCAGATACACCCTCTCAGCTTCTGGCTGGCTGCCTCACAGGTACATTCTGTCTGGCAGCAGAGCCACAGTTTAGTGTTTAATAGCTGCTGGTGAGAGTGTTAATCCATAGAATTTGTCTAATTGTTCTTGAAAGATAAGTAAGCGTCTGTCATTAACAGAAATCCAGTTAAAGTGCATGTGGTGTGGGAAAACCACCTCCTTTTGTTGTTTTTCAAAGTGCTATCTGATAATTCTTGTATTATGAGAAGTGATGCAGGATTTGTGTCTATTCCGTTTGTCAATGCTGCTTGTAAATTTTTGTAGACTTTTATCAAATTCCTTCCCAGCTGAATCTTCCTAGTCTGTTCAAATGCTTTGCATACAGAAAACATTTTACACCTCTTACTATCCTTGTCATTTCTGATCCCTTTCCAGCTCTAGAGACGTAGAAAAATTGTACCATGATATAATGAGCTTTTCTTTCCTCCCCGCTTTTTTTTTTTCTCATCAGCTTCTGAAATTCTATCTGGTACTGAGTGCTAAATCACTATCTGCATAGAATTGATGTGCATTATTTCATTATAGCTTTCCTGTCTCTCTAAGATGCAGTAGCCTGCCCAGTGCTGAGGGAAAGGGTTTTCCTCCCTGCATTACTTTGCATTTACCAACATGAATTTCATTTACCATTTTATCCCCCAGTTCCTCAGTGAGTGATGGATCCTACTAGAAATTTCTGGGTGAAGGCAAGGAGGTTTTTCTCCAAGCTGTGCATGCTTTGAGGAGGGAGTCAGCACAGCGTAAGGGAAAGTGTGTCTTGGGACTTGTCATAGGTTTGAGGAACTGGAACTCCTAAATTCTCTGAAATAAAATTGGTCGAGAAATTCTGTTAAGCCTGTGCATTTCTTTGCCTTCTGGCACAGAGTCTTTGAAGGACTGAATGGGCAAAGCTTGACAGAGGAGCAGTAACAGTGGGAATGGGGAAGCTTTACCTTACTGGTTTTCAGCATCAAGGGCAGCAGTGAGACAGGAAAAGTGACCTGGAATCACAAAAAAGAGTTAGAGGTTGGTCTTCACTCATTCCCCTATAAACCATAAGCAGCATCTTGATGGCAGGATGGCACTGTGGCACTTGATCCACTGACAGCAGAGACACTCGTGTTTGGCTTTTCTCAGGTGGCAGCACTAAAGCTCTTTTCCACTATGGCTTTGTGCTGTGTTTCTGGTACAGATTTAAAGGTTCTGTGACAGAAATGGCTCTTGGTTTTTGCTCCCTGTGCAGTGTTTCGGTCAGCAGTAGGAACTGGGCTCCTTGATGCTGGGAGAAGGGACCTTCAAATTCCCAGTGTTCATTCAGACTGCTTTAAAACTATGTGTTCTCAGGGATGCAGTAGTTGGGTTCCTCATATAAAGCAATTTTCAGATGTGTCTCCTCACCAAGCAAGAAAAACCTTTGAGGCTGTCAAGTCTTCCTTCCTTCCCCTATAAACCATAAGTTTTGTCCATGTGGAAGCTTGCCATGTTTTCAGGGAGTCACCAGATGTTCAGGGATTTTCCCTCCTAGTGTCCTTACTGTGGCTAGAGGAAGGGTAATCAGCGCCTCTTTGGGAAAGCAAGTTTCAGTTACTGGTGTTGCAAAAGAGTTTGGTTTGTTGTGGAGTCACAGAGTGTGCTTAGCCAAAGTACTTATGAGGGCTGTTACCTAGATAAACTCACATGAGGGCTATCTCGAGGAGACAGAACAATCACTGACCATTATAAACAACAAACAATAGCAACTCAGATCAGATATTGAAGGAAATTGAGCTAATTTTGCAATAGCCCTTTGTTGTAGCATCTTTGTGGTCACCTGAACAGTTTGAGGTGCCTCCATTTGCAAATGTGGTATTAAGGTTGTTTTTATTTTTAGGGAATTTACCTTCTTCCTTTGATTTACACTGTGAATTCTAGTTCTTTCTAGAGCTGTTTAGACTCATATTTAGTCATGCTATTTCTTTCAGGTTATGACATAAGCTTTACAAGTATCAACCTTTTACATCATCAAAACATCTATGCTTTTCCTTTTTTTGCCTTCTTTACTGGGAGAATAATCTACAGAATACATTTCCTTAATGGGTACCATAAAGGTATTCTGAGCTTCCAGAGCTTTATACATAACCTTGTGCTGTCTTAAGATACAGGGGATACTTGGAGTCATTTATCTCTCCAGGTTTTCCCCCTTCATTCTCTTTTTGCCTATTTGATTGTTCATTTCAGCCAGGATCTGAGTTCTTCCTCCTTTTGTGCTGTAGGGGTGTTCACTCTCTGCTTGTCCAGGTCATTCCAACAGCTACATGACAGAAGAACTTTGGTCTGTGTCTTAAGGCGCAGACTGCTGAGTGCTTGAATTTTTGAGATCTTTTCTGTTATCATGTTAATATTGTCCTTGGACCCTGGGTTAGCAATGTGATATATGCAGGAATGGCCTGGCTAGTGAGCAACTAGTTAATCTCAGTGATGGGTAATTCCTCCTCCATTACGTGCTACACCTTTCTCAGTTCATTTACTGCAGCATTTTATTCTGTATTCTGCCATGGCAAAAGCAAAGTGCTCTTGAACCTCAGTTTAACTTCTTTCTGTGACACCTTTCCCTGGTCTTAAAATTAAGAGCTAAACACGGTTGAGAGGGAAACAGGGTTTTACCTTGGTATTTATTTAAGGCTCCTCAGGTGCACCGAAATGCACATGGAAATGCACCCCGAAATGCCCACCAAAAACGGCCACCCACAATGTGATGTGTGTGCAATTATAGGCCTTGCAAAAATTAGCACATCTATCAAAGATTCCCCAGTGAGGGACTCCAGTGAGACCCCTCAGCGAGGAACCTTCCCCCTGGCTGGGCCTGGCTTTGTTTACAGAATGTGTTCTGGAGAGGCCCTCGGTGTCTGGGGTTTCCAGAATGTTTGGTCTCTTGGCTTAACAGGATATTGGGTCTGAGGGAAGTTACCAAACTTAAACAATTATAACTCTGTAGGCTAAAAGCACCAAGAATACATAAAAGCTACATAAGACAGTATATAAAATGGGTATAAAAAAAAAAGCAAAAAAATCATCATGGCATCATCTGTGAAGTGCTTTTTCTTTAAGTTTGGAGGTCATGATTTGGCTAACTGTGCTGATTTGGGTGTGGAAAACACAAACGTAATAAGCAGCCTGTTTAATTTCAGGCTGATAGTCTCGCTTATCTTCTCCTAAAACCTTGCACGTAACTCTGAAGTAGAATACTTTTGAATTAATTCTCTTGCTGACATGGGTCTCAGTGATGTTATGCAAGCTCTGGTTCTTACGTGCTCTTGTTAAGTAACGTAATCCTCTTGCAGTCCCTGCATCTGTCCTTCACGGGGCGGGAAGTTATCGTGCTCTCAGTTCGCCAGAGGTCCACGGACAACTTTCAGCATCAGATTTCTTCTGCTGGCAGCAGTTTGGGTTCTTTGCAGTTTGCATGGCTGCTGTCCGCAGCGTATAGTTGGATTTTCTTCACTTGGCACATCCTCATTTCCTCAAGGAAGTTCAAGGCTGCATCTTCCAGTGGTCTTGCTGTGTTACCCTGGTCTTTTGTCAGTGCAGCATTCCTTATTTGTCTCTAATGATGAGACCAAGCCATGGCTGGCCCTCTCTGTCACATTTGACTAAAAGACAACCAACTGCTGCCAGAAATAAGGTTTCTTAAAGCCGTCTCACCCTTAGCTGGTGCCCAGTGCTGGTAGGTAGGACGTGACTCTGACTCTTTGGATTTGATGGGTTCATGCACAGTGGAGTTCTCTCCACCCAGTGCAGCCCCGCAGCCCCTTCTTGGTCTTCCAAATGGAGATGTTCATATTGATTTGCATGTGGAAAGCCCCTCCACACCGAACTGAGTGTAGATACAGATCTGTGTGCTGCACACAGTTTCTAAAGATAGGTGAGAGGTGTCCCTGGAAAGTCTAAATATCTGCCAGGGGATTTCAGCTTAGGGACCCTAAACTCACTCCTCTTCTACAAGAGGCATTGAGTGGACAGCAGATTCCTCATCCTGGTGCAATTTTGGTGTGGTTTGGTTAGCTTTGTTTCCCTTCCTAGAATACCCTTCTGTGCTTGATTTTGGAAATGAAGCACAGGGTGCAGCAGTCTGTCCCCCAGAGCTGGGCCCCTCACAGGGCTGTGTCTAGAGATGGGAAGCAAGAGTGACCACATGTGATCAGTCCATCAGCTCCTGCTCTAGGTTATGTGAGCTTATCCAGAAGTTTTGTTCCCATCATCCCTGTCTTGTTAGTGTCCATTATTGGATAAATACTCAGCCCATCCTTTTGATGAAGTTGATCTTGGACAAGGTAAAGAAAAAGAGGCAACAGAGCTCTAGTGCCCAGAGAACTCGAGCCTTTTATATTCACTACTGCATGACAATAGCAAGGCTGACATTTTGAATAAGGCCCTTCACAAGTATGTACAGCATTGTCTAACTAGTAATCCATTAAGTACATTAATTCTTTCTTTAAGTTTCTTAAAATCTGTAACTTGTTGCCTTGAATGTTCAACCTTTGAATTTTCTGGAGGTGAGAGTTTGGGGAGAGGGGATGTGTTGGTGAAAATGACACAAAGGTGCCCATTGTGTGGCACCAATTGAACAGATGTGGGCTAAAACAAAGCAGACAGACATCAGCTGTTTGGATCTGAGGTTCTGGGCAGCAAAACTGACACTCTTCCAAGTGCTCAAGGAATTCTTTCCAAGCCATTTGTAAAGTGACTGAAAACTTTTCTCAATTATGAAGTATTATATGATGATTACTATGGAAATAAAAAATACCACCCTTCCTCCTGTTTTCACTTACATTCTTCCTTAGCTACATTGGCTCTTCAAATAATTGGAATGGGCTTTGAATTTTCATTCTGCACGACTGGTTTTAATTTTGAAGTGTATTTAGGAGAGAAAACTCTTTTTAACCATGACAGTATACAAAAATACTTGCTCCGTACCTGGTAGTCCAGTTACCGGTAGTAAGTGCTAATGTTTTTTAACTAAGTATATTTTCCCAAACATGTGAAAGAAATGCTCTTTTGTTACTCAAAGGCAGATACTTGTTCAGTTGTACTCTAGCCTGTGTTTTGCATAAATTTGCTTCCTGTGTGCAGCATCCTTTTCATTCCTGCACCCTTATCGTTGCTAAGCGGCTTTCTCGGTTGTTGATCCATCTTCCCACTCCTCATTTTTATTAATATCCTATCTTTTATTAGATTCTTGCTTCCATTTATATAGTGCACTGTGATTCAGCATAGTTAATAGGTGATTTTTACTGAAAGGCAGTAAAAGGCCTTTTGGAATAGATTTTGAAGCATATTCTAGTAGGTTTGAAAATGAGATTTATCACATTTGGTATTTTGAGACAATGTAGCTTAATCCATGCAGACTGCAGAAAATCCAGCTAATAAGTGGAGAACTTATATAATATTTAAAGTTTTCACTGAACATGAAGTGGGCATTGTGGTAATGAAAATTATTGCTTTCCTGATCGTTCAGGGTTCAGGACTGCACAAGGTTATGACTCATCTTTTTTTTTTTTTCTAAACCTGTTCCTTCTTGAACTACACAAAAAATCCAGAAAACAGGTGAGCCTTGTCTGGTGGAACATGTTCTTACAAGGATCTCTCTCTCTCAAAAAAAAAGTCCTATTACATCTCATATATCTCTCTCATATATATAAGCCATATATTGTATCATATATGTTATGTATGTGCCATTCACAATAATGTTTCATATTATCACATATATTGTATGTGTGTCACATATAGTATTTGCCATGTATCATTATATATGATTTTTTATTCATATTGTCATATCTAAGATGTCATGTATCGCATCATATGATATGATGTCATATATGTGCCATGTGATACATGTCACAGGTATCATATCTTATGTATCATGTCACATATATCACATAGATCGAGTCCTTTTCAATCATTTTTGCACAAACGACTGAGGAGAGTTAAAGCAGAAGAGTCTAAAATGCCATTTCTATTTTAGTGTGAAGTACCATGGAGGAAGAAACTTTCAGAGGCAAGTTTTCTGTAATTCAGTTAAACCCAAGAATGTTTCAAAATCTTTGGAATCAGTTTCTGTTCCCAGGTGTTGTTTCCATGAAGTATTCTGGCTTTGTCCAATACAGAATCCTTCTGAAGGACTGACACAGTGATAACTTTGTAAAATCCAAGGGGTGGAAGTCAAGCTGCTGCACACACTTTGTTAAGGCACTATGAATTTTCCTGTAAGTTTTTAAAACCCTTCAGAAGTACTTCCAAGGCAAAAAGAATATCCAAGAATATTTCTTGTCACTTAAGATGAAAGCCTGAAAATACATTATCTGAAAATGCAACAGAAGTATTTCAAATAACAAAGGAAATCATTTTCACATCACTTGCTCCCCAAAACTAAAGCTTGTGGTTTTGAGGACAAATCCTACTGCTTGTAATTATTGACAGAGTAATTCTTATCTTTCAGAAGCTTCATCTTAGAGTGAGACATCAAAGAGGTCTAAGTCCATTAAGAGAAGGAGGACCTTTGATTTTTTTTTTTTTTTTTTTGCAGTCTGGCTCTTACTCTGCAAAGAGCAGAGGGGATTGCGTTGATGCTCAAGGATTGCAATCCTGTGGCAGAGCTGTGCTTGTGCAGGGGAGGAGGGTGTGCCTGCAGTGGCGTTTCAGCCCTGTGGTGATGATCAGGTAACTCTATTACACTCATTAGCACACTTTAGACCCAAATCGTTGGTTGCTTGTGGAGTGCTGAGCAACTGGATAGAATTTTTAGCCAGTGCACAGGTGAATAATAAAGTACCACTGCAGGCTGTTGGGTGCTGTCCGCAGACTGGCCTTAAATATATGGAAATTACCTGTATGCACACGTGAAAATTGAATCGTATTTGTAACAGTGAAGAAAATGCTAATGCTTGCACCAGTAGTTTTTTTTTGTTGTAAAACTGCTGATTTTCCTGATGGAAAGCAGCTCTCTTTAATTATCAGATTACCTTTCCCCAGTAAGAAGGCTCTGAAGGATTTAAATACTCTTTTTTTGAGTTATATTATGGGTAGCTTTCGAGTGAATTAAGTCTCTCAAAGCACTGAGTCAGTGGGAGAATAAACATATTTGTCTTCATACGAATGAGCAATCTGAGCCATATGTTTGCATGATAGAACAATATGAATTATACAAAATATACAAAGAGTTTTTATTTCCAATAACAAATTTTATTAAAAGGAAAAAAGCTTTAGTGTGGCTTTTAGTGGTAAAAATAGGTGACATTAATGTATATATGGTGCAATATAAATACTTAATGCTCATGATTATTTCTTTTCCTTAGGGCACAACAAACCTCTCCACAATGTTTTTCATGCTCCAAATACAAAGGCAAATTGAAACACAATGCAACTGCTTTCCTGACTGGAGAAAAGCTGGATAATCTAGATGCTTTTCCCTGGTTGTGAGACCAAAATGGAAGTTTCCACTAAAGTTCCTGGTGGTTCTGGTGTTCGCTCCTTGTGAGTAGCCTCAGAGAGCCACTGATGTGCTCCTGTTAGGAGGAAGGCTGATCTCAGTTGGCTTTTGTTCCCTTCCACCTCTAAGACAAACAACAAAATAAACGCCGTACTCAGGTTAGCTGGCACCACTTTCAAGCACTTATATGCTCTGAAACCTCTCCTTCTGTGGGAGATCTCCCTTTTTAATAGTGATATTTGCTTTCAAAAGTATGCTGATCGTTCTCTTCCCACAGAAAGTGGGAAGGTGTCTGTGGGTGGTCACACCAATAGGACTGCCGTGAATTTTTAGTTGAATTGTTTGAGTTGCAGGCGCTTTGTTTGTCCTTCACGTGGACATTCTCCAGAACTGTGTTACACAGTTGCAATTGAGATCTTTCAGCTGAAACTGCTTGTTTCTAGTTCACCGACCTGATATCCCCACAGGTCTCTTCTTAAGTGAATCTCTTTGTGTTGTATTTCAGGAATTTAGCAGCCAGTCAGAGACCTTCAGAAGTCAATGTATTGCTGTCAGTGGGGTTGTGTGGTCAGTTTTACCTGGCTGGATCCCAGTCACCCACCAAAGCCTCTCTATCACTGCCTTTCTCAGCTGGACAGAGGAGACAAAAGATGATGAAAGGCTCTGGAGTTCAGATAGGGGCAGGGAGAAATCCCTCCCCCATGACTGTCATGGGAAAACCAGACTCGACTTGGGGAAATGAGTTGAATTTATTAACAAAGAGCAGAATCATGAGAAGTAAAACAAATCTTAAAACACCTGCCCCCCACCGCTCCCTCCTTCCCAGGCTTTACTTTATTCCCAATTCTCTCCCTCCCCCGCTCCCAGCAGCACAGGGAGTTGGAAATGGGGCTTGAGGGCAGTTCATCACATCTCACCCCACTTTTCTCTGCACCCAGTTACAGCTGTGCAAGAGCTTTTCTTTTGTTCTTAAATCCATTATCCCCAAGGTGTCACCACCATCTCTGCTGGGCTCAGCCTTGGCCAGTGGCAGGTCTGTCCTGGAGCCAGCTGGCACTGGCTCTGCTGGACGTGGGGGAGGCTTCTGGGAGCTCCTCACAGAAGTCACCCCTGTAGCCCCACCGCTACCAGAACTTTGCCAGACAAACCCAGTATCTGTATGGTGGGTACTCACCAAGCTGCTCTATCACTCCTCAGCTGGACAGGGTAGAGAAAATGTGATGGAAAACACAGAGGATGAGACAAAGCAGTTTATTAAAGCAAAAATGAGGATTGAATGTGCACCAGCAAAGGAAAAAGCCCAAAGGTTTTATTCTGTACTTCCCGTCAGGAAGCAACATCCAAGGGAAGCAGGTCTCCAGCACACAGTGGTTGCTCTGGAAGGCCAACATGGTAAATAATCAATGATCCACCTTTCTCCTCCTTTTCTTAGGTTTTGTATGAGTCAAGGTCACATGGTGGGGAATATCCCTTTGGTCAGTTTGGGTCCCTGGCCTGGCTGTGTGCCCTGGTGGGACCTTGCCCACTCCCAGCCCACTGCTGGGGAATGTTGGATGCTGTGCCAGCCCTGCCCAGCAGCACCAACCAAGTTACCTTTAATTGTCTTATTTGTCTCCATTCCTAGCCAGTTTTCCTTTCTGCTTGCTTTAAGAAACAAAGCCATCTGGATTTCCTGATGGCTTGCTTCATCTGTTTGAAGATCCCAGGTATTTTCATGCTAGAGAAACAAAGGGGGGCTCACTCTTTCATATGCAGCAGGGATTCTTAGCACACTGTGATGTTTCAGCTCTGGTTGCCACCTCTTGACCTCCCTGAGGAAGGTTACCACTACTCCACATGAATCTTGCTCTCTTCTCTGAGCATATTTTACAGTCATCTTCAGTTGAAGAGCCCTTTTTTGACAAGGAGGGAGTTTGGAAGGCAGGCACAGCGCAGATGCCAAGCCTGGTTATGAACCTTGCTGGGAAGGCTGACGTGGAATTTGGTGCCCACAATGTTGCAGTTTCAAGCTAAAGGCCTGATTGCTGAGAAATGTTCCCTAAGTGTGATTTTTTTTTAAATTCTTTTTTAATCAGTGCTGTGCTTCAAGGTGAGTTTTCTTTTTAGACTGAGAGATATTTCTGTAATTTAGAGTGGACTTCCCAATTGCTTGTAATTGTTGTTGTTAATTACCTTGTAATACAAGGAACAGGATTGATTGCATGACTTGCTTTGGAATTTCATTGTTCAAAATGGCCTTCAGAAGCTGCTATGCTTAGATCTTACAAGAATGATGAAATTGCAGGTTTGCCCTTTGGTTTGGTATTTTCGGAACACAATTGAGGTAAAGACAGCAATTGGGGGGGGGAAATGTATGACCAGAAAGCATCCTGAGAGATTTCTTAGCCAGAAATATATCAGGTTAAGAACAAGGCCTCCTTTGAATTGAATTTCTTACTCAGTGGATGGTGTTTCTAGTTGATAGGGTTTCTCACCTATATGAGGTACCTTCTCAAAGATTACACTATTTTTAACCTCTGTGTAAGTATCAGTCTAATGTAAAATATATCCTTACTTCTTCAAATTAATTGGTGTTTCACTATTTCATTTTCTAAGAGCTTCTTTGAAAGAAGCTTCTTTAGGCTTTGATCCAAGCCTAACTTCCTAATCAAAGACTATTGAGTTTCTCCCATATTTCTCACAGGACAAGTGATACAAGACTTGTTCCAAAGAGGACACTGAGAAATGAAACTTTGTTGGGAAGTGAGAGCAAGGGCAAATCAGTCCTTTTGCTAAGCAAGAATAAGAGAATGTTAAACTGGTGCAGTAGCATTTATTATTTATTTACAGCTGATCAACAGAAGTCATTGAAGTGAAAGACATCCATGCTTTGATGTCTCCATGATAAGAGCTTTGGAGAAAAGCAGACATTTACATAAACAGTGAAATAACTTACTGCTATGATAATTACATAAAGATCTTTCAGGAATTAATTTTTTTCCTTCAAAACATTTTTTGCCTCGTTAGAGGAATATAGAAGAAATTTATTTCTAAGACAAACCTCTCCTCGTGCCCACATATCTAAGTCAGTTCTGCAGGAGGAAGACTGGACTGATATGATCTTCTAACCTACTGAACTAGAGTACCAGTCTGCAGAAAACTAACATGATAAACTATAGTGCCAGCAGCTGTAAGGAGTAATCCTGCCAACCAAAAAAGCCCTGCTGCAGTTCCAGTGATTAGGCAATCTTTGAGTCGTGTGCACATGGAATAAGGTATTATTCTGGCCTTTGAAAACTATGTAAACCATTTTTTGGGCAGATGACTTCCTTTAATTGGTAAGCTTACAATGTTTTTTCCTAAGCTTTCACTATTGTGGCCTGGACAATCAAATTTCTGCGTTGTATTAGTGCAGAATGGATAACATGCTAAATAAAAATGAATTATGTCTCTGCATGAAAGACTTTGGATTGGTTAAGCCTTCCTAGGAGGGCTGTGTTTGCTACATTTTGGTGTAACTACAAGTCCAGATTATGTTCCTAAAGTAGAATTTACTGACAATGCATTCGAAAGTTTGTTTGACTTGAGGTTACATTTCAGCTCTACAGTAGCTCCAACAGCTGATGCACTGGCTCTTCAAGAGCCCTTGGAAAAGCCTCTTTTGCCACTGTTAAGGTTCCTGAGGAGGACAGTAATCCTAGATGGTGATTACATGATAGACATTACACCAAACCATGCTGCAGTCTGTGCCTGCCCTTTTAGCTGATGTTGAAACCCAGATCTTAAAACATGAGGATTCAGGGATAAGAGGTTTACCCAATATAAGGATTTGTTTGAAGAGAAAAATAAATAGGACAACAAGGAGAATAGAGAGTGATATATAACCTTTGCTGAAATGCCACAAACCAGAGCAATATGTTTAATAGTATAGAACAGAACTGATTCCCAAAGAAGCTGAGGAATGGACTGCTGACTTTGATTTTTAGTAAAATAATTATTCAGAATAAAATTCAAGAATGGGAAGGGTTTTTCAGATCTGATCATTTCTATTCACACCATTTTTTCTGGAGGGAGTAAATAATGATTTAAGCATCTGAAAGAAGTAGAAGATGGGAAGGAATAGAATAAGGTTATCTGGCTACCATTCCCTTATTTGGACAACTCTGTTTCCCATTATGCTGTCATTCAGTTTCTATCATTTATATGAGATAGAAATGAGATATTTCTGTCATTTGCCTCTTAAAATAATAAGAATAATCTGTCTTTCCCCCAGAGTTGTCCAGAGATGTCTCTGCGAGTTGTCATTCCAGGTAAAATAAGGAAGGCAGATTCCAATCCTTCTTTCCCCCTCTTTAGGTGGGGAATTCTGCTTTGTAACCTGTAACTGAAGTGGGTTAATTTTAAATATAAAAAGCCTCTCTGCTCTTCACAGAATCCATTAGACTCACTTCTGTTACATTGAAGTTCTAAGGATTTCCCAATTCAATATATTTTGGATGTAGTTTACTGTGCCAAGGCACAAAACTGATTGTCTGGGCTATGTGACTTCATCCATACTGATAAGTGTATTACAAAGTGGGCATCAGAGGCCTTATGGATAGTGAAAAGAAAATCACTGCAGAATGAGCATCTGTGGCAGCTGCCAAAAGAATTATATTTTTATTAGACAAGAGGTTAAAAGAAGTGTTGTTACAATAGACATAATGTTTTGGGAACAGACCTTGAAAATGCCTTGAGATACCAGGATTAAAACAACATTCTGCTCGTAAAATTTGCAAGCATATTGTGCCCTCCCTGCCTTAGATGCTGTAGTTCCAGCTTTTTGGTTGGTTCTTTTTTTTTAGTATGTTTTATGTTCGCTTTTCTGTGTTCCCCATTTAAGGGAAATAGCTAAAACCATCTGTGTTATATGGTAATAAAATTGCTGCTTGCCAAATGTAACTAATTTCATGTTGCTAAAATACCCCAAAGAATGGGTCATTAGGAGACTGTGAGAAACTGTTCCCTGTAAAAATAGGGGCTTTTTTACATCGACTTTGATGGGGTAATGCATGTGATGTAGTATTATTGCAGAGAGGAAATGCACTTGTTCAGCCAAAATTCCCAGAAACAAAACATCTATTTTTTTTAATAATTCTTGGGATTTAAAACTCTACATTCTTATTTTGTTTCTTTTCCTAATTTTGAGCTATTCCTCACTACCTGAGGAAATCAAGTATGATTCTTCAAAGATATCTGAGCTTGTTTTCTGCCAGGGTGCTTTAAAGGGATGTTGGTATCCCTGTATCCTTTCACCACAGTCTCTCATTAAGCTGAGGTGTGTTTTTAATTATACAGAAGTATAATTAAATTTTCAGTTCTTTGGGTCAGAGACTTTGTAACTGCATCTCAAAGATGCAGTGGCTGGCATCTGGTTCCCATCAGAAAGTTGTAATCAACCTCTGACCGCCACTTTTCAGCTTTACTAGTCCAGAAGCCATCACCACACCTTACAATGACTTGAAAGTTGACCATTACTAAATTGAGTGCAGCAGAATCCCCAAGCCATGCTCTCTTCTGTACATAAACTTCATTAAAATATTTTGAACATCAAGTGAGTTTGTGTTCTCATACAGGTGAAGTTCTTTTTTCCTACTCTGGCAATTTTTGGCATAGCTTTTTAAATCAGTGTTTCCCGTTTAAAGCATTAGGTCTAGAAACTTGATATACAGTCCTTAAATCTGTTGTGTTCCTCCTTTATGATTGTAACTGCTCTGAGCATCAGCTTCTTTTCTGTAAACTAGAAATAGTGCCACCCCTCCACTTTTTTTTTTGTTTGTTTTCGTTTGTTTGGACTCCAAAATATCCGTGAGAAGGAGCAGACTGCATGATTGCAGTATTGCTTGCTGGTAAATAGCATTGCTGGGTTGCATATGTGATGAATGCTGGACTTTCTTCCTTACTCATCAAATATTTGGACTTGAGAGGTTCTGTTGGTGGTATGCTATACCTTGGTCTCTAAGGAAGACAGGAAATGAATGTCACTTTTCACTTTCAGAAGAACCATTTCAGGAAAATCTGGCAAATTGTTCTCTGTGTATTGCTGTAGTTATACACCTGTAAATGGGAAGTGTTTCAGATGGAAGCCACTTTTAGGGATGGGGCTGTTTCGAGCCAGAATGTGGTGTTGATTGTAGTAGCTGGAGCACCCTGGATTATGCTCTGTGTGAGGGGTGTAAACCTGCCACTGAGCATATACAAATAAATACTAAACAGGTGTGGCTTCAATCTGCAGCTGATGCTCCTGGTACATTCTGTTTTGCTCAGTGAGGGGAGGGGTGTTTGATGCTCCATCCATGGGAGGCCAAGAACCTGAATTTCTGTGGAATTCTGTACAAGCCTTTGGACGCAGCTCCTCTCGCACCCACCTCTGTGCACAGCATAAAATCTGCAGACGCCTCAAGCTAGGCAGAAAATAAGCAGTTTTCACATCTTGTAAAACAAAGGGTGTGAAACAAAGTTTGGGGGCGTGTGGTGTCACCACCAGCAGCACAGCTTTGTTTTACCTGGTTTTTTAGTCCCAAAAATTGCACGCTTGAAAAAAGAAGAAAAAAGATAAATTGTTGAAAGCCACTTTTCTGGCGCTCTGCACGGTTTTTCTCCTTCTGCTTGGCAACCTCCACACCTGCTGTTCCAACTACTAAAAATTGTCCTTTCTTTTGTCCTGCAGGTATTTCTGCTTAAGAGGATAGGACAAAGGACTCACTAGCGTTTTCCTTGGTTCCTCTGCCTTGTTACTTTCAAAATTAAGTTTTTGTTAACAATCCAGTTTCTTGGGATTGAAAACTGAGGGGTTTTAATTAGAATGGCTATGAGCTACGACGGTTGCAGTAGCACAGCCATGTACTGCCCTTAAAACCAGCTTTATAATGTATTTCTCTGTGCAGCAGTGAAAAATGGCATTTTCTCCTGCAGTGTGAGGCTGGTGTGTTCAGTCAGAATGAGCCACGGGAGCAGGTGAAAAGGAAGTTACTCCCACCTTCTGCTGTGCATTTTTTCTTTCCAACATTCCTTGGTTAAGGCTCCCACACAGTTTCCTTTTTCCTTAGCTGGTGCAGTGACAGCTCCTCTTCCTGTTGGAGTCTGCTTTAGGAACAAGCTTCATTTGTGATGTTACGGAGAAACATTTCAGCACGTGAAACATTTGCAGGTGTTTTAAGGGGAGAGGCAAATTCTTTTGGAGTTGGACTTGCTGATGCTTGTGGGCCCCTTTCATCTTGATTCTGTGACTTCTCAGTTTCCCCCGGTGGGTGTTTTTCATCCTTTTCTTTAATGAGAGAGTGAGGAAGATTTGACCAAAATGTTTGCAGGAATTCAGAGTTATTTTCCTCTTAAGGGACTAGTTTCAGGTTTTAAAAATGAAGAAGTCCTGCCTTTTGCACATTGAGGTGTTATCCTTAGGCATGTTGGAATAATGCTGCCAAAATACCTGTAGTGCAGATCCACCTGTGTCAGATAAGATACACTTGGTGTTGGCGTGGTTAAATGAACCTCACGAAGGGAAAAAAAAGAAGTACTTTTTTTGCGATTTGAAATGTTTAATTAGACTGCAAAGGAATGGAGTAATAATTTGTATTTGTCACGGGAAATGTCATTTCTAAAGCTGATGGAAAGAGGGAAAAAGTGTTTATGAGAATTCCGATTTCCTTTGTATTTGACGTGATTAATGTTTTTCTGAGTTGACTTCAATTTTTGTTTAACTTGCTCCTCGTATTTTTTCACTTTTGAACAAAATAACATTTGAAAATGTCTACAGACCCGGAGTGACAGAAGGTTAGAAACCCATCTGATTAGATACAGATGTTGATAATTGATGTTGAAGAATGTGAGAATGAATTGAAATTTAGAAGGCACAGACTTTGCACAGGGAGGCTTTTTTTTTTTTCCAGAAGAGGCCATTTTGAAAGAAAAACGTGTCAAAAAATGTTCCCAGAGAGACTCTAGGTAGTTTTTGGTTTCTGTATCTATACAGCTGACAGCATATTGGGGAAACCAAAAATGTGCTCACATTTTTCACTAGATAAACTGCTGATATACTACTTTTTTCTCAAATGGGTATTAAAAATACACTAGCCAGCTTTACTGCCCTTTTTACAGGTACACACATTCTCAAGTTTTAGAGCTATACTGTAAAGCAGAGATTGGGGATTAGATTTGGGAATTTTTTAAAACGTGGCTGTTATAAAACCTCTAATCTTACCATCAAAACTCATTGTATTTCTTAGTAACATCCTTAAAATTACTTGGACAAACTGTTTCACATAAACTAGTAGAAATTGTATTTTTAATTTAAGACTTGGTAATATTGTAAATTAAAGCACATTTTCTCTGGTTCCATACAGAAAGTAGCTCAAAAAACACAAGCAGAAGTTTCCCTAGAGAAGAACCTTGTGTTTCTTTAATGACTGATACTTGATTAACAGTGGAGATTTGTAATCACTTTAAAATGTATCCTATCCCTTTCTTAAACTCTCTTAGAATATTATTACATAACTGTTTATATTTCCTTATCATTCCTGCCTCGTGGGAGACATAATTTGAGTGAAAATTCAGTTTTCTCAGACTGCTTTGTTTCGTGCATAGAGTAGTTTGAAAGTCTCACCCTGACAAATTTATGAATTCATTAACGAAGCACTCGGTTGAGTTCCCACAGATCGTAGATGTTGGGATGTACAAGATCCCCTCAGCTGACTCAGTAATCCAGGTGTACATCTGAACTGAGTTACTTCACTAGAAATGAGGGTTCTGGATGACTACAACAAACCTTTATCAGCTGCCTACGCTCAGGGTGATAAAGTACATGCAAATGAGAAAATACAAATATTTTAGTCTCAGTGGTATCAGAGCATTAGGGAAGGTTGCAGCTCTTGGCTGCAGAATGAATCTTGCTTAATGGCAAGTGAGAAAGTTGCCACTAACTTGTAGCTGAAGTTAGTTACCAGTGTCAGTAAATCATCACAACTGCAGCTGCTATTTTTACAAAGCTGGCTGTCTCCACAAAGTGATTCAGGTATTTTTCCCCAAAATGAGGTCTAATGTATAAAGCGGAGGGCCAGTTGTAGGAAAGACAACAGTCTAAAGTTTTCTGACCTTTATCAGCAATAAATCTAGGAAATCAAACATTTATTCTACCAAATGCAAATAAGTAATCAATCACTGATTTGCGCTACAGCTACATTGTGGTATTATCTTTAATATCTTTGGATGTGCTATGGAGACAGGTTGGAATTTGGCTGTCGATAAAGAGTTTGTGCTCTCTTGAGGAGCTTACTCATGAGTTAAACATTGTGATTATAAGGTCTGAATGTACCACTGGCTGTCTAAAATTAATTCTGTTGTAATAAGGGGTAACTTCTGTATCAGATTCCACTGTGCACTGTGCTTAGGGTGGGAGCTGCTAAAACCCATTTCCAACTTGAATGTTTCTCTCAGGGTGTGGTGTGGGACAGTTCCCAACGACCACCTAAATGTGTTGGTGAAAAGGGGAAGGGGTAAAAGAGAGATAAAAGGAGATGAATGAGTGGCTTTGACAGCTGACATTTGTGGCATGTACAGGTTTCTTGGCCCCATCCTGGTAATAACAGCTTGAAGTTCTCAAGGCAGCTTTCAGGCTCTATTTGAGAGCTTTATTTTTTAGGATTCATGCTTGTTGTCTCTTCATAACTGTTTGGAGAACAGCTGTGGGAAATAATAAACATGGGGGGGGTGAAATAAAACAAAGCAATTAATATTTTCAATTACAACATTGATAAAATAAGGGGGAAGAATTTTGTGGCCAAGGTAGTGTAATATACATTTGCTCACCTTTAGCAGTACTGAAGCCCTGACTGCAAATGCTTTATCTGCAGTTGGGTAGAGACTCACACATGCTTAACTTCCAGCATATGTGTAAAAAAGATGTTTTTAGGAGAGAGGCACTGAGTCATGTTAATGCTGCATTATAATCCAGAAGGTTTTCTACCAGCAGCTCCTTTTCATAGGTTGTTTCAAGTAAGACAGCTGTCAATTGAAAACTAGTATCTGTTTTTCATAAACATATTCTTGAGGTTATTGCAGTGTGAAACCACATGTTTTCTTAATAATCAGGTTTTCTTTCATGCCAGTTGTATTGCTTCCTTTGCAATAAGCCTGTAATTTCATTGTAATGGCATTCATGAGCGCATGCTGGATGCATTTTTAAGCCCTCTTCAGTGTGAGAAGTGAACAGAGCCAGACTAGGAGTTAGGTTTGGATCACAGCCTCTTCTTTTCCATCTAATTTTAAACATCTTTCTCAATGACTCTGATGTCCTGGTCGTGTTCCTCATCCCCTTACTGCTGCCACAATGAACCACCACTGCCTATCATGTGCCCTGATGCATTTTCACCCATGTAGTTTTGTGTAGATGTGCCTCTCTTGGCTTAACAGGGATTTATTTACCTGTGTGTCTTTTGACCAACTGAGAATTAGCAGAAGCTCCATGGCTCTCTGCCGTTCGGTAATGCTGTGTTTTTATTTACCTTGCAAGAACTGGCAGCTGTTGGGATGTTTATTAGGACTTTCAGGGCACTGAGAAAATGCAAGCAACTGAGAAGAAAAATGACACTGAAGTCACTCGCACAACCTTGCTGTAAAGGATAGAGGCAGATTAAAGAGGGGGCATGGAAGGCATAACAGGGACATTTTTTAAGGAAAGACTGCAAGAAGTGTAAGCTGTTAGCCTAAGAAAAGGCTGAGTGAAAATATGATAGCACTTCTTGTATGTATTAATTAAAAGATTGATGCAAAGAGCTGTAACCAGTGTGTCTGTAGGTGAGCCATTCTCCAGCTCCTCTGCTGACAGAGAGGGCTTAAAGCAAAGCAAAGGAGCTGCAAGCTGGGCATAGGGAAACCTCTCTAGGGTAGAGAAACACTCTGGGGAATTGCCTGAGAAGGTTAGAAAACCACCGGTGGTGGGAATCCTATGAACTTCTACTAAGAATGGTTTAGATGTTGTTGATCTTATGACAGGAGAAAGGAATTAAATGATCTCCTGAACTGCCCTATTTTCTGTTGTTCTATGCAAAGATCAAACCTGTGAGGCAGTGCTGATGTATTTAATAAACCCTCTTGCTAGCTCCTTTTGTTCTTCCTACTAACAAAAAAATGCCAAATGTGCACTGTTTTTCAGACATCTCTTCTAAACATAACTTTTCTTTTCCTTCAAAGTCAGGGGAAAATAATTCCTTCATCAGAATCTTCCCGCATGAAATGGTTGTTTCTCTTGGCAGCTTTTCTTTGCAGTGATTCACTGGTTCCCTTCAAGAAAAGACAGCTAGATAAAAACTATGAGGATAACCAAAGCAGTGTAGGTAGGAGCAGAGTGAGAGCTAAAATGTCATGGAAAAGTAAAATCTGGCATAATGAGCTGGTGGATTTCTGTGGTCCCCTTGATCATAACGTTACAGCACCTTTCCTTTGAGTGTTGCTCTCTTTGCATCGTGCACGGCTGCATCTTCTGCAAGGGACAGCAATATTCTGAACATAATCCTTATTCATGAGAAGATAACGAAAATCATGAGTGAGGACCATTTCTTCTGTTCCAGATTAGACATGTGTCGTGGTTTAACCCCAGCCTGCACCTAAGTGCCATGCAGCTGCTTGCTTAATAATAATAATAATAATAATAATAATAATAATAATAATAATAATAATAATAATAATAATAATAATAATAATAATAGTGAGAAAGGGGAATCAGGACAAGATGTGGAAAAACAGTGAAAAAAGGCCTCTAAAAATTCAATTCCTCGACCATTTCCTTAGTCTGCTTTCTGGTGTAGCTGCAGAGACACTTGAGATTGCCAGCAGAATCGAGGAGATGGTGTGAGGGTACGAATCTCAAAGGAGGAGGAAAAGGATGGGCATCAGCCTTACCTCCACAGTGACCACAAATAAGCTTCAAGTGGTGCATTAAAAATGAAAACTGGTGCGTTAGACCATCCTCCCAATTGCTGGTTCTCAGAGCTGGACGGAAAACCTAATCACACAGCCTCCAGGCTCTCGAATTTTATTCAAAAAAACAAAAAAAGAAACTACAACTAAATCTTCCTTTCCTCTTTCCTTCGGATGTAATTCTTATTTTAAAACACCATCAGTCTTTAATAATAATAATAAATAATTTATTTATCTAGATCACTGCTAATTACCATGTGTCTGCCTTCTCTATTCTGTGGCCTGACATCACGAAATTCTTTGTGTGATTTAGGCTCTTTCTCTTAGTGTATCACCTGTTGTCCTGCACATCTCTTCCAGTGGCTGATTGGGCTCTAATAGCTCAGAGCTGTCATCATGGCACTGCATGAAACACAGCTTTGCTTTAGCCAGACAGCAGCTTGTCAAAAATCCAAAATGGTCAAGGAGTGAACAGTTTTTTGTATTTCTGACCTCTGAAAAATGGTTTTATTCTATGTAACGATCACTGAAGCGATAAAATTATTGCTTATCAAATAATTAAGTTATAAAACTGGAGCATTTCCCTACTGCCACAAATATGTACCTAGATGTATGTATGCATTCATTTACAGATTCTGTCACTCTGCTGGCTCTCAATGTGCAGCTCTCGCTGTTCTAGTCCCCCACTCTGATCCTCCCAGCTGACACTCAATAAAATACAAGCATTGCGTGATTTGGATTCAAATGCCAGTTTCACTGTTGCCCATTCTGTTGGATATAATTGAATAAAATTTCCCTCCCTTAAAAGCTTCTAGATTTGTAGCTACAGTGCTGTTTAAGAAATTACCAGTGGGGCTGTACTCAGTTACTAAACAGGATTGCACTTTCCAAAACATGCACCTGATTTCCAGACTGAGTTAGTCTCCCACAACTGATAAGAAGCTTTTTGTCATCATTCTCACTGCCTGCTCAAATTGCGTGCTACTGAAGTGAGATATTTTACAGGCATCCACTACATCTCTAAGCTACTTTAGTCAACAGCCCTGAGAGAAGTAAAATTACCTTTGCCATAAGCCCACAGTGATCAAATTGATAATATTATTCTCCTTAATTATTTATTAATTGGAATGTATATGAACCATGCCATTTTGTCTCCATCAACATCATGCTCACAAGCTTGTGATTCTGGATTATCTCACTTCTAAAAATGTTCTCATGTTTCTTCAGGTCCTCTGAAAGTTGCCATTGTTTTCCAATAAACTGAATAAATGATATAAATGTCCCCCAGCCAGCTCTGCTGGAATAACTAGGTACAAATTACACAGAATTGCCCATATCAAATTACAAACCTTAGTATCAACTCATTAATGTCATCCTGAATTATTCTTGATATGGAAATATTTAATAGTCTCAGCTATACCAAACATCTTTGTTGTCCCAGATACACAACAGGAGTGTTTATTGATCTCTTTTTAATTAACCGTTATGAAGGCCAAGATTTCTCTTAGCAATGAATCACTAACAGAATTCCTGCAGCTTTGGTTTACTCAGGAAAATATCAAATTCCTTTTATTCCTGTCAATATTGGCAATAGCTTGTTCTTTGTAGCTGTTTTTCTTGATTAAACTCCTCCATTCTCAACCTCTGGCTTATATTCATTATTCTTCTTTTTTTAAATACAACTCCAACTTTAAGTCTGCTTAGTTTTCTAATTAAGATGATATTCCTTCTGAAGAAAGGAGGAGGCTTTTTCAAACAGTATTGATGAGAAATATTCTTGCTTAGCATTCCTAGTTTATTGCACTTTTATTTTCTTTCTACAGTGTTATGGTTTCAAATTGTTTTCCTCTGGAGGAACTGGCTTACTTTAAAGCTACAAACACAGTGGTTTGCATGTTAATCATGCTTGCAGAAAACAGTGTAAACTATCATGATTTCTTGTAAAAGTTACGCTGATTTTTAGGTTTGTGATCTGTTGTTTTTCATGTGCTAAAGTAGTTCTCGGTGAATCTGCTTGTGCCAACACACAGCATTTTGTGTTAGTGAGAAATCCTTTGCCTCTCAGCACTTTGTAGGTAGCACTGTGTCTCCCCTCCAGTGCCCACGTCTGTTACTCAGAATTCAGTTACTCATGGTGTGTTAATTTTCACCCTCTCCCGCTTTTGTTACGTGCAGGTGCAATTGTTTGGGGGCTTTAATTTGATTCAGTAGGTTGTAGCAGACACCAACCAGTAAACCATGCAGTATTTATAGGATACAGCACTTATTTTGTAAGCATTTGGCAAAATGTGTCTCTTGAGGTGTCGGGAGCAGCGTAATTTTTACAGAAATTGCCATTTCCCTTTCTTTTTTTTCCCCAAGCTGCTCCATTGTAAACACCTTAGAACAATTTTAGCAGTGCAGGAGTTGGGCTCGCCACACTGATGCCATGATGGTATTTTGCTTTTTCTTTTATACCCCTTTTATATACTCTCTTATATAGCTTTTATGTATTCTTAGTGCTTTTAGCCCACACAGTTATAATTCTTTAAGTTTGATAACTTCCCTCAGACCCAANGGCCATTTTTGGTGGGCATTTCAGGGTGCATTTCGATGTGCATTTCGGCGCACCTGAGGTTCCTTAAATAAATACCGAGGTAAAACCCTTTTTCCCTCTTAACTGTGTTTAGCTCCTTAATTTTAAGACCAGGGAAAGGCATCAACACCAGCTTGCTGCAGCACCCCCTGGGCCATCCTGTCTGTGGCCCAAGCTCCCAGTGTGTTCATATGCAAAGGCAGAAATTGCCTCTTTGTTGTGCCCTGATGTCAGTGTGATGCTGAGAAGGATCTGAATGCTGAAATGAGAAATGAAATGTCAGTGTAATGCTGAAAACCCCCAAGGCCCAGCGTTAGCTAGATTTATCAGTGATGACAGGACCGGGAACCACCCGCTCCTGCTCACCTTGGTGGTGACACCTGGGACAGTCTCTGCTGCAGCTGCTGCCGTTGAATCAGCGTGAAGAGAAGATGAGTTTGGACTCACCCTGTCTGGGAAACACCAAGGAGAGCCTTTGTAGGAGGGCTGCCAGTCAGATCAAACAGCATCACTTCTCACTCCCCATCCTAGGGAAACAACAAATAATAATCCCATGAAAGGCTCTGGTTCTAACAAAAAGACATTTTTTGAAGTGTTTGCAACCATCTCAGTTGCTTGACCCACTTTCTGAGCGACTGCACCCTCTAATGGGGTAAAACAGATTGACTTTCAAAGCAGCCAATTTATTTTTCTGTTGTTTATTCCTTTCTAGCCCTTACACTTATAATACAATAGCCTGTTCTTGTGACACCAAAACAAGCACAGTGCTGCTGGTTGTAGATTACAGGGGACGTTTGAATATTCCGTGAAGACTTCGTATGATTCATTTCTACTCTGGGTTAATTAAATGTGTGTAAACAGCTGTATATATCCATGGTGAAATGAGAAAGGAATTTTAATCATAGCAAGGAGAATTTATTTCACTTGTAAGTCCAGAAAAAAGTATGATTTTTTTCCCTAATGTGTGAAGCCATTTCATTTTACCAAAGTTTTGTGGGGAAGTGAAGATTTGAACAATGAGAGGAGATGAAACATGCACTTAATCACGATGTTGCATCTTGTCCAACAGGTAATTCTCTAATGGACCAATGAAAGCCAACGATGACAAGTTGTGGTCAACAGTCCTTGAATGTGCTGATGGTTCTGCTCTCGTTACTCCTGTCAGCAGGTAACTTTTGTAATTTATCTTGTACTGATGTGTGCCACAGGGAAAAAATAGTTGCAATTTAATACTGCCTTCTGACAAAACAAACGAGACCGAAAGATTGTTAATTGCATAATAAATAAATCATAGAATGGCTGGGGCTGGAAGGGACCTTCAAGATCATCTAGTTCCAATATAAATGAAGCCTCTTTGTATTTAAGAACTGGAAGCTGGAATTTGAAATTGAATTGAAAATTCCCTTTAAGAAGAAAGCAGACTGGAAAGTTGAAAGAGTAGCTTAATTTCTTTTGATATGCTATTTTTTCAGCCCACCTGAAAGAAAAGAATAATTTCTAGACCACCATAAAACACATCCATTTTGCTGAGTAACCATCCACTGGAAGCAGAGCAAGTCAGGTTCCAGTTGTGTGTTTTTCTATGTGCGCACCAGAAAATGCAAAGCATCTGAAGGGCTGAACTTGGGATCCGTGCAATTTTCCTGAATCTAAAGAATTGACTGGACCAGAGATGTTTCTCCTGATGCTCGGTGTTTCTGCTCTAGATGTTTGCTGTTGGCACACAGAAAGGGTTTGTGTGGAAATGTGCCAGTTGTTAGACTGAGAATTAGTTGAGTGCTCTGATTATTGGTTGTGTTTGTTCTTCAGAAGTTATTTATGGCATTAGAGTTTCCTGTAATTGTGAGTGAGTATTTAAAATAAAATTTAAAAAGATTGTCAGTCCAAACAGATTTGATCCTACAGGTGTTTAACTTGCAGTACAATCTCTTCTATCCTCCATTCTTGAAGAAGTTTTTAATACAAAAAGACCTTTTTTTTTCCAGTCACTGCTCCTTATTCCCTTGTAGTACATCACATCCAAAACCACCACAGTTAAAACTTTACCAGGCACCATGTTTCTTAGAGTGTCCTTGTGCTCCAGTCAAAATTAGTTACTACTCAGTCTGGATCTTTAATATTCATGAAACATTAATATTCATATCCTCGCCAGTCAGTTCAAGCATGTATTTTGTTGCCCACGTTCTCATTGCTTGTTTGCAGTGTTCAAGCTGACTCTTGCTAATGACAGTTCATTACTTAGCTCTGACACAGCCCTTTGCTAACAGTGTTATCATATTATCAATTAGGCCACTCCTCTGCTCGTGTTAAATCATTGTTTTCCTTTAGAGCCCTTCCCCTGACATCCATCCCCGTGTTTGGTGCTGCATCCCTAATTATGGATCTGCTCTCCTCTTCTGATGGACTGGGATCAGCCACAGGGGCTGGAGCTGCTTCTTTGTTGTCTTCTAGGCTAAAGAAATTCCAAAAATCTACCTTCCTGGTGTAGGAATGAAGTCAGTTATCAGGAAGTCTTCCATGAAGGCATCAAACAAGGATCAAACATCACAAAACTTTTCCAGTCTCTTCTGACAATTTTTAAGTTTTCATACCTTTGCTACTCTTCATAGGGGACTTCTACCAGAGCTGTCCTGAGATCCCACTCCTCCAACCCATTTCCCCCAGGTGACATAAACACCTGTGCTGGAGTTGAATGGGACACTGTGGTTGCACTGTGTGTGCAAATAGCTGTGTCCAGCTGCTGCTGTATTCCCTCCAACCCAGACAGAAAGCCACTGCTCTGATTGCATTTTCTCTCTTTGCCTCTGAAGTGCAATGTTTTTATTTGAAACCGGTTACTCACAGCTTTTACTTCTTACATAATTTATCTGTTAACATTGATAACCACTGGCTTTGTAAATGTGTTTCTTATCATTTTGTTGCTCCTTGGCTGTTGGTATTTTAGTATCTGACGGCCACTCTTAGCACGTAGAATCCAGGCTTAATTGTGATTTGAAATCATCACAAGCCTTTCATGCCAGCCAAACTCTGCTCCCTCCTTGTGGCATTTTGCCACTGTCATCTGTAGGAATGGGTCTGGGTCATTGGTAACTCACAATGCATTTTACAGGAGGAAATTTATTATTATTTTTCACCCAGCCAATGTCGGGGTTTTTTTGTTGTCCAAGACAGATCAGTTTCCAGAAAGGAAAACTATTGGCTTTATGCAGTGAATGACGGGGGGAAAAAAAGGATGCTACTCTCACTGGAATGATATGAACATCATTTTCAACCTGAGCTGAAATGAAAATCTAATGGCAAGGCTCCCTTTGAGTGCCCCAGATTTACAGACTTCCATCTGTAAGATCTTGCTTTACTTCCAAGTCTTTGGTACACTAAGATTCGCAATCTCAATAATCAGTTTCTGGGTTGAGAATACTGAAACTTGAGGTATTTTATTTCAGTGCTAGCAAGATCACAATGACATTTTAGGGGTTGTGAACACTTGCTGGTTGTACTGGGCACACAAGGGATGCATAATGAAGGGAGGAGCACCATGCAGTCATGCTGGAAGAATGACTTTCTGACCACTAACTCTTCGACTGGCTTTGCAAAGTTGATGCTTATTCATTTAAAGGATTGAAACACATTTATAAAATCAGCGATGACAGCGAGGCTTATATTAACAAGTAAAAACTGTCAGATTATTTGCACATTACAGCGTTTTTTTCTTTGAAGTAGGAAGTGAACATCCATACAGCAAGTTAACATGTGGTAAAATGCATACATATGAAAATTGCTGTGGTTCCATATGGAAAGCTTATAAACACCAGCCATTCGGAGAGTCTTGGGGACTTAAAAATTTAGTATCTAAATTAAAAATGTACATTAGGCAGGTCTCTAGCTGTGACCAGATAGGGAAGTAACAGTTTGATGTTTGCTGGCTGTGTAGTTTTTAAGGTAAAGTAGGTAAGTCTTGTGATGATGAAGCATGACAGACTATTCCCTTGAAATCAGCTGGAACAGAGAGAGGAGCCTCTGTATCAGCTGTTCAATAACAGTTTTCAAAACAGCGTGAGAATTTGCACTTGCAGCTCCACTTCATACACAGCTGTGCCTTTGCAACAGACAAACTTAAGGCCTTTCCAGGTACAATAATTTATCTGAAGTATTTCAATAGAAGTAAGTTCCTTTAGAGCTGGGGATTTAAGCAGAGTTATTGTCAGAAAAATAATACTTGGAAGAAAATAAATCCCACTTTGTTTATTGGCTCTCTTAATTCACAGAGAAGCAAAGACAGCAGTTGAAATTACACAGATTACAATAAATTGATGAAGTGTTTTCACTGTGTGCTAGGTCTGGCTGGGACGGGGTCAAGGCTGTGTTTTAGGCTGGTGACCAACGCAGTGCTGGTATCACACCACAGTTGTGGCTGGTGACAGGCTGGCACTGCTGACCCAGACTGGCCAAGGTGGTTTCTGTACCATAGGATGGATGCTCAGCAATAAAATTGGGGTGGGAGTTTATCCAAAAATTGCTCAGGGACTGGCTGGGCATCAGTCTGCTGGTAGTGAGTGATTGCTTTAGCATCGCTTGTGCTTTTGTTGATGGTGTTGGGGGGTTTTTTCTTATTTATTGTACAGTGTTTATCTCAACCCATGAATTTTCTGTTTGCCCTTCTGATTCCCTGGCCCAGCCCACGGGGAGGGGGAGTGAGCAAGCAGCTGTGTGGTGTTCGGCTGCCCAGCAAGGATATCACACTGACTGCCGAGTTCAGAATGTGATTCAGTCCCACTTCATGCAGTTATTTAATCCCCAACACATTTTGCTATCTAAGGATTTCCTTAGGACCACATTTTATTGCAGACGTCCCTCTTCCTAGGACCTGATGGTGTCTTAATTCTCCCTTCCTTCTGTAATGATGCTTTCCTCAGTTTGCATTCTCAGATAAGTGTGGCAATTGTTTTCTCTTTCAAACATGCAAAGCAGCCATGTAGGGATCAGGGGACACTTCCGCATGTGCAGTTAAATAAAGCACTTGGCAGTGACGAGCAAGCTTAACCTCTGAGGGGTAGAGACAGGACCAGAGGCCGTGGGCACGAACTGCAACCCAGAAGGCTCCCTCCAAACATCAAGAAATGCTTTTTCACTATGAGGAGGACTGAGCACTGCCACGGATTGCTCATGGAGGATGTGGCATCTCCATCCTTAGAGGTTCTGAAAAGCCATTTGGACACAGTTCTGGGCAACAGGCTGCAGGTGCCCTTGCCTGAGCAGAGGATTTGCACGAGATGACCTCCAGAGGTCCCTTCCAACTGCAAACACTGAGGTTTTTCACAACGTAATCCATCCTGGAACACTTTTATTATTGCTGTGTTAATTAAGGAGGGGTGCAGCAAAGTACTTGTTCAAACAAACTCATCTCCATGCAATTACATGCTTTGTGGATTTTGTGACAGAATTTGAACATGCAGATTTGTTACAAGAGTTACAGAGGGTGTTGAAAACTGAAGTGTAAAGAAAGCTTCTTTACTGATGATAGCATCCTCACATTTGGAACACATGTTTTTCCCAGGTAGGGCAAGAACAGGAAGGTAATTAGTTTTCTCAGTTTCTGTATTCCTTTAGAAATGGCTTCCTTCCAGGACTTTCAGTTCCTGACTGAATTAATCTACAAAAATTATTTTTTTCTTTTGTGAAAGTAATGATGCCAGGTATACATAAATGTTTAGAGTGGGCTTTCTGGACTCAAAGAGCAGTACAAGTCACCTTGTTGTCAGTTTTGTACTTTGTTTCTTTGTTCTAGGCTACCTCTCTGCACACAAATAAAGAAGGGATCTCCACTGTCAGAATCCTTAAAATTTGTCTTGAAATTAATATATTTTATGAAATTGACAAACCAAAGTGTTAGGAATAGGCTTTTTTTTTCTCAGCAAGGTAGAAAATGAGGATTAGATAAGGTGCACAGTCGCAATTGCGGATCAACAGGGGCTCTGTGCAGAGGGACACGGTGCAGTTCAGCTAAATCCACACAAGTCATTTTGTGTAATCTCTTGCACTGGTAAACCGACAGAAAACTCATTCATCACATCACAAGGGTTAATTCTGTCAGCCCAAAGTGACATATCATTTATTAATTAGTGTAACCTTATGAACTGCAGCTGCCCGCAGCATTGCTGAGCTTCAGTTCTCCAAAGGAAAAACATTGCACTGCTAAGAGGATTCAGACTCAACTTGAACATTTCACTTTCCTCATAGCTTAAGCCCTTTGGGGTGTCTGTGGGGTACAGGTACTCTTGAATGACACTGTGAGGCATAACACAAACTGTGAATGTGGAACCAAATGTTGTCTCCTAAAAGGCCTTCAGGAAGCTGCATGTGGTTGCTTATGACCATTTTGGAAAGGATCTCTGTCCTGCCCCTCTGAACAATTGAAAAGCTCAGGGAAACTAAGATGATAAAATGGTATCTATGGACAGCTGCTTTTTTCCCCCAGTAAAAGTGATGGTGAAATCAGCGTGACACATGACTGTAAAAAAGAAAAATGTTCTCAAAGCTGTAATAAACACTTCACATGAGAACTTGTTAAAGAAGAAATGTAAGAACTCCCAGGAACACCTGTACTTGATTAGTTCTGTCTGTTTACAAATTCAGACTTGTTTGGATGTGTTATACTGTTTGTAATGACTGTTTCTGATAGAGTATTCTTTATCAAAGATTGACCTTTAGAGAAGAAGAAAAGATATCAGGAACAGTAAACCAAGTGCCATCAAACTTTTATTGCATTTTCTACATAGACTTTTTGTTTTTATTAAGTCATCCCAGGAGAATCAAACATGAACATTGTTGTGTGTTATGGATATCCCTATATTTAGAACAGCAGTATGAAAACATTTCCCTAAATACTTTTGTGCCTCTTAGCGTGGAGGGCATTTCTTCCCTACCCTCCAAACAAACAATGGTAATCAGAAACATAGAAACAACAAAATTCAAAATACAACACAAGTCTGAACATTGTTACCTTTAAGTACTAAATGTTACCACGTTGAAAGTTCTGAAATATTAATGTTTTCCAGAAATCAACCAACAACTGTTTAGCCTTGAAAACTGAGAGTTGATAACATACAGATAACAGAAGTGACTGACAAAGCCAATGTTGTTTTTGTTTTACAGTGTTGTCCGCGCATTTTCGGGTCTGCGAGCCGTACACGGACTACAAAGGTCGCTACCACTTTGGTTTTCACTGCCCCCGTCTCTCTGACAATAAATCTTACATCTTTTGCTGTCACCATAACAACACAGTGTTTAAATATTGCTGCAATGAGACAGAATTTCAGACTGTTATGCAGATGAACTTAACAGGGAATGCAGATGGATATATGCATAAGTAAGTAAATGAGTTTTAAAGTACTCTTCACCAAACTGTTCCTCGTCTAATAACATAGTCTGAGGTGCACTTAATGATGGAAGCAATTAGAATAATTGCATTTACAGAAAACCATCACTAAAAGGTTTTTTGTTGTTGCAGAGCTCCTAAAAGAAAGAATAGTTCAGCTTTGCTTTCTTTGCTTTGACGTGGGCTGTAAACGTTGCAAGGAGAGTAAAAGTTGCATATAAATGTGACAAATAAAAAATTACGTACAAAAGTTAGAAAAGTCTCTTCCCTGACCCTAATTTGATCCAAACTATGTTTAAATGTGCATCAGTAAAAATAAACCCCAAATCTGTTCGTAGGTGAGAGAGGGAGTGAGTTGACATTTTCCGTATCAACCCAAATGCACTATTTGGAATCCCTGATGTTTTTGAATCTAAATCTCTTGTAACAAATTACTGGCCTTGGGGAACAGAACGTATTTGCTTTTATGCCAACGCTGTGTGGTCTCCTTGCCTGTTACCTGGGATAATTCCATGTTCTGCTGAGGGCTGTCCCCCAAGATAAATGTAGGGTTTTTTTATAAAGAACTCGGAAGTAGCGAGTAGATCTTTGTTACTGATTACCTATTTACTGGGACAAAATCTTCACTTGTGGTCGGTTTCCTATTTAGTATTTGACATTCTGGCCACACTAATCTGCTGTGATTTCCCTTGGTGTAATCCCCAAGGTTCAGTTCTGATCAATCTGCTTTCCCTGCCATTTTATTCTGGTATTCAGCCCCTCCAGGATAAGGAAAGGGCAGATTAAAGATAAGAGGAATTTCAGTGTATGGATTTCTGTTTACAACAGAGATTTTGGTGTTTCCTGTGGTGCCAGTCAGTTGGGATGCTGTATTCATCCCTATGGAAGCAGGTGCAGGGCTGTTGGGAGGCGATGGTGCTGGAATACTGATGCTGGCTGGTCTAATTCACTGTGTGCAGCTGTGCTCGGCTCGTGGAGCCAGCAAAGCATTGCCTTCCTTAACAACCACTCCTCACACAGACCTGCCCGGAGAGACCTGAGGCTTGCACAGATGTAGAAGTTGCATCTTCTAAATTTACAGGTGTTAAAGTGTCAATCACCCACAAAGGTGGACAAAAATAGACTCTACCCACATAAGATAGCGTTGAATCAGTGTGGCTCTGTACTGTCTTGTTACTTTATGTGCAGTTATGTCCTTCAGGTGAAATTTCCTTGCCCTGGGTTTGTAGTGCACCTGAGAGCATCATGAGAGCAGGTCACACAGAACACTGGGAAGATACTTCAGTACCGAGCCCAGTAAAGACCATCCACTTTCTCCACCTTTTGTGCAATCCAGACAATCCAGCAACTGGCAGCACCTTCCCCTGGGGCTCCCCAGTTCTGGCACATAAATAGCCCCAGGCAGCCTGGTAGAGTTTGTAGCCCCACTGTTCCCATGCAGTGTGTACTCTATACATGATGAAAAACCAGGGTGTGCTGCCCCTTTGTGCACTGGGCTGGCCCTGCTCCCTCAGCAGCCCTGGATGTCAGAGAGGTCCTTACAGGACTCTCAGAACAGAAGGGCTCTGCAGGTAGTCACAGACAGAGCCAGAACCTGCTGCACACTCAGAGTGGTAAAAAGAGCCTCAAGAATGGGCTTGTGTGGCTGTTGCCCCCACACTTCTCCAGGTCTTTGTCCTGCACACAGCGAATTTGTTTTATTTCTTCCCCTGCTGTTCTGCAAACCGTGCGCCAGTGGTGCTGACCACCCTGTCTCACAGAGGTCAGGATGTTACCATCAAAGGCAGTTCAGACAACCACAAAGCCAATGCTTCAGGCTTTTCTCAGTGTCTCAGCAGCTACTCCGTGTAGTCATGGCCAGAGCTTAGTCAGGTGAGGCTCTTCTGCTGTTCCTTTCACCAGCAGCCTGGAATGTAGAGGGCAACCGGCCCCTTTCCAAGGCCAAGGAACAGGTCCAGGCTGATTGCAAAAGATGCCCTGGGACACAGAGCGTTTCTCTGCCTCCAGCATTGTTTGCCTGCTCACATCTGCACCTGTGCACACACCCCCAGAGAAATAAATCCAGGGCTCTTCTTATCACAGGGCTGTTGTGTATGTGAGCAGTTTGGAAAAAAAGGAGTTCAGTATTCTGTGAACTACAGCATTTATTTCAATAAAAATATTTAGAGCCAAAGGAATTGTATTAGTTGTCATGTAGAACTATTTTTTAAAAGTCACCTTATTCAGTTGTGACGGCGAAAAGAGGTACCTGTGTAGTTTTTGCTGGTAAGATTTATGGTTGAGAACCACCTGCAGACTATTTACCATCCAGCCCAGGATCTCCTGGGGACATCAGCTGTGTGTGAACTTTTGCAAAGGTATGTGACATCACACTGGATACAATGCAAAGCCTCTGGAGCTGTAGCGCAGAGAAGTGCAGGAACGGAACCAGTATTGCCTTGTTCCTCACACATCACCTCTCATAAATCTGTCAGGACCACGAAAATGAAGAGATGCTGCTTCCTACCTAAAACTCCACTGGTGGAGTGAGACAGACAGGAAAGAGATCTCCTCACCCTGAGCTCAGTGACATTGGTAGAAAACTTCCTGGTATTTTTAGAAGGAGCAGAAAGAAGCAAACCCTACGTGTCTACGTTAAAAACATTGCAAAAAGCTTCTTACTTAAGACTCTGACTTTATTTAACGTACATGATCATTTGGATTCTGATTCATCCAGAGTTCAGTTTACAGTGACAAAGTCAGCTCTTTGTTTAGATCTAATTTCACACACCACTGAAAAAAATTCTGATGAAACCTATTGTACTGTGGCTGGGGAGAATAATTTAAGATATGGGAATAGCAATGAACTGAAAAAAAGGGATTATAGTTTTCAGGGAAGACTGATTCAATATTATTGCTTGGTTTATTTCAATATTATTATTTGGTTTATTTTTCCCCTTAGCCATTCTTGTGATCACCAAAACAAATTTCTGGTTTTATAATACAGTTGAGGGAAAAAGTTAATGAAGTGACTTGTGACTTCTTTGTTATGGCACAGCTGAAAAGGCACATTTGTCTTCACCAGTCCCACAATGCAACTATAGCCACGTTTATTTACATTTTTCCGTTACTGTAACACAATATTTCTATGTTTTTATAAGAGCAAAGTATGGGAGTGTTGTATCTTTGCGACCATGCAGATTAATCAGTCTATAATATTTTTGAAGGCGAATAATACATTTTGTATTAAATATAGAAACACAAATTATGTCTAACAGACAGGAAAAATTCTGTAATCCGAAGTATTTTCCCTTAGAACCATGTAAGAAATTGTTTAACTATTCTTAAAAATAGTATCCACTTGAATCTAGTTTATCTAGTTTTCATAGTCAGGTTCTCTGTTGTGCATGTTTAGGTGGATTATCAGTAGTACTGCTATGATAGGGATCCTTAATCTAATACTGGAACAATGTTCTGGCAGTCTGTAGTATATCCATGTTTTTCCTTATCTCTTAGTTCAGTTTTTCAGAGTGCAATGGCTTTTGCACACCTCATTCCAACACTGGCGCCCAAAGCAATGTGAGAACAGAATAGCACCCTCTTTCTCCAGGTACTGAATGTCCCCTGCAGAAATGCTGTTTGCTTAAATAGCACTCAGAGAGTCATCTTTACAAGAAAGAAAGAAAAGAAATCATCAATCCCACTACCAACTGTTGCAAAAATATGTAATTTGGCAGGGAATACCTCTTAGGTACAGCAGTAACAGATTCCTCAGCAAAATTCAGCATTGGACAAAGGCCTGGAGATAATTAGAAAAGAAAAATAGGGGGCGGGGGGAAAGGTCTCATTTAAAGTGTAGATGCAAAAACTGCACTGGTTTCCTGAGTAGCGAGGATGTAACCTTGCATTTCCCAGGGGCAACACTTACTACTCCAAGGAACAGCCCCTTTTAGGGAGAATAGGAGAAGGAACCATTTCAGTGACCATGTGCCCACATTTAAACTCTGCAGCTGTAGAATTCAGCCCACAATTGTTTAGATTTATTATTTTTTTTCAAACCAGAATTCCCAAATGAGTTATTTTTTGTTCATGTGCTGCACATAAACCCCAAGAAAATCTGCTAAAAAGATATAGGCTAGCCATAACCAGCTTGTCACTTGTCTCAAAAAGTGAATGAAATGGATGCAACTTGATCCACCCTGTGATGGAACAAACCCCTTTAATTTGAATCTAAGCGAATTTGGAATCTGTTCACACTTTACTTTAATAAAACTTGAACTTCTGCCCAAAAGAAGAGGAAAACCAGATTGAAAGAATAAACTTTGATCATTAAATCATTCAGGTCAGTGAAATGAGAGCAAGTCCTAGAAGTTTCTGGATTCCGAGTTCTCTTCTGTGTTTCTGGCCTTACTGGTTTTCTGTGTAAATAAGATTGTTTATTTTCTAATAAGGACATCTTGATTTGCAGGGCAGTTTTAATTTTACTAAAATTAGTAGCCATCAGAAAAATTAACGTTTTCTAGCACCTTAATAGTTTGAGAAACAGAAAACATCAAAGTACGGAATATCCTTCTGTGTACTAAATATACTACTTACTATTTTTGCTTGTGATTTTTCACAAGGCCCTTTTGATAGTGCTGTTGTCCCATTGTCTGCTAGTTAACATAAAGCAGCCTTTCATTTTTGTACTTGTGGGAAACAGATGTTATTTAGGAGGAGCAGATGAATAACTTGCATATTGGCATGATTAATAAAGTGCTGCTGCAAATTGGAACCCTCAAAATAGCTCTAATTTTCACTCATCAAAATTTTGCCGGATGAAATTAAATACCTAAAATACAAAGAAATTCTTTTGAGTTCACAATAAGGAATGTTTCTGCCTCTCACGTTGTTGCCAAAACAAATAAGTTTTCTCAGTGTGGGTCAAATACAGCTCACCTATATGCAAAATGGATCCTGCTGGCATTAGGGATGAGCGAGAATGGGATTTGTCCAAGCACATTTCTTCCTGACTTTTCCAGCCTTCACTTCCCTGTTTTTTTAATATTAACAGAAAACAGAAGAGTTTACCCCGATAGGAATAAATTTACTGGCAGTCGAGAGCAGCACTGCTGAGAAGCCTGGATTAACCAGATCCTGCTCTACTTTCAAGTGCCTGAACTGCAGATTTTAGTGCATTACTAAGGTCTACCCTCTGTTGTGTGAAGTTAGGCTTGCATGTGTAAGTCTGCAGCTGAGGCAAAGAATTTGGAGTTAAGGGTTTTCAGAAGCATTATATTTTGCCTACTTCCAATCCAATCCTGCTGGAAATTTACTGATTTCTTTGTTTTTTTAATTGTAGTTCTAGGCTTGTATAGTCCTAAAGTTATACAGGAAGGCAGCCATTAATGGCTTGGACCTTCATATTGTTACTTAGTTATTTGAAATGAAACCTCATTTAATCTAAGGGCATTATAGCTGTGTAGTGGAAAAATCATTCCCTGAAGGGAAGAATCAGTCTCTTGAAGTGCTGACAGACAGTAACACAGAAAGTAAAATTCTGATTTCTTGTTTCAAATCCTGATTTTTTTTTTAAGTATAAAATGGAAGAATCGTATAATAGTTTAAATAGAAATGAAAGTTCAAAGCAGTGTCTTGAAATATTTTGATCCAGAAAGGCTGGGGGACATGTTTTTAAAATACCAAAATATCCTTCTGGCTTGCATGTATAATATGTCTTCTCATCCTTTTTTTCTTCTTGCAGCACTTCCATTTTGATCAATGTCCTGATAAAATATGATTCCTTCCAAGTGTGTTCAGTTTTGAGTTCAGCTCCGTGCAGATGTGGGTTGCCCACCTATTACTTCGATATAATTTTTCTCTGAGACTGCCTTCCTGATGACATTCTTTACCAACATCCCTTCAGCTGCCTCTTGGTTTCACAGTCTCCAGTACATGTACTTCCACATCAGCTCATGGGTCTAGATCAGCCTTTTTTTTTTTTTTTTNTTTTTTGCTTTCTATCTAACAATCTCATTTTTATACATTTCTTTCCTTCTCAGTTCCTGACCTCATCCTCCCCACTCACAGTTTCCAATCCAAACTGCATTTACACCTGACAGTCATTTTTCTTCTAATAATACTTCCTCTCCAGCAGGGTATTAGCACTTCTTCCCCTTTTTGATCTCCACATTTTTGACCCCTTACACGTTTTCCTCCTGTTTTTCCCCCCTTTCTTTTAATATCTTGAGTCACCTGTCATAGCTCTACAGCTTTCTGCACCATATGATTTTCATGGCCTTTATCTCTATATACACATTATAACTACACCAGCATGTACATTTCAATGTAGTACTGCCTGTGAAATGCATTGTCCAACATGATTTTGCCAATGTTCTTCCTCCCTAAATTTATTACCAGCATATTAAGAGGTCTTTAGCAGCCACTCTGGAAAGCCTATACACAGATGAGAAGGACAAATAAAAATTTTTGTAAGAGAGGTGGCCTTAGTTTTTGAAAATCATGCCTATAGCACTATTCATATTGAAAAAATAACTCATTTTTAAAGACACGTGCTTTAGAACAAGATTTGGTTTCAGCCGTCTGTATATAATTAATGAAACAAACGACCTTGATGAACTACCACAGTGACCACTACTGAGAGAACTTTGTTTGTTGTCCCTTTTCTTCCTTTCGCAGCAACTACAGCGCACTGTTAGGAGTGTGGATCTATGGCTTTTTTGTGGTGATCTTACTGATCCTGGACCTTTTATATTACTCTTCAATGAACTATGATATTTGCAAATTTTACCTGGCCCGCTGGGGCATCCAGGGAAAGTGGATGACACAGGGACAGAGCCGATGGATTAACCCTGCTCAGGACCCAAGACAGGCACAGCCTCAGCCAGAGACACAGCCTCAAACTCAGCCCCAGCCTCGAACATCACAGACAGTACACACTTTAAAAGGAGATGCTTTAAGCCCACCCCTGATGTCTTTTCAGAGTACATCTGCCTGGTAAGTAAGCTAAGCCGTACTGATACATATTCTTTTGCTGTTTTGGAGTTTGAACAGTCACCTGTATTGGGAAGTGCCTGTGAATTCAGGCTCACCAGCACCATTTCGAGCACATAATTCTTTATATCATGACCTGTCTTACAGATTTACTGCTTAGGAGTAATGTCTTACTCTAGAATCTATTAAGTCGTCTTTTAATCCTTTTCTTAGAGAAATAGGTGCTGCCATCTTTCAGTGCTAAACAGTTTTAGTACTCTGTCGTGCAAATAAACTACAAATCTGCATCAACCATCATAAAAGTAGTTTTTATGTGGTCTCAAAGACTGATCGCTATGTGTATCTGTTGCTCTGGTTTTAAAAGACTGTATAAATAGCGACATTGGAATAGCTTCAACGTGAGATATCACAAATCTGCTCTATTTGTGGCATGAGACACAGAAACAACATAAAAACCAGGTTAGTTTTTTATATGCATAGCCAAAAAAGCTTTCCTTGATCTCATTTGACGGAGTGACACAAGTAGGCTACTGTAAGGTTAAATGCTAGGAAACCAAGACAAAACCTCCAAAAAAACCCCTCAGACCAAAAGGGAGATAGATCTATAGGAGCAGGCAGAACCTGCAGTATAAATAGAAGAAATTAAACACAGATAGCCATGGGACAAAATGACTTCGAATTATTTTGGACTGGTTTTGCCAGAGAAAATGAAAGCAAAGGGAGAGAGCTGAGTTAAACATTTCTCTGAGAAAGGTGTCAAGAAAGGCAGGGATTTTTTTTCTTGGCAAGAAAACATTAGGATTTGGAAGGATGTACCTTCCAAAGAGAGTACCGAGTCACCAGTGTATTTCAGAAGAGTTCCAGAAGGCTGAGCATTGAGTTTTGGCAAAACGAAGTGATCTAAGAATGTGCAGGGTGAAAAAGATGACAGCAGTTCCTGGAGCTGTGGAGCACATAAAGCCTCAGCACTGATCTCAGTCTGAAACCTTCAGGTATTGCCGTGTTGCAGATGGGATGATGACAGTGATTTCATCATTTGCCCCTTAATTGTAAGTGTAAATCTAGAGCAAATAGAGTTGGAAGATTTGTTGCAATAGAGAAAGAAGTGATGGATAATTCAGTGAAAGAGGAGGTTGCCTGGCACTGCGGCCAGTACTGGATGTATCCAGTGCGGATCAGACTTTAGGACCATTCCAGCAGCTCTTGCTCAAACAGAAGAGTCTGAGGCTGCTGCATAAGAGAGAGAATTGCTTGTGCTTTGTTGTACGCATCCTTCTTTTCACTTCCTCTTTCCTTTTTCCTTCCTCTAACTCTTCCAGCTTTCTTTGCACACTGATTTCCCAGTCTCCAGTTAAAATTGCCACATATGTTAAGAACTACATTTGTAGTACTGTAATTGTATCCTGGCTTAATATATGTGTGTGTACATGTACAAAAATGACTGCATCTGCAAATTTATATACTATTAGTCTGCCATCACATTATGAATTGAAACCATTCAGTATTCTTGAAGGCTTGATTGCTGGTCACTTCTCATGACTGACTCCCGTTGTTCTGTTTCTTTGCTTTTCCCGAAGCGTTAAGCGGGCAATGTATGTTAGCATCAGGTGAGCGCATCCCACATGCTCCTTGTCCTGTGCTGGCAGGAGATGAGCATTGATAAGTCACTCCAGTAACACTCACTTCTTCCCCAGTGAGCTGTTTGTGCTCCCCTCAGTTCCCATAAAATTATTCCTGTTTTTTCCCCTAGTCCTTTCCTTGCTCAGTGGAAGAAATAAGTAGATGTTTCCCAATCAAAACCCTCTTTATCCCCTCTATTTCAGCATGTGAAACACTACAGGAGGTGCCATATTTTCATTCTTGTAACCTGCAACTTTTGGAACTCGGAGCCCATGAACCAAGAGCACAGATGATTCAGTCTGAGCTGGATACAGAAAAAATAGCAATAGGCACTGGTGATCACAGGCAAGATGTTTAGCATGCAAAAGAGGATTTTGAGTAAACAGCTCCCTCAGAAAATGACAGATTTGTGTACTACAGCAATTGCTAAAACAGTGGGGAGTGGGTTGCCTCGCTATTTATTTCTCTGTTAGATAATCTGCAGGTTATATAGATGAAAATATGGTAATTTTGCCCTACAGAAATTAAGCTTAGTTGCAGAGTCTGATTTTTCTGCTGCAGTCTATATTTGATGAATGACCTCAGTACAGTCTTCTCAAAATTTAACCATACTATCAGTGAAGAAGTGCGATGGACCTGCTGGATTTATCATTTCCATCACCATTTTCAAAATTACCGAACCTGTTAAAATACTGGTTTTAAATTTTCTACCTGAATTTCCATTACTCTAGATGATGACACCTGCTTTGGTAACACACCGGGTTTCCAGTCTAAAAAAAAAAATCAACTTTTTAGTTTATGTTGCCATTTTAATGTGTCCTAAACTTATCCCAGCTTTTCTGTCTGAAAGAGAAAATAAGCATTTTTCTTTAGCACCTCACAAACACACTATGTGTGTGTGTATATATATATATACACAGGTGATATCATACCATAAGAATGGTTCCTGTGTTCAGATGAGCATTTTGAAAATGCAGAA
The DNA here is from genome assembly GCA_013400235.1 of Oriolus oriolus. NCBI lineage: Eukaryota > Metazoa > Chordata > Aves > Passeriformes > Corvidae > Oriolus > Oriolus oriolus. Next base: position 357,798 of record VXBT01009042.1, read on the forward strand.
TAGATCTTTTAATCCTGAGAGGTATGAATGTACCCCCAGGCATGAAAAACTTGAATACCGTTAAAGACATTTTCCAAAACAGTTTGCCAGTTTTCGTGATGACAGATGTTGTTGAAGTTGTTCACTTCCTGTACTGAGCATGGTTAAAAATATGCCCATTCTAGAAGCCACTACATGATGATAATAGGAAAGTGATTCTTGCAAATCCCTTGAGTACTGCAGAGAACTGACAGTGTGAGAAGCTGTCCCAAGAAGGATGTCGGGATTAACCTATGGTTTGTAAAGCAGTTTTGGGATCTTCCTGGATTTAAAAAAATTATGTAACTGGTTTTTATTTCAGCACTTCTTTCCTTGCCCTAGTTTTAAGTGCCATGACTTGGCAATGAATTGGGTATGTCAGAGAGAAAAATCAAGCAAGTAATAGTATAGAGTGGGTACAACCACCCCTATGATGTTTAAAACTTTTTGTCACAGTGGATCACTTCATTGTTTACTTGAGACAAAGAGAACCATGTATAGCCATAATATTATTATAAGTAAAGAGGTCTGGAATCCTTTAGGCAAAGCTGCTGGCTGCTCCTGCAGTGTTGTGCAAGGATAGGAAGGAAAATCATTAATCTCAGGAGCATCCAACCCCATTTGGACTAATGTTGCTTCATCCTGTAGTGTGTGGATTGTGCAGCCCAACTAATGCTGATTTCTTCTTTAGTATGGAAACCATCTGAGGGCTGTCCAAGGCCTGTGTGGCCTGAAGGTCCTGGTGGATGTACCTTCTGCAACCCCAACGCCGCTCACAGCCCGCGCGCGCCTGAGCTCACACAGTGGCGGCTTCCCTCGTGGTGGGTCCTTCAGGTCACGGCTGAGGGGCACGAGCTGGGCCCTTCCACACTCCCTGGCCTGTCTGGTTACCTGAGCAAGCTGTAAGAGCTGGAGATGGAACCACAACAAGCAGCAGGCGAATTATTTCTACTGCTCAGCAAAGTAAAAGCCAGGGAGGTGATAAAACAAAATATTGCAAGTTGGGGAATTGAAATTCTGACTGCTGGACCAACTTGTTCTCACAACCGTGGGAATATTGTTAATTAATAGTAATCAAAATGGTCAGACTAGAAAGGAAGATCACATTAAGAAGTGTGGGCCAGGGCAGCCTGGCAGAGTTCCTCCAGGTCCTCGGTGGCTGTGTTGTGTTCTGGACATGAGGGGGAGACCTGATCACTCCGCCTTGCTCTGCTGATGTTAAAGTCCTTGTGACCTCCATCAAGGATGCAAATCACAGGGAATAAAAACTGTCTTGAAGTCCAACATTTGCCTCTGTGTTCCCTGCCTTTCTGCACAGCAGCAGGCAGGGGCAATGTCTGTGATCACACACGTGCTCCGTGACTCTCGGTTTCAGAAACCTGCTGCTTGTCTAGAATCAGGAAAGGTAGCAGCCCAGCAGGGTTAGCCCGTGTTGTTTCCTTTACACAGCTGGGATGGTTTAGGCAAAGGATTATTTCCCTTGTAAAATGCTGGAATCTGCTTTTGCTGTGAATTCCTCTGGGGCACTTTGTCTTTCAGACAACAAATGGAATAGTTTTTAGCCTGCTGCTATTCACCTGCTTCTTGACACCTCTTCAGCTGACTACCAAAGCACCTGAGAGAATAAAGCCTATAAAAATACTGGCAGAGTTTAGGAGCCAGCAGGTAACTGAGCCATGTCCACAGCAACTGTACAAAAAACCACATAAATATTTTGCTGGTGGCTAAAAAGGCTATGTGAAAGAATTTGCTTTGATAGCAGATTTTGAAACAGGATCTAGACTATCACTGCAGTGCTTCCTTCAGTGACTTCTAAGAGCTGCAATCTTGCCTGTGTCATGGAACATTGGTGCTGCAGTGGGTCTCTGTGAACACAGTCCACCAAAATCATGAGCAATTGTGGTGACAGAGGAGTTTGTGCTGAGGCTGCTCTTGATTCAAGTTATTTACAGTAACCAAGGGGGAAAAAAGCTGCCTCCTTCCATTTTAAGTAAATAAGAAAGATCTCAACTTTACGTTTGCAAAATCACTGAACAGGAATAGGATGGTGCTGTTTCAAAGACGCAAAATTTTGCATCATAGGGCCAAGCATAATTTTTATTTAGAGCCCCTACCTAGACTTTTATGTTGGACTAAATATGACAAATCAGAGTACCAGTGCTTGCTTGGGTTTTTTAAAAAGATGGAAAGAAATAAAATTGAATACTTATATGATTTTATGAAAGAACTGTCTGGGAATTGACATCACCTGGAAAATCTGTTTGGTTACAAAGATCAGGTGTGTGAGGCAACATGGACCATTATCTGTGGGCCTCCAATCCCTTTGGAATATATTGGGTTAGAATAACAGATACTGCTGAATGCATTTTCTTCTAACTATTCTTACCTTGTTTGCTGGCAACTACGTAACTGTAAAAATAGAAATTAGCTCTACCTCAGCCCAAACCAGCACATCAGGGCAGGAAGCCAACAGCACAAACACACAGTGGGCTTGGAACCAAACACCTCAAAATCTGCAGTGCTCCAAGCCTTGTTTACTTGCCTCAATACTACAATATGCAAAAAATTGGGTGATTTTGGTTCTGTCATTTCCATTTAAATAATTAAAGTTACCAAGTGCCTGCTTGCTTTCTTCCTTGTGTTTAGAAATTCACTGTTAGCATGTGAAGTTAAGGCAATATGCAAGGTTTTTTGTCCACTTCAATCTAAACCTTTGTGTACGTTGTTATGCACAAACCGCATCTTTTGTTGACACATATGTAGTACATATTGTTCATTTCATGCCACATTCTCCTTTTCCTTTGGCTCCATAAATCAGAGACCCCACATTGATTTCTCTACATTCTTAACTTCAGATTCATGGGATGTGGGCTGATTGACATTCCCTGTTTCAGCTGTTTCTCAGCCTTTTCATTGAGTTGGGACTGTTGCATTTATCAGCTTCAAGAAAGTCTTTCTTTTAAAGGGACTGTACAGTTGAAGGAGTTTAACTTAACTATGGTAACGAATTGTGAGAAAATAGTAATTAGGACAAAAAATGAGTAGTTAAAAGGTTATCTGAATACTACTGCTGAATGAACTCTGCACACTGAGAAATGAAGTCTAGTAAAATTACTGGAAGCCAGATCAGAACATCTTCCATATTTAAACTTTCTCATCCACTCAAGACAGAATATTTTGCAGTGAGATCATTACCTCATCTCCATGATACAGATCTGGAATGACACCACTGAAGTAGCAGATAGCAGCATAAAATTTATGTGAAATCAGAAGACTCCAATTAAACCCACAATTTCACTGCATAATGTCACAACACTGTACCATCACACAGGAAGGAGTGTGACAACCCAAATTCTATCAACCAGTTCCATCTCCTCTGTCACAACAGAAACCAGTAAACTTTAAAAGACTCTATAAATATTTTGGTAGTTGCAGAAGTCCTATCCCTTGCATCCTCTTAGGTGCCAGATGCTCAATAGTAATTTTAAAGGCATGTACATGTTTTGTATATTTTAAATATGCACAGAGAAATAAAATAACCTCCTCACTTGGGTTCTGAAGTATGACAGAGAAACTTTAGCATCAGCCAAAGACATTTCCAGTGGTAGAAAGAATAAAAGGGGAGGTGTCGACGAGTTAATGATCTAAATGGACAAGCCTTACTTTATGCAAAGTGGCAACAGGATTTCTGAGTAGGAGATTTAGTGCAATTCATTGTTCTGAACCGAAAGAAAGCACTTTTCAAAAAGAAAAAGGAAAAAAAATATAGACAGGATATTGCCCGTATTCAGTAGTTTAAGCCCCAGAGAACTACTTAAAATATCTGCAAAACAGCTATCTGTGTACACTTGGTGCCTTTAACAGAAGTGAGAAGGAAGAAGAAAAAACAAGATAAGAGTCTCTGAAGTAAGATGCGATTGCTTTCACCTTGGAAAATGAATTCCCAATGTATATTTTGGATGTCAAAAAACAAGTAACTCCCTAAACTCGAGGAGGAACAAGCAGGTAATAGAGCTGAAGATCCTGTGCTGACCTATTTGTTATTCTCAGAGTTATTATTAAACAAAAAGCCACATGTAATAAATAACCCTTTTTATGGGGTAGCAAAAGGTCTTCTAAGTAAGCTAAAAGTTCTGTGTGAAAAGATGGCATATTATGGGATACCAGACATTAATGAAATCATCAGAAACTTACGTGATAATGCTGAAGGCAGCACTGCAAATGGTAACAATGTCAGACAATTATTTTCAGTGAGAGCTGAGGTCAGGAATCTACCACATCATTACTTCTATTGTCCCTGTCCCCTGATGAGATCATGATGAAAACAACCACAGTAGTCACTTCATCAGAAAAGTGCTAAAACTTGTCCATATGACCTTGGGTTTGTAATGATGTTTCACTGAACAGTTCAAGAAGAGGCCAGAAATTAGACACAGTTTTTCCTTATTAGCAAGATATCAGATATATCTTGGCTGTTTAAGTCTCAAAAGCAAAAGAAATCAAGAAGCATTGAAATCTGAGTCATTTTACTCTTCACTGAGACACAAGACAATGCTGATGTCAATCAGCAAACAATTTTCAGGAACTTAAAAGGTTTTGGGGAAGTTACATGATCAACACTGTCAGAAATACATATGCACAGACATCTACAATTCACTGCAGACAAAAAACACCTCTGAGGAGGGTTTGAAATCTACATATAAAGTTTCTCAGAAATTTGCAATGCTGAGGAGATAAAACCAGCTTAGGACATGGAATGGCAGGAATATGACATGTCACTGGAACACTGGAATTAGAAATGCTGCTAAAGTTAGTCCCACGTCAAGGTGATAACACGATCCCAAAACAGAACAAGTGAGGCACATTCCTTCAAACAACGTGGAAATGAGGTTAATCAGAACAACATTACATAGCCTCCACGGAACAGCAGCAGAGGAATAAACAGTTGAAACTTGGCACCCATCATAATATACAGGAGGGTAAAAAAGACATGTAAAAAGTTTTTATGCATGGAAATAAGCCACTTCACTTCACTTCCCAGTAGGGTTATCTGTTTCCTGGTGTTTCTATGTAGTGGGAACCTTTATTTAGGCTCCACAGAATCACAGAGGTGGAATGATTGGGGAGACGAACTGTTGACGCTGAATGTTAAAGGCAGCGATGGAAAGGTGTTTGCACAGCAGTTCACGGCAGAAAAATGACTGTGGGATTCAAACCTGGAAGGGAACAAGCTCCACCTACAATTTTCTTCGTGAAGGACTGGTGCTCTAGTACAGCAGGGAGGAGTTTTATGCACAAAGGAGTCATCCTAGTGATGCCTAAGAGGCCAACCTGGAAACAGAGACTAGACAGGAGTAAGGGAATAAAGGTGGATATTTATTGGAAAGGCCTTCAGAGGCACACCCTGGGCAGGCCAAAGGCTACACCCACGATGGACCACAAGTCACGAGTTCTTCACACTGTTATAGGTTGGGTCCATTTGCAGATCAGCATAAATTAGCCAATTAAACTTTAGCTAATGATGTAACTGCCCCTCAGCTTGCCCCCCTTCTCAAGGTGCTGGGTTACACATTTTGGGCCTAGGACGGGCTGGGTGTCCTTGAAGAGCAAGCCTGGAGAGGCTTTGTTATGTTTGTCTCAGCATGAGAGCAGCAGCTGACAGGCTGCAAGGCAGCTCAGAGTTACACACCAGGAATACAGAGAATACAGAATCTTGAAAAATATAAGAGTTAAAACCTAAGGCATCCCTAGTTACAGGAATTGTGTGCATTAACAAGCTGATGATATCCCTGAGCTGTGCTGAGCACACGGCACACAGGCTCCCTCCTGTCTGCTGGAAATCATGGCTGTCACGTGGAAAAGGAACTGCTTCATCAAGAATTACAGTAAATTAATTAAACAGTCATTAACTATATTCCGCATTGATTAGTGATACAGATTTTAGTCACTCATGCAGAGGAGGGAGGCAAAGTAATTTTCTATTGCGTTCACAGTCTTTGGAAAGTGGTGAGTCACAGGGAGCTGCTGAACCCAGCACCTGCTACCTGCTCATCTCCAGCACAGCTTCACCAAAACCCTTCTGAAGAAATTGTGACTGGAAGGCAGCCAGAGATCAGCCTTTCACTCACCAAAAACCTCCCAAACTTCTCTTACACTGCTGAAGTTAACAGCAACCAGAAGGACACCTGCTTAATTTGCATTTTAAGACATTTTAGAGAAAATTACATGACGGACTGAGAGTTGGCTCCATTTGTTTTTTTTAATGTTCACTGAAACCTCTCAGAGCATAACAAAACTAGGCATCCCAATTAAAAAGAGCCCCAGTGTTTGCATGAACAACTAAAAGAAGACAAAAAACATGGATGTGTTTTTGTGGGTGTGTTAAAAATATTACCTAATTGACTTGCTATTGAAGGAAAAATGGGAAGGTTGGTTCAGCTTCAGGTTGACTTTTCCTGTCTTTTCCTTGGCAATACATAAAGCAAAAGTAGAAATACCTGAAGCAGTCCAACACTCATACTTGGCTGCAAGGGGCGGGTTTTGAAGGAGTTAGAGACAAGTGAGATAACAGGAAAAAAACGCCTTAAGCATTAGGATGATGAGGAATAATCCCCATCTTCCCATTCTGAGTCCTAATCTTGCAGTGTTTGTTACACTAATAAATTTCACCTGTGAGGGCAATAGCTGCCTCAGTTTAATTTTTTTCCCTTTATTCTAGTTAAATAAGTGCAGACATGGTCTGGAATGTTTTAAAAAAATAGTAAAAATGAGCTAGGGGACTGTCTGGCTTTATCTTTCTCAGAGGCTGCTGGCTGTAGCTGGAGTTAGTGCTGTTGTTACTACAGGAGTCTGTGAGTCCTTAGTAGGTTGTGGTGTGTTTGTCTGCACAGTGCTTGGGTGAGCCAGTCAGCTCCTGGTGCTTCCATTTGACAGAGGAAACGGAAAACTTAGCAGGTTTTATCCATGAGGGCCACACTGGAAATATTTGGCAATGCTTCTAATCTTCTCTGACAATCGTTCTAATTTGTGTAAAATACTGTAGTAGTTGTGTAACCAGAGCGAGAGGGTAACAGCACAGTTCCTAGTGCTCTGTTGTAGGCACTGCTGATAGAGAATGTCCTGCAACTATTTGAAATACCCAGTGATACAACAGATGACTCCTCACCATCAGTTTCCTACCCAACATGATGGCTAAACAATCAAATGGGATTCTGGAGTGCACAGAGACGAGATGCTGGTTAGAAGTAGGGAGCTGTTGTCTCATGAGTAGTGGTGAGACTGCTAGAGGGAAACACCACCCTCCCTAAGGCCTGTGGCAGGAAAAATCCTATTGACAGATGGGAAAGCATTCTGAAAGAGCTGCAGAGCTTATCTGACTTCTTGAAAGCTTGTCAAACTAAGGAGTTTAAGAAGCTCAAGGCTAAAAAAACATTAAAAGGCAATTTTAACTCGGTCTGTAAATTCTTCATGGCAAGGAGATTTCAGATAGTGGAGGGCTGTAGCAAACAAAGACAGAAAAATATCTAATACCTGGAAGATCTAATTATACAAATCTTTGCTGGTGATAAACACCAGGATTAAACTCAGTCAATGTAGCCATCTAAAAGTCCTGTATCTGCTAGTTATCCTCACTAACATGTTGAAAGAGGCATTTCCATGGGGTTTTTCATTCCACCTATCTTAAGATGGATGAAATTGCTTGGAAGCCTGGCTTGATTAATTTTTTTGACATTATGCTGCAAGATGAGTTTATAGAAGTCATTTATCCAGCTGAAATTTGCCGGTGGGACTCATCTCCTCCAAATGTGCATTTCTTTTTAAAGTTGGCAGTTGATCAAGGAAGCGTCTTGAGATGCAGCAGAACACCCATTACTTGTGATTTTAAAACTGGCAAGGGAGCTCGTGGAATAGAAGCAGCAGTGGGAAGAATGGGAAGCTGGGTCTGCACAGCTGGCCAAACTGGGGGCCCTAAGAGAACGGCTCTTGAAAAACCTGATTTATCTGGGGAATGGGTGAGGCTGCAGTCCCAGAAGACTCACACCAACATCAGTTTACATAGAATCATTAGGCTGGAAAAGACTCCTTAAGGTCCAACTGTTCCACCAGCACTGCCAAACCCATGTCCCCAAGTGCCACATCCACACAGCTTTGAAATCCCTCCAGGGACAGGGACTTCACCACTGCTCTGAGTAGCCTCTGCCAGTGCTTGACAGCTCTTCCAGTGAAGAGATTTCTCCTAATATCCAACCTAAACCTCCCCTGGTGTCACTTGAGGCTGTTTCCTCTTACCCTATTTCTTACTACCTGGGATAAGAAACTGACCCCCACCTATTTTCAGCCTCCTTTCAGAGAGATGTAAAGAGCCAGAAGGTCCCCCCTGAGCCTCCTTTTCTCCAGGCTGAGCCCCTTTCCCAGCTCCCTCAGCCCCTCCTGGTGCTCCAGCCCCTTCCCCAGCTCCGTTCCCTTCTCTGGACACGCTCCAGCCCCTCAATGTCCATCTTGTCCTGAGGTTCCCAGAGCCGCCCCAGGATCTGAGGTGTGGCCCCAGCAGTGCCCAGCACAGGGGACAGTCACTGCCCCGGCCCTGCTGCCGCCCCATGGCTGGCACAGCCCAGGTGCCATTGGCCTCTTGTCCCCCTGGGCACACCTGGGCTCATGTCCAGCCGCTGTCCCCAGCACCCCCAGGGCCTTTCCCAGCTTTCCAGCCCCTCTGCCCCAGCCTGGAGCTGCAGGGCCTTGGTGTGACCCAAGCAGCACATTTTCCCAGCATGGCAAGCTCATCCTGCTTACTGAGCAGTCAGAAAACAAACCAACAGCTGCACATCAAAACTCACACAAGGCTCTTCTCCAGTTGTATCACCCTCTGCCATTCCAGACTGCAGGGGACAAACCTGTGGTCTTCTTCCTCCCCACCTCTTCCAATAAATGCCTGATTCTGCAGCTGCTGCGTAATAGCTGCTGATGCCAGTGGGACTGCTCAGTGATTGCACAATCACTCCAGAGAATGGGAATCTCTGGGCAAAGCCTCATCCCGGCACCACCTGCCCAGTCCTCATCTCTCAGGTTCTGTGGGTGCAGGGAGCCACTGGTGGTGAAGATTATTTTTGTATGTAACAGGCTTCCAACTTTTTGTGTGGAAGAGCTGTGAGATTATAGCGGACACAGGAGCATCCCGCAGTGGGGTCTGTTACAGCGTGTGCGTGCAAAAGCTGTTGTGGAAGTAATCATCCTGAATTATTACAGCTTTTCTGCCTCTCTTCTAATGTTAAGGTGCACACATGATAGCTGCAGTTATCACTGGGCAGCTCTAAGAAGCTTAAATTTCTGTCATGAAAAAAATGAGTATACAATAGATCCACAATAGAAAATGTGCACACAGATGCAAAAAAAATGGGCAAATAATGAAAAGCAATGTAGAACAAAACGAGAATAACCCACCAGCTGGCAGTCATAATGGCTCGCAACAAAAAATTTCCACACTTCATAAATTGTCATTCCAACCATGCCATACCAAGTGGAAATCCTCAGTCCTGTGACACCAGCCAAGCACTGATTTTCTTTCACTGTGGCTCAAGAAATGCTGCTCTGCAGGGGTCATACACTGTCACTGAGCCATGCACGCAGCTCCTGTTGCAGGCAAAGGACATTTGATACCCCAGCAGACCCATATCTAGATGCAGCTGTGAGACAATTTTAAAATAATAAACCAGTCACGGTTCCAGCACTGGCGTCAAAACACGTTTCTGTGTAAAACCAGCCATACAGCTCAGATAACCAGGGAACAGAAACTGTTTCCTTGCCTTTTGCACTCTGCTGAAATTACCCAGGGTCCTTGGCCTCTTCTCTTTCCACATCACAACACACCTCAATTTCTCCTGTCGCTTTTTTCCATGGGAAAGGCAGGGAGGAAAGAGGGAAGAAGCATTTCTGCATAAAATTGCCTTTCTGACATCGCTTCCAGCATGTAGTGCTGTAACCAATGATGGTGGTGTGGCTGTCACCCTTCTGCTTCTAACTGCAAAGAAACAAAGTCAAAAATTATTTATTGCTTGGATGATTATGTGCAAGGAAACATATACTGGATCTACAACAGGAAGCCAGACAGGAACAAGATTAAATTTCAAAGGCTGTACTCCTATTGATTTTAGCTGTTGATACTTCTGTTGATGTTAAAAAGCAGTTCTGTGTTGTTTTTTGAAGTATCTTCAGAAACTTATTTTAAAATAAATAGTTTAAATTTTCCTGCTGCTAGAAAAGCCACACAAATTCAGTTGTGAAAAGAAAAACATACACAGAAAGAACAGTTGCAGGAAACACGACTGGTTTCATCCTACAATGAAAGCTCTCAACACAGTAATTACTACATATTTTCTCTTGAGCTCTGACTCAGAAGACTAGCCCTCTTAATACTGAAAAGTGAGAGCAGAAGGTAAAGCTCTTTGGTAAAAAGAATAGCTATTTCAAAAAATACTTTTTCTTACATGTCATTAATACGCATTTCATTTCCAGAAATGACAGAATCTCCTGTATTGCGCAGGTAAATAAAAAAGCTGATTTAACTTGGAGTAAATACGCAGCTCTGGGCTAAACCACAGGTTTGATGCTCAAAATTCAAGTGCTGAAACTGATTCCTCCCTCCTAAATAGATGGTTGTGCAGCTGGAGCAATTTGAGCCTCTGGCGAGGCAGAGGGAAGCAGCACATGCATCTTGTCTCAGAAGATTGTTCATACTCAGGAGAGAAAAATGGAAATGGAAGAAAGAAAGGGGGGGTAACTTCCTTAGTCAGGTGAAGTGCAGAGGCTGAGGAGCAGTTCCAGCAGCCAGAGGGGCTCTCTGGTTGTTGGAGGCCAGCACAGGAATTGGGCACCTTCCTCTTCCTCCACTGTTCTGCCCCCCTGCCCCTGCAGCTCCCACCCTCCTACCAGGGGAACAGGAGCCTGGAGTATTTCTTGGTGATCCAGCTGGGATCCAGTTCAAGCAATATATTCATGTGATCTGCTTTGTAAACCAGCATTGCCGCCTTGTCTCAAACAGAATCTGGGAGAAACTCTTGTCCTGCTTCTGACATAGGTCCTCTGAAATCTCGGTGGCTTTCAGTTCTGTTGACGTCTGTGGGCCTCGAAAGGAGTCAGCACCTCACAGCTCTGCAGATGGTACCAGAACATTCCAATCTAATGTTTGGCTGACCCCTTTTCCCCTTGCAGCATGTTTCAGCAGTTCAATTTCCACAAAAGTGGTTCGGTTTTAGCCTCCATTAGACATCAGGACATGCTAGGCAGCAATTTTGATAGATTGAATTTTGCTGATGCCAAGATGGCAGAGACTGTTAGGGAAAAAAGAGCAGGGCATTCACCTGATGTAGGCTGGCCTGAGCTGTTGTTTAGCTCAGTAGATTACTGAATTTTACAAAGAAGCTAAACTATATATAAAATGTCAGAGATTAAATACAGAAATTGTGGGCCAGATAAATAGATACATAAATAAACACACACACTCCTTACGTCTGGCCACATTTCTCCTTCACTCACTAACTTTTGTGTACATTTAATGCCAAGATACAACCCACATTGTCCTGTATAACTGAGCTGCCTTTACCCTCAGCTGTAACTTGCAAAGACCTGTTACAACACTTAGAATTGACCATCCCCATAAGCAGAGATACTCTGAGCTATACTGAGTGTAGCTTACACAGATAGCCTTTGCAATTATGTCCTTCATTTACAAATAAATTGATTTAAAAAATTAAAAGTTACCAGGCTGCTCTGTAAGCATTCTTCTTTCTGAATCAGGCAATACTGTTAAACCAAAGTTTTGGTGTTTGTAGGTTTTAAAATATCCCTGTCAGTATTTTTGGTGCATTAGGAGATCGTGTAAGCAGGGACAGGCAGTGTCCTAATAATCATAAATCACATGGCAAGTTGTACTGCTTGTTTTTTAAACCTCACTTTCAATTTCTAGAGGACCTGTTAAATTCAAATTGTCAGTCAGCACAAAAGGAGGCCTTTTTCTCCTATTGTGCACCTGAATTTTAACACAGAAGGGCATGCTCTTGTAAAGCCTCCTGTACTCTTCCACTGTGCTCTCCTGGATCCAAGACAAATGGTTTAGCACTGCTGTATAAGGGCTCAGCAAACACGGAGAATATTTGAGTATCTGAGGTGTGTCAGAGCCACTCTCTAGGAACAGATTTTGAAAGCTGGTGACACTGGCTTTTGGGAAACTGGGATGAGCTGAAACCAGAGGTAGCTCAGTCCTTACCACTGATGCAGAAATGTTCAAGTTCACAGATTTTTCTGAAGGCTTTTACAGCAGTACCAAGAACAAACTGAGGATCAAGCCCTGCCCATCTATTACCCCACCCACAGGAACATGCAGCATCTCTTGGCGTGTCCTGAGCCTCAGGGATTCACCTTTACTGCCACTGAGTTTGTGAGATAGAGGGGGAAAAAAATCTAGGACTGCACATGCAGATGTAGGATAAGGATCTGCTTCTCTGACCAGAGGTAGCTGTGTTTGAGGAAATACCTACAGGCCTTGGGTTTTCCATCAAAATCTTTTAGGTTGTTGCTGGTCTGTTACACATGTTAATGAAACCTGGTCACAAATAGACATGAGGGGAGAAGGTTTCTAACCAGAACATGGAGACCACAGAAACCCTTCCACTTAGTGCCACTGGATTGTAAGACAGAGCTGCATATATTTACATACAAAATTGTGTATTTGCATGTGGCAGTATGAGAGTGAAGATGATATTAAGAGAAATCTGTACCAGTGCTGCACATTTTTATAATTCAGTTTTTGGGGGCAGTAGGGCTTCTCATTTCCTGAGTGAGGCTTGGGACTCTCAGGCTCCTGCACTACTGGTTTCTTTTAGAGCCTGAGCAGGAGTAGAGTAGCTCTGCAGAGGAGCCTGTTGCTTTGTTTCTAAAGCACCCTGAGGTGACTCTCCAAAATTAAGCCATCGTTACCATTCTGATGTCTGCAGTTAGGTGGGATGAAACCCATTGGAGTATCTATGCCATTAAATTACACTACACACAGCAATAAATCTCCTTTCCAAAGCAACATGCTTGGACCTGAAAGAAGAAGCAGACAAAAAAAATACTCTCTTGCCTCTAGCAGTATTTCCTCTGTTTTTAAATATCTTCTTCTGTGGCAGGAGTGCAATTAAAGCTATTTGGTCACTCCAGTTACCTGAAAAATATGTGAAAATGAGCACAGTCTCAAGTGGAATAATAAGTCCAGAGTTCCTTACATGATACCCGCATTCAGCTTGGCATTATGATGCTTTGGGGTCTTGAAAAAAAATTGAAGGCAGCTCAAACTGTTTGCATAGCAAAATCAGGTTTGGGTTGTTTTGGTTTTTTTTTGTGAATCATACAAAGAAATGTTGGTTCAGGTGTTATCAGCTATTTCATGGCTGCTACATATTAGCAGGAAAAGTCATCAGCAATCAACCAGATGATTTTCAGCCTTAGGCGGACACATCTGATTCAGGCACCCAGGTTGTGACACAAGGGTTTCATAAATATCTGGAGAATTAGTAAGTCTAACTAATTTCCAGTTTTACTCTTTTAAGACACTTTGGAAGGCCCGGGGTATTTGAATGTTTTTCTGAAATAACCTTAAGAGGAGGAAGAAGACATTTCAGATCATGAAAAGTCAGACTGCAGCTCTTCAGTGAGGAAAAACACAGCTTTTCAGTGATCATCTTTCAACTTATGTCCTGAAACCTTCATCTGTTCCTCCATTCAAAACTTGTAAATCAAACTTTGAATGCTTCATGTTTCCATTTAAAAGAAAAACAAACCTCAGAAATTCTCCTGGATGTTTTTACTTTCCAGAACAGTGTTCAGGAGTATCAACCAATTCAGGAAGCACCAAATGAAAAACATTGCTACTAATTGAAAAATACTAGACTTTCAGGAGCATAGGATTACTTCAGAAACCATTATTTACAGTAAGCAATATTTATTTATGTTAGCAACCCAATTGGTTTCATATCACTGCTCTTTGCAAGTGAGTATTGTAAAATACGGCCATTAGTAAAAAAGGGAGAAAATTGTATCCTGTGTGGTTTCATTCCTCTCCTACCCAACCCAGCTGATGGGACAAAGATGTATTTAATTTGTACTATTATAGATATTCCAGAGACTCGAGAGGAAACCAGTTTTCCCTCTTAGCTTTGCTCTGTTGGCCAGGCAGTCATATTAATAACAAAAGTTAAGCCAGCTGCTGTTTTAACACCCGCAGCAGCTCTCCAGGCTCACTCCAAGTGCCAGATCTCCTCCTCCATCCGTCTGTGGGACAGGTCTTGGATCCAAGCAGATCCCAAGCCTCACTTACCAAAAGAGCAGCCAGATCTTTGGTGGTGTGACCAGAGTGCTGTACCAAAACCAGGCTGGTCAAAACCAATTCTTGGTTGCAATTTGTTTCCCAGCTCTCTGGCTTCCAGATCACAGCACTGCCCTAGAAACAAGTCCAAACCAGTGCGCCTACCAGTGTAAAGCCCAAACGCAGGCTACAGGCAAAGTGTTCCTCTGAAAACCATCTCTGAACTCAATAGTAGCAACAAAAAGTTGTAGAATCGAATTTTATAGTAATTTAAAGAAGCAAACAAAGCCCCTCCACTGGTGTGATAACCCAGTCTCGTGGGTGACTGCACACCAGTGGGGGCAACACAGCTGCTGTTAATTCAAAGGTCTTAGTATTGGGTTTAGATTTATCTGGAAAATAAGCAGCAGTGGAGTTTAAATCTGTCAAGTTCTTGTCTTTCCCTCTGGCACGGAGACCAGCCCTGCACCTCCCTTGACCCACCAACCTTCTTCTGCAGGGCAGCAGCACGACCTGGCCAGCAGGTACCTGCCTGACACCTGCCAGCAACTCCGCCCAAGCGAGCCGGTCCCTTGGGAACACGAGATATTCCCAAAGTTTCTAAAGTTCCCCTAAAGCCAGGGAGCGGCTCTCAGAAGCTATGTGATGCGATGTGCAGTTTGGCTTATATCCCCCGAGCCCTTGTGGGAGTTGCACAGGCTTAAACTGCTCCATTAGAGGTGAGGTTTTTAAGAAATGTAGCGAGCAATTTAAAAAGCAGACTTACCTGCCCTCATAACAAGCTATTCAGACGGAAACTTCTTTAAAATTGCGCTGCTTCACAGGTTGATTTTTTTTTTTTCGAGTAAGCCTTTCTAGTACTCCATTGTAAACAGTCGCTGCAACTCTTGAATACATTCTGCAGCGCTGCGACGTCTGAGACAGCTGACAGCGATCACCCTTTTAACACATGCTGCCCTTAGGTGATAATTAGCTCCCATTACACAGACGAGCGATTCTGCTGTGAAAGAGCAGTGGAAGTAAGCACATGCCTGTTTCCCACCTGCGTTTCCCAGGTGGAAGGGAGGACAGCCTGGCAGGTGACATTCACACCTTGTGTCTGACCTCACAGACATTGTGCTGATGTTAGCTCGTAGCAGCGTGAGCAAATACACTGCTTTAAGCATAATGCAAGGGAAATTTAAATAATCCAAATGGTTTCTTCCCACCTGCAGAGCAACGTTGTTTAACTTTGGTGAATCAGGCATGTATTGCACATTTATTCCGTTCAAACCTTAACGCCGTCCTGAGGTATTCGCTTTCAAACATATTTTGACATTTCTCTCCGGTTTTGCAGAACTGTCAGCTATGGTAGGCACAGCACTTGAGCTGAAATTTCAGTCTGCTTTTCAACTTGAACATTTCCAGTGCCTGACTTTTGTTTAAATTCTTAAGCACCAGATGTCTGTCTTCCCTGAGCCAGCTGCTATTCAGAAATATTAGTGGCAGCTATCAGTGATGGCGGTCATTTTACACAGTGGCTGTGACAAAATTGATTTGCCACCACTTAAGGTCCTCCTCTCGTCTGAACCTCACGCAGGTGCCGGGATGCATTTCACAGCTAGACCAGACGAGAATCTGTGATCCATCGAAAGTGAGGTAACTCAGCCTGAAAATGAAAAGAGAGGCAAATCCTATGCTCCTTTATGGCAAGATGGCAGCACCCAGGGCCACTGCTTAATGCTGAATTGTTCCTTGTCAATTCAAAGAAACCTAAATGATGCCATGATGATTTTTTTGCTTTTTCTTTTATACCCCTTTTATGCACTCTCTTATGTAGCTTTTATGTATTTTTAGTGCTTTTAGCCTACACAGTTATAATTCTTTAAGTTTGGTAACTTCCCTCAGACCCAATATCCCGTTAAGCCAAGGGACCAAACATTCTGGAAACCCCAGACACCGAGGGCCTCTCCAGAACACATTCTGTAAACAAAGACAGGCCCATCCAGGGGGAAGGTTCCTCGCTGAGGGGTCTCACTGGAGTCCCTCACTGGGGAATCTTTGATAGATGTGCTAATTTTTGCAAGGCAGATAATTGCACACACATCACATTGTGGGTGGCCATTTCTTCAGTGGGCATTTCGGGGTGCATTTCAATGTGCATTTCGGTGCACCTGAGGATCCTTAAATAAATACTGAGGTAAAAACCTTTTTTCCCTCTTAACTGTGTTCAGCTGTCTTAATTTTAAGACCAGGAAAAGGCGTCATAAACATTCAATCTCTTTGGTACTGAGCCAACCTGAAACAAATTTTTCTTGTTGTTGAAGTTTCCTCTGCATTGGGAAAACCTGAATCATTCAGCTATTTTGGTGTTCTCCCAAAAAAAACCCAAAAGAGATGAGGAGCCCCACCTGAAAAGTCTGAGACTTTCCACTTTCTTTCATGCAAATAAGATGGCCAAATTGATATTGAACCAGCAGCATTCGTTCTGGAATTTTGTAAGTTTTAAGAATTAGTCTTGGTAACCCAAGCAACCTTTCAGTATATATTTTGGATATAATGTTACGTGCTCTGTATAACATAGACATAGGAGTCTACAGATGACAAACCATGAAAATTGTTTCCCTGCTCTTTGGCAGACTCCACATGCAGAGGGATTAGATTATATTCTATTTCTTTCTGGTTTGGAATATATTTAGACAACTGAATGGCTTTTCATTTAATGCTTGTCCTGCAGTTAATTTCTCATATCCTTCCTTTCAATCTGGTGAGGCTTTTACGGAGCCTAGTGCATTGTGCTTTGTCCTTCCATTTCTGGGGAAGGAGGGCACATTCCTATTTCCTGTAACAGTCGGTGTAGCCACCAAAGGCTTCTTATTGCAGAAAGCTGCTTGTGAGCCTGGCATCCCAGCTCTTCCTGTGACCAGAGAGAGCAAAAGCTTTTCTCCCACTGGCTGGATTGGAAGGCACTGCAGCAGAACCTCAGCGGGTGCAGATGACAGCAGGCCTGCTCAGATCAGCGTAGTGCCGTTTTATGCCAGAGTAAAACCTGAATAGTTGCAGAGACCAGTCACTTTCATGTGATCTGTGAGCCTCAACTTGTGTAAGTCATGGAGCCAGGGTGTATCTGAAGCCTGAAGGGACTGTGGTGATCAATGGCACTTTTATGTCAACACCAACTTAACCAGAGGCCTTGTAACAGCGAATGTGGCAACTGCTTACCTCATTTGCCAGAAAAATGGCAGAAATCTCTGAAAAAACTTGCCTCCAGAGGCTCTGAATCATTCCTTCATTACTAAAGTACGGCATTTCATTCCAGCAGAACTGAGCCACTAAGCAGTTATTGCTGTCAGAGAGGATGCAATCTTTTAGTTGGCTGCTGCTTTGTCAGGCAATGAAAATCATAGAACTACAGAACGATTTGGGTTGGAACAGACCTTAAAGCTCATCCAGTTCCACTCCCTGCCATTTCAACTGTGTATTTCAAAAGCAGTAATACCATTGTCCCTCTGCTTTACAAGGCAATAGTCGAATTCCCTCAGGCACTGACTGGCTGCAGAGTTTACCCACACGACTCATGGGCAGGGACACCTTCCACTGGACCACATTGCTCCAAGCCCCATCTGTCCTGGTCTTGGACACTTTCAGGGATGGGGCAGCCACAGCTGCTCTGGGGAGAGCAGCAGTGGCAGCCTGGGGTGCTGTACAGTTACAATAGCCTCTGCCAGGGAAAAGGAGCAACCTGAGCCACCTCCAGAGCACAGCCTTCAGCTCTAAATGCACTAAAATCCTGTAGAAGTGACCAGAAGTGACAAACATGGGGTTTGTGTTGCCAAGTGCGCTGTGTTGGGAGACTGGAATATAACAGTCTTGTACATGGATATTAGCATTCATCTTTCTTAGGAAAATGCAGGTATTTTTTATGGGATCCTGCTATTGCAAAATTATCTGAAGCAGTTCCTCTCAAACTTACTGGTCCAGCCACCAGTCAATCAATCAATCAATCAATCAATCACATACCCCACTTCACTTTTTGTAGGGGAAAAGGACTTTTTAGCCTAGCAACTGTCCTGTCAGGGTTTAGTTTCAGGGAGAGGCTGTGGACTTGGCACCAGACTCATCCAGCTTGGAAAGTGCAGGGTGGAAACTTCCTACTTGCTGTAAGAGGCTTTCCAAGCTGAGTGGGGTCTGTGTGTTGCTGGCTCTGCTGTTCACATACTCCTGCTCATTCTCCCATAGCTTTAGACAGATGAGAGGAATTGGCAGGAAATCCAAGCTACTCACAGGAGGGATATTTTAGCTTCTGTGCTGCAGACAAATATTCATGAACTTTGCCATGGTCTTTGGGTCCAGGAACTCCAGTAACTCTCCAGTAACACCGCCTTGGTGACACTCTTGATTTTGCATTAACCTCAAGAAGGACCTGGCCAGCAGCAACTTTGGGATGCTCAGGTAGAGAAAAAGAGGCTGATAGGTCCAACGCATTTAAAATTGCATTTTGTCCTGGAACGCAAAATGCCTGCTCTATCTGCTTCATCTCTAAACATTTATTAACAAGCAAATAGATTACTAAAAGAAACTGCATCCTGTCAAACAGTCTAGTGATTTAAATTATGCAGATAGCAGATTAGTAAAGCATTTCACAGGAGGTGAAACACACATGGCAATCTACAGAATGATATGTGCTCATACTCTTCAGTTTCTCTCTCCCCAGGTGTTTTTTTAATTAGTTATAGCTAAGTCTCCTGAGACTCTCTTCTAGATATGAACAACTCATTTTAAACTTCATCTGTGCGCAGACCTCACAAGAGGCGGGTTTGCATGTTGTGTTAATATGCATTTCTACCAATATCAAAAAAGGACAGTGACAGAACAAAACAGCTTTTTTATTATTATTATTATTTCTAACATGAATAAGGCTGTCTAGGCTATTTGATTATTAGAAAGGAATTAGCTGTCAAACATTAGCAGGTCTCATGTGACTGAGTTTTGGGTGAAGGCTTAAACCCTCAGAGTTGTAAGAAAATCGCATATTTCTGTCTGGGGGTCCTCCCTGTCTGACAGTACTGCAAAAAATGCCTAAATCTGAATTGAATTAAATTAAATCTACAACTGAGAATACTACAATTTTCTTCCCAGGAAATATTTTGGTGTTGGGTGCTCCTGAAACATTATGGAAACCATTTGTGCTTTATGTCTTCCAGAAAATTATATTGATGTGCCTCAAGATGGGAGAGGTAAGACCAGACTTCAAGGAGCAGCTTTCAAGAAATTCAACTAAATTACAAGAGCTGAAAAAATCATGGATAAGCAGGAGAGAGAAAGACTACAAGAGGGAGATTGAGCAAGTCACCTGAAGACAGACACCATTCAAACAACTTCTACAGGCAAATGATATAGAAAGGGTCTCCAGGATAAAGTAGTCTGTAAGCAATATTTTAATTCTAGACTGACACTATTATCTCTGAAAGGAAGCATCATATTTGAGAAAATGCTCAGTAGGAGGAAAATTAAGTTGCTCTGGCAAATCCACGCTAAGGTGGAAAACGACCACAAGACAAACCTTTGGTAAATAACTTTTCTTTGCCTCCCCATCCATCAATTGCCATTTGAGCCTAATCTAAGTGTCAGAATCCTGAATGTGAGTTTTTCCAAAGTTCTCTGGTGAACATTTTATCACAATAGGGTAGGTGCTGGCAATCCACATCACTGTTAACCATATTGTCCTACGCATTGCAAGGTAAGCAGAGCCCTTCCATTGAGCTAGACTGCAGGGTAGCAATCACTTCAACCATAATGCACATTTTTAGATCACTGGCAATGACTCTGCTACGACATCAAACATCTGAGCACATCTTAAATTCAGGTTCTTAAAGAGGGCAACTTTATTAGGATGCAACACCGTTCCACCCCCATACTCCTTGAAGCTGAAAGAGAAACAGAAAAAAAAAATCAACAAACTGTATATTTCAACAGCAATAACACCATTGTCCCTCTGCTTTACAAGGCAATAGTCCAATTCCCTCAGCCACTGACTGGCTGCAGAGTTTACCCCACTCAAATTTCAGAATTCATTTGTAAGCCTGAAAGGCGATGACTGTGCCACAGAAGTATGTGGAGCACTGGGTCGCTGGGTTGCAATAGGTTGACTTAACTTTCCACGGGATGGGGTTATTTTAAAATCATACAGTGTCAATTACATGAGCAAATCCTGTGAAATTCAGTTATTTAAGATAGATACATGGAGAACCTGGCAATGACAAGCAAACAGAGGAGTTCATCTGGAAATCATAGCACAAAGCCATGATAATGCAAATTTAATCCTTCACACCTAATATTTTGTCCTGCAAATCTGAGTAACTTTAAAATAACCATGTATTTTACCATGTAACCACAACCTGAGGAACAGCTTGTTAAAGAATAATCAAATGTTCCTTTTGTACCTCTGTGGCTGAATGAATTTTAGTCTTCTGTTGAACTCAAAAGGGATGCTCTTGTCAGTGATTTAATTTGTGGCTGCTGGAGTTCAGGATGGTACATGACTAAAACCATGCAGGAATAAATAGCATTGGAGGACCCAACAAAGCTGGAAACCACAGGAGTGGAAGTCCAGTCTTCAAATAAAGCCCAATCTGAGCAGGATACCAACATGCACCATGCCCCTTTTCTCTGTAAACCGACAACTAAACATGCTGGGTATCACAGAGTAGTGGCAGGCAGTGCCTAAAAGAACAAATTCACGGGTAGGAGTGCCACCCTACAGGCATTAGACTCTATCCTGTCCCAGGGAAGCTTGAAGCCTTTCCCACTTTCACTCATCAGCTCCTGTACACACCGCCAGCTTGCAGAGACCTCAGGGAGCTGCCACAGTGCACCTGGGGTGTTACACCTTGTAACGCAGCACCTCAAATAAAACAGTCAGGATTCTTTAGATTCACACTAAACCTGAGAGATTCTCCTCGTTTCCTAAAAAGAACATGTCATCAGCATTGCAGAACAGTTTAAAGCACTTTCAGCTGGGAACAAAAAGACCCCCCCAGCAAAGACATGCTGTAAGTAGCTTGCAGACACTGGCAGACAGACCAAGCTGCCCTCTCCTTGAGGAGGAGAGCTCGGCGGGGACAGGATCCGTGCTCTTGGTGGTGGGAGAGATGAGATGTAAGGCAGTGCTGTGAAGAACTCCCAAGAAAAGCAAAGGAAACCGAGTAGCTGGAGGTGATGCCATCCATGCCAACATCATGCCTTCTCCACACTTCCTTGTTGGCTCCAAGATCCATAACCGCTGCAGACACCCGAAAAAGTATCCACAGTAACCAGTGTGGCGCTCTGCAGTGACTGCTTGGTCCTTTTACCTTCTCCCAGCACCTACTTTCATTGTGAGGTGATGACTGCCACAGAGAGCTTTGGAAAAAGCTTATGTTCATAAAGGAATTCGTATTAGATACTGGTTTGTGTGACTTACTGTATTTTGTAAGGGTTTTTTTCCCTTTGGGAATTGTGCGTTATTAATGAGCAGTTTTATGCTTTACTTCTAGTACACGTATACCTTGTAATGGATGTGCTTTTTGTTTGTTTGTTTTCTTTTATTCTCTATACAGAGCCAGTTAATACAAGGTAGATGCTCGCTGGCTGAAAGTCTGATTTTGCCTACCAATTAATTTATGGATAAATCCATGTCGTAGCTGGTGAACAATTTTTCATCAATTGTGTTAATATAATCACCTGATAGTCTCTCTATTTTAGCAGAATAAAAGACCCTGAATGAGACTGATGCTAGTTGGGCCTTAAATTAAAGGGAAATAGTGCACTACGAATTTCCCTAGCACCATTTCTCTCAGCCCTTCTCCCTTGATGTTGGGACACTGGAGAAGAGCACTGGCTGCACAAACAGCCATCTGAACACCTCAACCACCACCTCTGTAGCTGTGCTCTGATATCCCCCTGCATTTACTTGATCAAAATCATGGTGAACCAGATAAACTGCAATGGATTTTTCAGTTATTTCTGCAGAAAGAGATTGGTTCAAATGCAATCTTCCGCTAAAAGAAACGATCTGGACTAAAATAGTTGTATTTTCCTCCAGGTACATCCTGATATGGTTGGAAAAAGTAAGGGATCTAAAATTAACACTTATAAAAGAGGGTAAATTATGACCCCTTATGTGACAATGGCAGCTGTCTATCTCAGTGGGTATTAGTGATCTTCCTGCTCCAGAAGCCTCCTCTCCTGTCCAACTGATTTCTTCTCTTCTGTTTCACTGAGAACTGTGTCCAAGTTCTTAGTAATTGCTGTGTATAACGTAGGACATAAAAAGATAGGTTATAAAGCTTGTGCAGGACTTGGTGTTGTAATTTAACCATCTTTTGTGCCTGGTTATCGATCTTACAAAAAACAGAGTGAAAATAATCTGGCCTCTTAATGTATGATTCAGCATATTGTAGCAGCTATTTTAGAGACCTGTTTTTTATAGTTTTACTACGGCTGTAATTTCTGTGTGAGGACTGTCCACTTGAAGAAGCGGTGAAGTTAACATGTCAAAATGATTTTTTAAAGTCAGTTCTATTCCACCACCTGTGATTGTGTATGAAAAGTAAAGCAACAAAAACAAAACCTCAGCCTCTGGCCGGGAAGAAACACCTTTTCTCAGCCTCAAAAGTTCTCTTCTGTAAGACAGACATTTCTTCTAGTCCTCCTTTTACAAAAGTAGTAAATTACTAAGAAGGTAATATATATACAGTACAATAGTCTATTTTGATAGTCAGAGGACTATTTTAGGCTAATTAAGCTAACTAGAAATTCTAGGGTTGCAGTGATTTCTCTTTATTGATACATTGACGATAATACTGTTTACATAACACTTGATGTTTGAAATCAATACGTGCCAGTGTCCAGTGATTTGCTAATCTAGTTTCTGGTCTAATCCTGTCCTATTTTTGCAGCATTCTCTGACTTCATATTACAAATCATGTTGTCTTTCTAAAGTGATTGCCAAGTAAACCAAAAATGTGTTTTACACTGCTATTGCACTGCTCTCGTCTTTATATACAGTAGTTTTTATAAAGATGTCCTTAGGTTTTAATAAATGAGTGTACCGTAAACTAATCTCTGTAATAAAACTTGCTTTAGTGTTTCAAATGGTGTCTGAAATAGCTGTAGAGGTTTGGGCTTCCAAGTATTTCAGTAGCTTCAAAACTCATGGCTTCCTTTCCATCTGCAGGAAATCCCCAGATACCAGAAGTCCAAAGTCTGTACAAGAGTAAAATGAAGACAATGTATTTAACCCAAAGAAGGGACATAGAGATGGGGTGGGAAGGGGCCCCAAGAAACCAAACCACACCACAAAAAAACCACTAAGGGCACTGCATAAATCAATACATGTTCCATTTAGTCTGCATCACATTTCCAGCAGTTGCTGATACCAGATATTTAAGAGGGAAGTGTGGGATACTGAACAGAGGCTGCTAAGAAATGAACATAACCTTTCCACTATTCAAGGGAAGCTAAGAAGGACAAACTGCAACTGAGCAGAAAGAAAGCAACATTTTGACTCACACATACGGCTCTTGTAGTAGGTCCGCCTCCCCAAATGAGGCTAACACAGTTTAACTTGCTCTGTACAAAAAGGCAGGACCAACAGTTCCCAGAGAAAAGAGATTTAATTTGTTCTTTGCTTCCAGGCTGAAGAATTTGGACAGTTTCCCCAGAAAGGTTTAGATTTTCTAAACGCTCTCTCAAGTCCCTTTGTCACCTGTTGTTTAGGAGGCATCATTGCCGATGGTCCCAAAGGGTGCTGAGCTGAAATTTCAACTCTCCTTAGTAAAAGGGAGTGGTTTTGACAACATCACCTCTCGGGACAGAAACACCTCCCTTGACAGAAACAGTTATTGCTCTGTCCTGCTGCCCCCAAGCTTAAGTTTTCCTCAGCTGTTGTCTTGTCCAGCACTTGCTGTCCTCTGTCCTCATCCCAAATCCCTGATATCTGACTGAAGTCCTGGCATTTATACACAGCAGGTACCTTTTCACATTAGAAATTCTCCTTTCAGCATCAGATCACTAGCCTCGGACTAGACGCTGTGCTGTAGGAATAGACCTAAACAGTCAAAAATAGAGAAATTTTAAAGCCGAATTTTAAAGGAAGGTTGAGAAATCCTTTGTAATGTCTCTCACTTCATGTGCCAGAGTTCATTTCTGGAGCTCCTATAACAAAGCACATCAGCTCTAAAGTAGAAAAGGATCATTTTCATTAAAGCACCACTTCAGTAATTCTTAGGGGTTTTGCGACTGTAAGAGACTACAATTGCATCCCACTGTGCAAAAATGTATGGAACATATTGCAGAAAGAGGACAAAAAGCAGCTTTAAAAATACATAAATATGTAAAATTACAAATAATTGCAACCCAGTCCCCTTCTCAAACTGCACTTGCAATTGTGAAAACAGCTAAATATACAAGACAAAGGAAGTAAATTGACAGATTGGGTGTATTACAGCTCCCTTACCAAGTTTCAACAATTTTATTATGTGCTTCTAGTAATTGAGTAAGAATTATATTCAGCACATTATGCTCAGCAGGAACAGCTTTTATATACCAAGGAGCAAATTAAATATCTCTGGAATTTCCATAGAAGATGTTAAAACGCTGATAGCGACTTACGGACTGCCATTATCACCAAGTCAAAAACAAACAGGAGCATCACAGCCAGTCCCTTCAAATTGTTTATTCTTAATAGAAAGCAGAGCCCTTGTTGATTTGCTGGTTGTTCACGCTGAAGGACAGTACTTGTCCTTGTACTGAAGGACAAGGAGAGAAAAGAGTTGATCTTTGTTTCCAAGAAAACAAAACCCTGTCACTCTCACCCAAGCTCTTCCCAACGATTAATTTAATTTGGAAAATGGAAAACCATTACGGGGAGGGGGGAAAAACACACCAGTACATTAGGTATGAATAGCTACTGCTGCTGCTTTGTTGTAGTGAGAATTAGCAGTGACAATTGGGTTTAAATCCTTGGCTTTGAAAACACACAAACAAAACCAGCTTGAGCTAGGTAACTTTTGAGAATAGTCTCCCCTTAGCCAGCTACTCAGATTTAATTTAAGGCATTTTTGTGAAATACATGGGGTTTGTTTTTTTTGACTGCCTTATAGTTACTGCTTAGAAATGCCATTTTTTCATGCAGGGCTACTGAAAACAGCTGAAACCTTTGAAACATCTGAAAAGCTGTGTCCCATTTGACCTCAGGGTTTTTGCTCCCCAGCATAGGGCGTACCTCCTCTGCTCTCCAGCATTTGCTGTCCTGGGAATTAAGAATATTGCGTCATTAATGCTATTACTGTGCAATATCAAACTGTTCCCTGCAAAGCCACCTTCCTCAAGCATGCCTGGCTTTTGTTGGAAGAGTTTATGTTGCAAAATGCTGCTGGGGTAGATGGGAGCACAGTAGGAAGTGCCACCTCCAGTGAGTTAGTGATAGCTGGAGTTTGCTATATAAACTCAATTATCATTTTAACCACACAGTCCACCTCCTATTTCCCTGAATGAATGTGCTCCCAGCAGCCACCAGAAAAAGCTGGGAATTTATCTAGCAAGGAGGCACAGCATCCCTGTGCTGTATCTGCTATTATTATGCAGATAGAGGAGCTCAAAGACATTTCACAACCTCTCCCTCTTTTCTTTGCTAGCTGCATGGATGTTTGTTGAAGAAATCATCTCCAGCTAATAAAAAATCTTAAAGGCCCCAAACCCTGAGGAAAGAAATCATGCAGTACTGTGAGTCTCACAGGATTTCATGTTTTCTTCTACTACCCACAGAAATGTCACCTAAAGAAAAGGCACTGCTTAAGCTACAGTCACATTTTTATGGAGTTTCTGGGCTGTAGCTCAGCGGCACAGGAGGTGACTTCTGTTTGTGCTGTGCAGCCATCGTTCCCCCTTTTCACATCTTCTCCCGGCAGTGCCCATAAACAACGAGCACTCTAAGGATGGCAGGCAGTGTTTTTACACTACTGCAGGTGCTCCCACCCTCCCTGAGACCCAGCCGTGCCTCACAGCCCTCAGCAAGCAAAGCCTCATCTGCAAGGAGCAAAGGCTTCACCTTCTAAAGCATTGCTCCTCCCAGTATGTGCAGGGAGGCTTCTCTGCTCAGTGAAGGCATCACTGACTGCTGCCTTTGGCTGGGGACCTGCTCCTTTTCCTCAGATCCTTACACCAACAAAAGGGGAACCACAAACTTGCGGAAGAAGTGCCCAGAAGTGGAACTGATTCAGGACAGAAATAAAACAGGAATACTTGGACTGCTTGAACACTCTTTCAACTCCTCCTCCCCATTTCCAGTGTTCAGACAACAGGAAAGCAGGCCGCGGGAGAACCACTGGTATTAAGAAATCTCCTTTCTTCTCAACCGTGACATGGATACGTAGGCACTAAAGCTTCCAGCAACCTTTTGCAGAGACACAGGTTCCTTGCTGGCAGGAATGGACGATTTGGCCAAATCCAGTTTTCCGTTTCACTTCTCCTTCGCAACACTTAAAGAAAGAATATGTTGGCTGCACTGTGGTCTTTCCCCACCAGCTGCAAAATGCCATTCCCTGCTGCAGCCCAAATCTCTGTAGTCACTAGAGGCTCCCAAATGCAATTATAACACCAGCCCACACTGGAGGTCTGGCATGCTCTGGACCAAGCCTTGTTCCTGAAAACGACTCTGTCAGAGCTGTGTAAAACTTGCAGCCTGATGCTATGGGCAGATTTTTGCATGGCCACTTCCCAAGGTTTGACCCAGGGTCCCTTGTGCTGTCCTCTCCTCCAGGGCCCAGTTCCTGGAGCATTGCCCTTGCCTTTGCCAGGTCTCCCCATGTTGCAGGTGTGGTTTTCCAGCCCCACCACTGCCCCTCTGCCTCACTCCATCACCATGCAATGAGGCATTTCCCTTTGTTTTCCGGGGAGCCAGGAACATCTGTGTGCCCTAAGGGAAGGAAGCAGTTTTTAGTAACACTTTCAAGTGTGAGCTTTGCATCTGTGATTCAAACCCACACTCTGCTGTCCCGGTGCTACCCAGTTTGCACCACAGGGTTGGGCTTTGGCTTTGCTGCTGAGACGAACTGAGGAGACAAACCTCGGTGAACTGGCAACTGGCAAATAAATTTGGAGCAGAGTAGGGTAAAAATAGCAGAGTCTGAAGGAAGGCCAAGGGTGTGCCTGGTTACTGTGAGCCAGAACCCCCTAAGTCAGAGGGAACCCCAACCCCCTTGCCAGCCCAGCTGTTTGCACACTCCCAAGCAGCAACCTCATACCTCAGCCAGGCTCCTTCCCCAGGCAAAGTCAAACATCCAGAGATCACCTTGGATCAAAAGGAGCCGCCACTCGCCCAGTGCATGTGAGCACATACCAAGGATGTGTCTGCAAGCATGAAGAATGATCTGGCCCAGGCCCAGAAAGTTCCAGCCTGCTTGGCTGAGGGACTCTGGCTCTCCATCACGGTGCCATGTCCCAGCTCAAGCCACTGGCTTGGCCGTGTCCTTCAAGCCCGTGTAACTCACATCATTAATTCCTCCAGAGCTGCTGTAGGAAAACGAGTGCTACAAATGGCACTGAAAGACACACAGAAAACATCAGAACTAACAGGAAAACACAAAACTGGGTGGTCAGTGGCAGGGGGCCTCTGCAAAAACAAAGCTTTTGCCAAAGCGGCTGCAGGATTTTTTCTTCTTTTTTTTGCCATTTCGGCCAAAAGTTTCTCATCCAAAAAAACCTACCCTGGCCTACTCGAAGCCATTGGCTTTAGTTGAACTGCTCAGGGGTTTCCATGTGCTTTGTAGCTCCAAGGTACAGATCACAGAGGTTGGGTGGAATACATTTGGTGGCAGCCAGGTCTTAGCAGGTCAGTATCACAGTTGGAGCTTGTAGGGCATTCAGAGAAAAGGCTGGGCTATTTCTTGCCATAGACTGCATCAGAGAGAGGACACCAAGACAATTCCTCAGCCTGCAGAATATTGCACAGTCTTCTCTTCTGGCCCTCCTTCTAGGGACTTCTTGGGTGTAAACATGAGGGGTTTCTTCTAATACCTTCATCTGATCTCTAGGTCAAGACACATACATAACAGAACAGCAAAGCTTCATGAAAAGATTTATGAAAGCTGCTGTGGCTGATGCATTCTCAGCATCTGCTGCTTTAATCCTCCCTTGCTGGAAAAGAAAGGAACTCAGTAACAGGCCGGTAATTAATTCTGCAACAATACTCAATAAGGAAAAGTTTGGTTTTAATAAACAGAACAGAACTCCTGATTTAACGCAAACATACTCGGTTAGAAGGACATCTCAAAAATATTTATATTATAAGCAAGAACAAAGCAATAATAACCACACTCCACAGGAAGTATTGCTTGCTGTCTGGTGATTAATAAACCCCAGGAAAGAATAAAATGGATGGTCTAAATTTTTCTTCCCTGTTTCCCATAAACTGAAACACACAAAGGAAATAAATGCCTATGGTGAAACCAAAGCCAAAATTTTGTTGTGAACTTACGTTATTGCAGGAATGTCTTGAGATGCCCCTCACCAAGGAGCTCAAGCGATTTCTTATAATGGTAATAAATGAACAATGGAGAAGACTTCTGAAATAGTGAAGACTTACCCAGTTTTTATAAACTGTCTGTCAAGCAGAGGAACATTTCCTCCCCTGCCGGCCTCTGCGGCCGCAGCTCCAGCAGAAAGCAGTGGGAGCCCAGGCACATGCATCCTCAGTCAGCAGCAGCAGTTAGTCCCTACCAAAACATGCTGAAGAATGTGCTAAAATTCAATTGCAATATTTCTCATCAAAACATTTAGCTCAACATGATATACAATGTCATACGGGCAGTAAAAGTTTTAATTTTTTTTTTCATTATCCTTTGGTTTTCTATGAACTGTTGGAAAACAAATTACAGAACACCCCTGGATGTTCATCTCAGAATCCTTCTTTTATCTAAAATATCCTCTCTCCGAATCTCTGTGGCAATATGTTCTGAGAAATCAATCTGTCATCAAGAATGTGCCAGACACATTTCACGACCCCAGCTCCAGACCACAGCTAGAGGTCATGTGGGTTTTTGGCTGTCAGAAGCTTTCTCTGAGCCCTTGGGCTGCACATTTCAGCTCTCACCATCTCAGGCCTGTTGTGATGCAACCCCAGCCAGCAACCAAACGCCACAAAGTCACTCCCCCACCAGTGGGATCGGGGAGAGAATCAGAAGGGTAAAACCCACGATACTTTTGGGTGAAAATAAAGACAGTTTAATAGGGAAAGCAAAAGCCATGCAGACAAGCAAAGCAAAACAAGCAATTAATTCCCTGCTTCCCATGGGCAGGCAGGTGCACAGCACCTCCAGGAGAGCAAACACCATCTCTCCAAATGTCCCTGCCCTTCCTCCTCCTTCCTCCCCCTTTATGTACCAAGCATGATGTCACAGGGTCTGGAACATCCCTTGGGTCAGTTGGGGTCACCTGTCCTGGCTGTGTCTCCTCCCAAGCTCCCAGGCACCCCCAGCCCCTCCTCAGTGTGGCCTTTGAGGGGCAGGAAAGGGCCTTGGCTCTGTGCAATCCCTGCTCAGCAATAACAACAACATCTCTGTGTTATCACCCCTGTGTGCAGCACAGATCTAAACCACAGCCCCATTCCAGCCACTGAGAAGGAAATGAACTCCAGCACAAGTCCCTAAAAAGAGGCACGTGTCCAAGTCTGGCATTGCAAGGCAACAACCTGGAAACCTTTATGAAGTTTTCACATGCTATGACAAAGATGACAGAGAAAGCAGAGTCCATATGGATTTGCAGTCAGACACTGGTTTAAAAACAAAAATATTGCAGTAATTTAAATATGTTTGGCCAGACCTCTCTTCCACACCCTATGGATACAAATCTGACCCTTGCACCACATCAGGAAGTTTTGAAAGGAGTCATTGAGTCATCTCTGTAGCTGATGTGCTCTTTTTGAGTGTCAGCTTCCTTTCCACAGGCAAAATCCCCCAAGCCCAGCTGTGACATTCTGGTGCTGCACCCATCAGTCACTGCAGACACTGCTCCTTGCTTGCACCACAGCAGCTGGAATGTGGAACCCTCAGCTGGCATGTGAAACTGCCTGTTCTAGACAACTGGAATTGCTGTCACAGCCTCCTCTGCAGCGAGCTTTTCTGGAGGCTGACCGAAGTGTAGAAGTCACAAATATATAAAAGAGGGGGTGGAAACCTTCAGGAGCAAAGCAATGAGCAGAGGGGGGCTGTTTGCTTTTTAGTTCAGAATTGGGGGTGTCCTTGGGGTTTTGCTTTGTTTTGCTTTGGTTTTTGAGCAGCACAGGGACAGTGGGGTCTGTCTGGTGTGGTTCAAAGGCAAAAGAGTTGGCAAAGCGCTGAGAGGTCTCAAGTGCCAGGAGAGGGGGAGGTTGGAGCATGAGGCAGTCGCAGCAGAGCTGCAAACTCCCTCGTGCCCATCGATTTCACTCAAGCAAGTCGTTCACCTGTCCCACAAGTGAACAGGGCTCTGCTCATTGTTAGCACTGGCCATGCTGCAAGTTTCAGTACCAGAGTCAGCGTTGTGAAATGCCTGTGGATGCTGAAAAGCTGCTCAGTGGAGAAACTGTCCATCTCCTCGCACTGATCCTGTGGGAATTTTCCTTTGCTATGCAAGCTATGTAAACAGTAAGATAGGGTTTTGTAAATAATTCTCACACCTGCTGGTTTTCCACTTATGTTTTTGGTACAGTAACATAATATTTTTAAATGGGTGTCTGGTGCTTCAGCCTATCACCTCAGGACAGGTGTGGACACTGTCCAATTGTCTTTTGGAACTAGAATATATAAATTATATTGTAAAATTAATAAATAATTCATTCTCTTGCTGGACTCACTTGCTGCTGCATCTCTGAATTCCTCCTAAGCCTGCCACAAATGCCCAAAGGAAGCTCCACTCCGTGACAGAGGAACTACTGGCACACCAGTGGATGCCTGCACAACACCGTGACAGCAAAAGACTGCTCCAAGTTCAAGATGAAAAGTGTTTTACTCACTTTACTCTTCCTGTTTTCAGTTTCTGCCTCAAAAATGAAACTCTGACTCTTTATTTCTCATTCTTTAGGTGCTGGATGCTCAGTAGTTAGCCTTCATACCCCCATGAGGGCTTTGGCTGCCCTCCAGGACCAAACGGTGATAGATGGAAACTACAGGACACAACAGGAACATCGAGTGGCACAAACACCAAACTATACATATGTCCCACACTCCCTGATTTTAGTCTTAGCTCTAATGAATTCCCAGCAAATTTGCCATAAGCAGATAAAATCCCTAAGAAATCAGAGCTACCAGTGGTAGTCCAGGAGAGGGATAGGAAGGATTTGGGACATATATTTCATCAGCTCAACAGAAATAGAAGTATACAGTAAGTTACTCTCGTGACACTTATAAAGGCAAGTCTGAAAAAAAGCAGGAGGAGATACTTTTGAAATTCTCAGTGTGAATCTCCAAAACAAAGGGCTTTATTCTTTGAAATAGAAAACAGTCATTTATTCCAGCTGTGTTCACATCCTTTTTGCCTTCCAGGGTTAATCTGCTGAAAAGCTTTTAGCTAAGATTAATGTATATCCAGCTGTCTCTGGACTTTTCTGTTTTATCCAAAAATTAACACACAGCAAACAAACAAACAAATATTGGCAATAACATGTTAGCAAGAAAACAAATATTTCAATTCAAACACAATTCCCACAACGTTGCCTTTAATTCTGGAAGAATAAAGCTAATTGAATTTGTTTTCTAAAGGGGAAAAAAAAAAAGTTGAGATGAAAAAAAGGTACTCTGCTAATTTATAGCTTTGCTCAGAAGACAAGGAGATTAAAGGGATTCAGAGTTGAGAGCTTAAGGTTGCTGGCTGCCTGCATGGTACAGGTTGAGATAACGCCAGTGGGGAAACTGGTTTCACTTCATGACAGCAATGGTTTCACCTCATACCAGCAATGGTTTCACCTCACACCAGCAAACCCCTTAAAACCTTCTGCAGAAGAATACAGCCTTCACTTCAATGTGTTCAATCACTCCTTGCTGCCCCAGCCAATTCCTGCTCTCCTGAGCAGGTTAATGGAGCAGCACAGAGCTGTTAAGATCCGGATATTAAAACTTTTAGAGAGATGCCTCTGCCCGAGTTAAGGTGCAAACAAGACTATATGCCAAAGTCAACAGTATGGATTATATTTAACAGTAAATCTGAGAGAGAGAAATAGAAAAGAGGTGAGGAGAGATTGGGATAGTGACAGAGACAGATTGTATGACAGAAAATATCACCAATCCATGGATCCCAACAGCATCCCTCTGATCCTCTCCATTTTGTCTTCTTGGTGGTGAGGGCCCTGCAGAAAAACATACAGTTCGGTGGATTAATATGAATTTGGGCCAGGTGGGAACACCCAGGTACCTCCCCTGGGGGGTCAAGTTTGACACAGTCTCTTGCAACAGACTCTGGGTCTGTTGCATCACCTTGCACCATGTGCAGTCTCCTGCTGCAAGGCCTCAGGAATCGTCCTGGGGGTGCTTCGGGGCTCTTTGATGGATCATGACCACCTTAGCAGCTAGTTTTGCTACAGAAATTCTTCACCAAAACACCACAAATCAAAAAATAAACCATCATGGAAATGCAGTTATCAAAGCTGAGAAGTTAAGCGTGAACATCCTTAACCAGAGCAGAAAGAAAAAGCTCAGCCAAGACTGCACCAAGGAGCATAATTTGATCTGGCCTCAACATGCCAGTTTTAAAGGTATCTTTCAAGTCCTGCTGGATTCCTTGATACACTGTCAAATACAACCTGTGTGTACTTGGCTTACTATTTGTTACCTGTAGCTTTCCATTTACTTAGTCACCATATGGAATTTTTTTCAGGGCAAAGTTGCTGTCGTTTCACAGCTGACACTGTAAGTATCACCCTTCCTTACAAAAAAGGAAACTTCAGACTTTTTAAAGCACAGTTGTTGTTCTTCTACGTTCAATTAACTGTCTGCAACAGGCCCTGTGATGGTTTTCTTTCTGAGATTATGAGAGACCCGTTTCCAGCTCTATGGAAAAAATGCAAACAGAGGCAAGGACAACTTTCCGGAGGAGGACAACAGAATAGTGGAGAAAGTCTGTGTTGTGGTGGGTGGTTAAATAAAGGCTGTGCAGAAATGCTGGCCAGCCTGAGTAGTAGGGGTAAGGTCAAGATCATAGGGACCAAAGAGAATTCAACTTTTTAACTGATAGTTTTTTCAGAGAAAAATGCTGCTTCAATTCTACCAAAATTTGAAGAAAAAAATCTCATTAAAATAAAGTGGGACCTTATTCTATCACAAATGCTTCAGAAAGACACATTCCAAAATGGATTTAAAAAAAAACCTCCAATCTTTCAGGCTGTATGTACCACATTAAATTTTCCTCTAAAGCTTAAAATGGAAATGAAATGAATTCTTGCACACAGTCTCTGCAAATACTGAACTTGGTGTGAGGAGGGGGAGCTCCCCCCAAATCTCAGCTTTTTTTCAGAGTAAACCAAGCTGTTCTCTGATCAGCACTGCAAGCGGATATATAACTTTAGATACTACTCAAGTCCTTGTCTGTGGTGATCCACACAAAATGTGCATCTGTTACAGCAAAAGGGAAGTTTAATTGGAGCTGAAGAAGCTCAAGTTTTCAGGCTGGATGTTCCCCTTGTCAGCAGCTACTGCAAGAACCAGGGTGAAGAGACATTTTCCATCACCTTCCTTTTGTGGGGCCATAAAAAGATCAGTCTTAAACGTTAGAACATACAAAACTTTTGCTAGTGTTTTTTCTAAATAGAGATAGGAAAGATTCTTTTGACATCAACTTACAAGGAAAATCTTTCAGGATCGTTGATTCGAAAGAGGTGTAAAGGCTGACAAGGAACAGGAAATTCAAACTTCATAGAAGTTGTGGAATTATTCCCTTAAAGTGTAAGAACAGTTATCAGAGGAACCCTAAAACATTAACGTTTACTTTTTGAGGGGCCCTGACTGTGTTTCCCTGTGAGAGCACAAGCATTACCACATCCAAACCAATCACCCTAAGGAACAACTGAAAAATTGTACACAAAGAGGGAAACACATTCCCAAATGTGCCAGGGCACTGCAACAGCCAGGCAGTTCCAAAGGGCCTGGTAAAGGTACTAGGGCTAAGTTATAACAGACATGTTTTAGACTGCACCAAAAAATCCAATTTAAAAAAAAAAGTATAGATAATGACAGAGTGAAAGACCTTAAAATGTGAATGTCTTGGACAAAATAACATGTCAACAAAACTAAAACTAGTAATGACATGACATTGTTTGAATTTTAATGCAGGTACAGCGCGTGTGGAAAGCAGCATGTCACCTTTAAATAGCATTTCACTTCTAAAGGGAAATAAATACAAGAACAAAAAAGCAAACACAAAAAGCCCTTTCTCACAGACAGCCAGGTTGAAAAGAAGCTCAGATATTGGTGCTATTCCTGGATCACTGCAATACCACTTCTACCTCCTTCTTTTTTGTTCATTAATAGTTGCTGTTGATTTTGCTTGAGAGTGCAGCAATTCAGCAGCGTATCAGACACACGTATCCAAAATAGGGTTTAATATGGATTAAGTCATTGAATGCCTTCTCAATAATGCTAAAGCCTGACAAGTATCAGTAGACCACTGAGAAAAAGAGTATTTGTGATCTTCTAGCCTTCCTCCCAAATCTGTTGAGGCTCTTCTGTACCCTCTGAAGTCCTGTAAAATTTATCCTCAGGAAGGAACCCAGGCTGATGGCTCATCTTTTCTTACTTCCAGAAAGCTGAGCCTACCCTGAAGCTGTGGGGTTTCCATTATAGCACCCTCCCCTGCAACTGGCCTATTCCTCACATCTTCCAGCAATTTTGTCTTGGCAGGTTTTCTGCAAGGAAGCAGACTGCAAGGAGCAGTCATGTTCTCCTGAAACACATCCATATAAAAAAATACCTGGGGTCCTGTGAGTTCAAACAAATACTCCTTGACTGTTTTTCTTTGCATGGAAAGCTCAATAACTGGCTCCTCTGAAAAGCCAGAGTGCAGATGTTGAGGTATTGCTTGCAAAATTCAGCTTCTGCCGTTTCTCAGCATTGAGTGCACACCCTTCCCAGCACATGTGGCCTCACAGCAGCACGCACACCCAGCTGAGGCTTCAGCAGCTTCACAGGTCAAAATAAACACAATAAACCACAGAAAATCCAATGTATGCTGCATGAGACACTTGCCTTTTCTTCAAGGGAAGCTCTGTTTAACAGAATTTCTGCGTTATTTTTTACGACAGCATCTGTCTCATTTTATCAGGCTTTTTTTTTCCAGCAACATACAGAGCCTTCTGCAGCTCTCTTTCGAGTCTTATTTGGTGCTCACTTGCACAGTTAAAACAACAAATCATGAAAATAAGGTGCTGGCAAGCAAGCAAGGGATTGAGACTGTCCATGTCTGCAGAGCTGACAGGGTATGGTTCCAGCATCTCTATCCACCAAGGGCTTACTGGTGGCATGGAAGCACACTGGGATCACTTGGATGGGAAGCAGCACCCCAGATCAATGGGATTCCCAAAACCTGGAAGGGTTGCAGAGATGCCCTGCAGTCTGCTGCTGTGCAGCCTCCTCCCCGTGGCCCCAGGATTTCCCTTTGTGGCAGAGTCATTTTCATCGCCACCTTCCCTGCTTCTTCATCTTCTCATACCAGATTGCTGACAGTATTAGGAAATGGTAATCTCTATTTGTTGTTCACTTTATTTCTCACTTATTTTTGTTTATTTTTACTTAGTCTTTTTCTCCTTCCTCCCCTTATTGCCATCTTTTCTCAACTGTGTAACTGCATCAATATTTAAAGCTCTTTAAAGATTAAATTACATGTATAAAGAGAAGCAAGGCAGTAGACTAAAGATATATCAATTGCTATTGCCTCACGATAACAGTAATGACAAAATACAGATCAGCTGCAGCTTCTAAAACATTTCCCCAGAAAGGATGGGTTTTTCCTCTCCCAGCATTAAAGGAGAATTTCATGCCCCCATTGTGGCCTGTTTGCTTTCATCTATTTCCTCTGTAACACAGAGCCCAATAAGCTTGTGTGCCCAAGAGCCACAGACAAAACCCCCTGCTCTGTCCCTCTGTCCATCCACTGTACATGCCCAGATTACCTGGAGCAGTAATGAGCTCTCAGCTCAGGACTTGCTGTAATAGTGTAACTTCATGAGGGCTATGGGTGATTAATTAAATACAACTCAAAGCCAAACACACTTCTGCCCGTACTTTCCAAAATTTTAATGCAGGTACAGGACACGTGGAAAGCAGCACAGCACCTTTAAATTGCGTTTCACTTTCAAAGGGAGATAAATACAAGAACAAAAAAGCAAACAAACAAACCACAAAAAAAGCCCTTTCTTACAGACAGTTTTCCAGCAGCATATAGAAAGCCAAGTGGAAGAAATAAAGCCAATGCTCTGAAATCCATCCCATGCAGCAGGGAAGCTGAAGTCTATATATGGCCAGTTTCAGACCCACAGTGCTGGCAGGAACCTTCTGGGGGTCACCTCATCTACGCCCAGGGCACAAGACAGGACCAAGCCCAGCCCAACAGACTGGCCTGACCCGCACAGACCAAACCCCAGCCAAGGAGAAGCCTCCATCCCCCAAGGCCAGCTGCTCCTGTGCTCCCCCAGCCCAGCACACACTACCCAGGGATGTTCTTCTGAGCCTGTGAGATTCTTCAGAAAGTCGTTTACCACTCCCCAGGCCTGTACCTGGGATAAGAAAGGATGGCTAACTTATTCCTTTTTTATACAACACCACTAAGCTGATGCCCCTGCCGGCCTGGGGATGATACAATCCCACTGCCTGACACTTTACCATCGAGGAACTGGTCATGTTTTCACTTAGGATGCTAACAGGCCTTGTGCAGAAAAAAGAGAGCAATAGTCTACATTTATTAACATTGGCTCTTTGCATATTCTCACTAAACAGTTTTTAAACATCACTGAGCAGCTGCCACCCAGGACTCGCCTTCCAAAAAGTGAAATGCTGCCACGTCCTATCTTTCCAAGCCACTTAATCCCTCTGCCCAGGTTCAGAGAATCCACCCAGCCATCCATGTTTATCAGCCAGTCACCAAACAGGAGGGAAAGGCTCGGCATAGGAGATGGAAGTTTTCCCCAGCAGACACTGAACAACACCTGTGCCAAGTCAAATAATCAGTGGAACGGTGGGGAAATGTCATCCCACACTGGTTTGGTCTAGAAGTACAAATTCACATTAAAGAGGAGCCTCAATTCAAATGCCCTGCTATTTTCAGAAACCCAGTTTGTGTTTGCAGGTGGCTGGTGCTGTCCATGCCAACCTGCTTTACCCTTCCCAACAGCTCTCCACTCCTCACATCCCCACTGTGCTGCCCAGACCTGAGGCTGCCCTAGGATGAGAGATACCTTTTGAAAGTCACTATCACAGGGAGAAGAGAGAGCCACGAAGCTAAAACATGCCTGAGAATGGGCAAGCTATACAGAATTTTTCTCAAAGGTGCAAAAATAGGAAGCTGGGAATAAGTTACTTGGGAGCTAAGCCCAATGTGAAGTTTGAAGACAAAAAAGGGCCAAACGCCAGTGAGAAAATTTCTTGAAGGCTTCCCAAAAGGGCCCTTGGACCACTTTGGTCGCAGTCTGGTGCCTCCTCATGGTCACCTGCAGCTGCGATGACAGTCAGTGTGTTCCCAATATTTTGTTACAAAACATTGTCACACAAGATCCCCACCAGCCATGGGGCATCACACAGCTGTAGAGGCAAAGGGACACGGGCAGGACACAGAAGCTCACAACAGACACAGGATAATTGCTGCATTTCAATGAGCTGGGCAAAACAAAGTCTCTTTGGTAGAATGAAGTTACTGATGTCACTGACAGAGGTAAAGTGCAGATGGGTAGGAAGGAAAGAAATCCTCTCCAGACAGGATTTTCAGTGGTTTTGGGGTTAAAAGAAAGGTAAGGGGAAAAAAAGAAGACTAAAATTGTAAAAATCAATGTATTCAGTATACTTACATATTCAGCTGGGAAAGCTTTGTAGCTCTGTGTCCTGGAATTTGTCTTTATTGGAAAAAATTAAGAAGAAGGGATGGGATCTGAATCAGCAATGCAGCCAGACACAGACATAAAAAGTAGGAAGACAATATAACATCTGTGTATTTTGGTTCACCTGCCACAGCAGTGTGGAGGAAGAGGAGTCTCTGTAGCTTCTTGGCCCCCGGGGTTTCACAAGGGGCACATTTAAGCTTTTTGCCCTAACCTCTAAGTTGAAGAAAATCTACACTGCAGCCTCCAGCCTTCCAGAGCTCCTGATGGGAAAAAAGCTACCGAGTTCTCCAGTCTTCCCTGGGATTTGCTCCTGAGAGCTTAGAAACTGCAGGTTTGTGTGCCTGGTTTGCCCTAGAGCACAAGGAGCCAAGTGCGAGGGTAGTGCTCTGCAGATGGAGCCAGATGGATGCCAGACAAACTCTTCATTTTACTGGCCAGGACAACCACTAAGCTTTTGCTTCCTGGTCAAACTTCCAAGGCATCCAACAAGAGCAATTTACTAGCTAGAGGGATGTGTTTTTTAAGTGCCAATTCAGATCTTAAGTTTGCTTATTCTCCTCACGTAGCACAACTGGCAGAAGTAACAGAGCGAGATCAAAAGGAAAAGAAACTACACGAGAAAAGATGAAGTATGAAATAATGCTGGTAACAGACAAGCTGCAATTCATGATCAAAGGAATGAATCTGGCCAATAAAGAAGTATCTTCCCCCATTTCTGAAACGAAGAATTTGTTGTTTGCCCTCATATCATGCAATCCTTTCAAGTGCAGCTATACTTAGGTAGCTGGAAGGAAAAAAAAGTAACAGAGCACCTCAAATTCTGTCTATTTTGCTTTAATCATCATGAAAGAGGGTTCTCCTGGGATCTCACTGCTTCCCCATTCATGTTCTGTATAATTCACAAAACAAATAATCAAACCCCAGAGCATTTTCCGTTCCAGCTGAACAAGGAGAGTGTCGAAACGACATCTCCTGTCCTCAGCAGCCAGATCAGCACTGCAGACCCCACACATTTCCCCTCCAGTCACAGAGTGGATCTGTGAGACAGCACACTTCCCATCACCATCTCCCAGGGAAGGCAGCACCCACCCCGTGGGGCTTCCTGGTCCCTTCAATTCAGCTGGAGCAAGAGGCTCAGAGAGGGCTTGATGAGCAGGTGGTGGAAGCACATGGAAAGAAATGGTTTTCCACCCATACAAACTGACCCCAAAGCCTGAGAAAGAAAAAGTGTCTCGAGCCTTTCGCCCTCTGACACATGAGCAGCTCTGCAATGAGAAGGCTGCCCCCAGGTCTGCTGCTGATGCTTAGGTGAGCAGAAGAGATCTCCCCACTGGAGTCATGCAGTGCCTCCACCTAGGAATGGACTTTTGGGCCCCAGGGAAAAGGAGAAATCTTCGCTGCTTGGGAAAAAAAAAAAAAAAAAGGAAAATTTGATGTTAGGCAAATAAAACCAAATATCTAGAAATCTTCACTTTGGCTTTTAAATTCTCAAACACCATTTGCCTCTCATCTTATTTATTAAGGCCGCAGGACACTGTGGAGACTGACGGCGTCAGGGTGAAATCTAGACTGCCATGCCAAAGACCAGGAAGCAGCAGAGTTTCTGTGACACATGCCAGGCCTGAATGAGTTGTTGATTTTCCCCCTCTCCCTCTATCCCATGCCAGAAACGGCTCCAGGCCCATCTCCCAGCTTCAGGAGAGGTTAATGCCAGAAGCAGCACCAGCACCACCTTCCTTGGTGTGTGCAGCTCTCTCATGCTCTGACCTTTTGTGTCAGAGTCAGAAAAATGTTACAGCATTTCCTGCTGAAATGGATGGTCTCCCAGCACACCTGAGCATGGAGAGTTTGCACAGAGAAGTGCATCAGCCTGACATCAGCAATGACTAATGGGCACACTGCAAAGATGAGCTTTCAAAGGTTTCGTGTTCCCGTGGGAAGGACCAATCTTTGCAAGACCTGGACTCATACTTTCGTTTTACCACAACCCAATGTGCAGAAAACTTTCAAAATCCAAGAGAAAAGGCTGAAGATTTTAGACTCTATTTTGTTTTTTGGTGTCAGCTTTGAAATACACAGAACGTCCTTATGGAACAGAAATTTCCAAGTAATTTGATGTTTGCATGCCAAGAATTTTCAGTGTGATTGTTCCTGAACAGAAGGTGAACATTAGTAAGCACATTAAAGGGAAATGTGCCAGAACCATTGGAATTAGTTCCTCTGTTCCTGCTGACAATGGCCAAGACATCCCCACAGAAACCTGAACTTCTTGATGCTGCACCTCCAGAGAGAAACCAGCTCCTCTGACAATCTCTGCTGTGCCACCAGATCAAACAGCTCATTTTAGCTCTTCTTCCCTCATATATGAGCTCTTACCTATTTAAATAAACTACTTGAGGCATCTACTATTTTTTGGGGTTGCACTTGACTTCAGGGGAGCTCCCACCTCTGTACAAGCCCCTTGCCAACTGTTGTAGCACCAATAATTGCAGCGTAAATTTGAACTGAATACGTTTTCATAAATGCTTCCTTTATGTATGTTGGTCACCTGATGAACAACTGGCAAACAAGTGACTCCTGGTACCCAGGCTGGTGGTTCTGCTCAGGTTTGGGGTTTGTTTCCTAGGGCAGACTACGGTTACTGCTGTAGGATAATATTATAAAAAATCATTTCATACTTGACAGGATTGAAGAGAAAATACCGTTCAAGCTCAGGGAGGGAAAGGACATTGTGAGACAGGGCAGGGGTTATGCTGGAGAAAGGACAATATGGAGGCAGAAGGTGGGAAATGGAATAAAGAAAAAACAGAACCCCCATTTTTTCCCCTTCTGTGTGCCGAAATACAAGGCATTCCTTTTTCCTTTAACAATAAGGTTGGTACTTCACAGCATGTCCTTCTACTAGTGAATATTTTTATACTAAACATCCCAATTTATTGAAAAGGTTTTTGTTCTTATCTCAGTTTTTTTGTTATCAATCAGTTTTTCTTTAAAACAAAAAAGTACCACCAAAAATAGGTCTCTAGGGGAAGAAGGCCCTCAGTGCTTGATTATTGAGGCCCTTCAGTTAGAACAGCATTTGCACACTTCAATAATTCCCTCCCAACTCATGTGAAACATTGATAAGACACATTATACTTAAAAATTATCCTAGAGACAGCTTTCCTTTTTCATTCAACACAAGTTTAATGTGCTCTCTCTAAGAAGCAGCAAAAGAGAATGATTTTTATTCATGCTCTTGTCTCTTTACCCACTCCTATTAAAAGTCTGTGAATGTCAGCGTTGGCACCACTGGTTTTAAGGAAAAAAAAAAAAAACAGAAAAAGGAATCTTGTCAGAAACCCATTACAGCCAAGCCTGACAAAATTTGAGCCACTTTCTGTTGCTGACAAAAATCTGAGTAGAGCTGCAGGCCCCCACCCAGCAGCACCTTTGACTTGTGCAACAAACTCCGAGGGACCCAAGACATGTATCCTTCTGAAATGCCACACTTCCCCCTAACATGGAATTTGACAGCATTTCAGCATTTATAATTCCTCAGTTTTATATCTGCCTGCCTGCACTAAGAGCTTGGAGATACAAGAGTATAGTACAAGGTTATAACCCTTGTTGCAAAACTGAACTCCTCGGAACTTCCTGCACCAAAAAAGTCCAATCTCGATTAATAATTCATCTGCCCAAGGAAGGAACAATATCTGCTCTACAGTGCAAGTTTGGGGGCTGATTTTTATGGCCTGGAATGTCTAAAGAAGTATTTGTAAAATAGCGAAATGTAAGGCATATCCTGGCAGGCTAGTTTTAGAAAACTAAATTAACAAGTTTGAACATTAAATCTAAAGCTGGAGCAGTACAGGATTAAGCAGAGACACAATAATGTCACCACTTTAAAATTTATTAAATATTTGCTCTTTAAAGTAAAATTGTACTTTTGTAATCTCTCCATTCAGAGGAGAGTTTGGGGAAATATTCATGCATGCAGTCTGACAGCTGAATCACCTCCTTTTGCTGTGCATCCCATTTGCTTTTCCTGTATTATTCACTACCACAGAGACACAGTGATTTAACATTAATTTAATTTACATATATTAAATGTGCTGAGAGTATTTGCACAGCTTGACTAGAACTATGGGACCAGCTTTCCAAATTCAGATAAAATTTCCAAATTCATGGCAAAGCCCACAGGATGCAGCTATTTTGCTAAGCTGGCTGTGAAACAGAGTCACTTCTTAACTCCTCACATTTAACTATTCAGGGAGAGTTAATTACTTCTGTTCTGCATATCAGCAACAGCTGACAAGCCTTATGCATTAGCATCCTTTTCCTTTGTCAGACCCTTGCTCTGCATCTGTGTCTGCCTCAAAGCTTTTCAGAAAGTTTCTGTGTTGAGCAATAGAGCTTTCTTTGGAAAGTCATACAATTGGATGATTACAAAAAAGGATTGTCATGTTTTGAGAGCAGATGGAATCTGGACTTCCACAGTCACCTTTTTGCTCCTTGCATCAGTGTGGGTCTAGATCTGTAATGCTAAGTATTCCAGATCCCATTCCCTGTCTCCCTGCACCAGTGAGGGAGGAGGTAGAGCTGGGAAGGAGGCAGGTGTGGGGGGAAGGTGTTTTTAAGGTTTTATATCACTTCACATTATCCTGCTCTGATTTTGTCCATGTAATAAATTCAGTTAATATCTCTAATTCAAGCCTGTTTTGCCCATGAAGGTATTTGATGAGAGATCTCTCTCCCAGTCCTTACCTCAACTCATGAGCCCTTGGTTGTATTTCCTTTCCCCTGTCCAGCTGTGGAGGGCAGTGAGAGAGGGGCTTTGATGGCTGCCCGGAATCCATCCAGGGCCAACCCACCACACCACAACAGGACCACCAGTGCCTGGCAACCAAGAGCCACCTTTAGTAGGAGGTTCAAGCCACCAG
Source organism: Oriolus oriolus (assembly GCA_013400235.1). Taxonomy (NCBI): domain Eukaryota; kingdom Metazoa; phylum Chordata; class Aves; order Passeriformes; family Corvidae; genus Oriolus; species Oriolus oriolus. The sequence continues at coordinate 401,146 of VXBT01009042.1, forward strand.
TCTATAAGGAATGGATGTGAAGGAGATTAGGGGATCTCAAGAAGGTTGCCAGGGCCCTAAGTGTCTGTAATAGCAGGAGCACGTATGATTTAATGCATGGAACAACCTAGACTAGCCACACTCCATTTTAGTACAGAAAGCCAGAAGGGAATTTGTGTAGTCTTTGCCAGTCTCACCTGAGGAAACTGATTTTGGTCTCCAAATGTGGTGATGTCTTTCACTCTGAGTCACTCTGAGTAAGACGCACAAGCACCACTATCTCCAGGGTTTAGGCATAGCCCAAAGAAAAGTAAATTCCTTTTCAGTTTCAGCAAGCAACCAGCTGAAGCCTAAAGCATGGATTAGTACAATATCGATATGATGCAAACAGCAAACCCATCTGCTTCTGCAGCCCCTCAAAAATATTTATACATGAGCCACAAGTTCTATTTCCTATTTACATGGATTTCTCCGCTGTGTTATAAAATCCCTTGTATAAATCTATGAAGTTCTATCATAGATTTCAAGTCCTTTTCCTCAGCAATTTGCAGGGTTGTGTGTTGTGTCCCCCAACTCCCTTGAACTTCATCTTTGGGATGGCTGGAAACCCACTCTGCAGACTGGTGGCAGAGCCAGCCTCTTTCACCTCTGCCAGAGATGTAAAGAAAACTGGAACAAGCAGCAGAATCCCAAGTACAGCCACTCCCTAAACTAAAGCATGTCAAAACCACTTGGTCAGGGGCATCAAAACAAAGTGGTAAAAGTACAATAAGAGGCAAACACAGCTATAAACTTAGGTATGACTCATGCTGCAACTAGCAGAAATTTAACCAATAACCTACTAAGGAGTAAAAAGCCTTAAAAAGTCAGCTGCAAATGTTAAAAAAAAAAAGGTGAAATTCATATAACAACAGCAAAAAATAAAATATCCCTCTGTTGTCAACACAGTTTCCAGCAGAAATCTAAAACAAGCCCCACAGTAGCTACTATGAAGAACGTTAACTCTATCCCAGAAAAAACAGCACAGGCCTGAAGGAGAATTCCAGCATTCCCCTGTTCTCTGTATCTTTTTCAGTAGAATCAGCTACATCAATCTCTGGTCAACCACTACATTCAGATCCACCATCCTATCACCTTTTTTTAAAATTAAAATTCATAAAGCAAACGAGAAACCATCCCCTGCTGCAGGTATTAGAGAGGTTCAATATATTATAAACATCCTCTCATGGCTGGCTTAGGAAGCAAACCTTTGGGGCTGTGACCTTCCCCAGAGGAAGGGCTGCAAAGGCAGGGACACGCAGCTGGTTGTGCACTGCTCCTGTCATAGCAGAGAAGCTTTGCAAGGGGAGACAAGCTTCTAACTCAGTTTAGGAAGAGGGTATGCATGTGAAAAGTGAAGAACGGCATGTATTAAAAGAAAACTGTGAGGGTGAGTAGGAAAGCAACAAGAGCTGGCAGAGGAAGCACCAACAGGATTTGCTAATGAGCCATCAGCTGCTGCCAAGGTGAGTAGTGGGGAAGCACAACACACCTGAGCTGTCACCATTGCCTCAGCAGAGATGGCTTCCCCCAAACTTCTTTTCTTCTTCTCCCCTCCATCAAAAGAGTCCTGAGGGACTGCAAAGCACAAAGCTCAGCAGCCAGGCAAGCCTGCCACAAAGCACTGACAGCTCAGAGACAACATCTCCACGCAAGCTTGGGAGACTTTTGCATTCCAGCATGGAGCTGAGCTCGATTTTTGGTTACCTACATGGGTACCATCATTTAGTCAAGCCACCCTGAAACCTGGCAGAGCTTCTCCTTCGCTAAGGCTTTCTGTCTATTCAAGCTTTTTTTCCTCTCATCTCGAGCTGGAGATGCAGGAGAAACCACAAATGAGAAATCTGTTTATTAAACTATGTTAATAAAAAATTACTGTGTCACGTGTCATCTGTGTTTGTGTATCGAAAGCAAATGGTGGAAGAATTAAATTGATGTTCTATAATGCCTGTTTGTGCTAAATAATACTCCATGGTAAAGGTGTTACATAAAAAGTGATTGGAAAATCTAGTGCTAAGGCAGTTGGCAAAGTTTTGCTTAAGCACCAGTTAAAAATTAGGAAATGAATGTATGATTTAAAATATATTTATAAAATTCTTTCATCTGTATTTTCCATTTAGCCCATACTTGGGATGAAGAGCACTCTTGTAAGTTGAAATTACTGTCTACTAAAAGCATTGGTCTCAGAGAATTTTATCTAAGCATTTTTTTGGGTCTGAGTTAAGAGTCTTTTTTTTTAAAGCAAAATAGATCTAATTTCCCACTTACAAAGCCCAACCTCTGCTTGATTTGCAGTCCAGATTTTGCAGCATTGTGCTAATTCATGAGAATAAGAGAGAAAAAACCACTAGAAACAAAAGGAAAATCAGTTTTGTTTCACTGTGTTAGCAGCAGGAAATACAAGGAATTAACGGGAGAAATAGGAAAGGCAGGGCAGAGGGAAAGAACAAAAATTTCCCCTGGCTCCCTACTTTTCAATGACAGCCCCTCCTGTCTATCCAAAAACACTGCAGAGAGACTCCAGAGTCCCACAGGATATCAAAGATGTCCCTGTGCAAAGATGGGACATGAACAGGTGGCGAGTGGCTGTGTTTGTTTCTGTCTGCATGCATCCAAACAGCCTCCATGCCCACTCCACTTCTCAGGCTGCAGGGCTGCATCCTAAACCCCTAGAGCACAGTTCTGACCTTTCTGGCAGCCGTCTTCTTCCCCTGAGCTCTCCCCTAAATTTAGGCAGGAATTTGCAGCAGAGCCCATTGATTGCCACTCAATCCCTTTCAGGAAGAGAGCCTCTAAAAAACCATTGAGCACCACCACCTTGATGCCTAAAGAGCCAGCCTGGAAACAGAGACCAGACAGGGGTAAGGGAATAAAGGTGGATATTTACTCGAAAGGCCTTCAGAGGCACACCCTGGGCAGGCCAAAGGCTACACCCAAGATGGACCACAAGTCACGAGCTCTTCACACTGTTATAGGTTTGGTCCATTTGCAGATCAGCATAAATTGGCCAATTAAACTTTAGCTAATGATGCAGCTGCCCCTCAGCTTGCCCCCCTCCTCAAGATGCTGGGTTACACATTTTGGGCCTGGGACGGTCTGGGTGTTGTTGAAGAGCAAGCCTGGAGAGGCTTTGTTATGTCTGTGTGAGCATGAGAGAGCAGCAGCTGACAGGCTGCAAGGCAGTTCAGAGTTACACACCAGGAATACAGGATTTTGAAAAATATAAGAGTTAAAACCTAAGGCATCACCTGCAAGCAGGAGAGGATTGCAGGTGGGGTTTTTTTAAACACAATAAAAGCTCAGTTTCCCACTGAGCAGTATTATTCCTCTGTCTCCAGGGGATGTGTGCACAAAACAAGAAGCACCCCGATTTCACTCTTTACAACTTCCATCTAGTTTATGATGCCAGCCTCTCTCTTACCACTGCGATGAGACTCCTTCCTTCCCCGATGATTCCGGAATTCCTGCTACTTTTATGATGCCAGGCTCTTTTCCTCCTCTATGATGCCACACTCCTTTGAGCATCCAGGATGCCAGAAACCCTCTTACCTCTGTGGGGACGGAATACTTTCTCCCCTCCTCAACGATGCCAGACTCTCTCCATCCTCTTTGATTACCTCCGCCCTCTATGAAGCCAGACTCCATCTTTCCTCTGTGATGTGAGACTACCTCCAAGCTCTGTGATTCCAGATTCCTTCCTTGTGCCATGGTGCCACACTCCCTCCATCCTTTGTGATGGCAGACTCCCTCCTTCCTCCTTTTTGATAGCAGATTGACTCCACCCTCTACGATATCAGACTCCATCTTTTTCCAAAACTATTAGAAAGCTATATGTTGTTTATCCTCATTCAGAAGGATTGGATAAAGTTAAGGATTAGTTTTAGCTAAGTAATTTCCCATGGCTAAGTGTTTGTGGATGTGCAGACAACCAAGAAAGAGTGATGTAGGAGCACTGTGTTGCCAGGGAAGGGACAAAATAACTTCAATAGTTGCTCTCCATTTGTAATTCCTGTAATTATCTCATGAAGAAAATAACCTCCAGGATGTCTGAGTCAATGACAGCTATGTTCAACCACAGCTTTCTCAGATCAGTTTTGTTGTGTAACATATTTATCAGACATATTTTGTCCTATTCTTCCACATCTTAACCTTCTGTCCTCTTCTTCCCCATCTGTCTGGTGACAAAAAAGGTCACCAATGTGCAACTTCAATGCAGCTCTAGTGACAACAATTAGATTGGGGACTTTATTCAGAAAGAAGTAGGACGTGGGTGAGTACAAAAATTAATCTGCTGGAGATTTGAGCACTGACTCTCAGGAAGTTATTACACAGCTCAGCACCACTTCATGAGCTCTTCTGTTCCCCCATAAGCCCACTCAACAGTACCAGCACCAGGACTGGAGGCTGAGTATCTAAACAGCACTAAGAGGTGTCCCTGCAGAGCCCTTGGCACAGGGACTGTCAGGAGCAGAGCGTGACAACACATTTCCCAGGACAGGGCAGAAGCTGGGGACAGCACCTTCACAGCCCCAAAATGAGAACAGCCTGCAGGTATTGTGTGGTGAGGGACACCAAATGGTGGTTGGTGGTCCAAGAATTCACTTCCTCAGCTTAGCTTCTTAAGCCTTCAGGGACAACCATGCCTTGTGAACAGCAACAAAAGACTTTTGCCTTGCTTTCAACACTAGAACTTCCCTGTGGTGGGATCTGGATTTTATCACAGCACTACACCTTGCCACCTTGGATCCTACAGAAGGGGTCAGCTCTTCAGACCTCACCCCTGGGCCAAATGTTTCACTCAAGGAGGCCCTCTCAGAGCATTTCTGTGCTGAGCAGCAGAGGGGTATTTTTAGCATCTATCTAGTGAAACTGGAGAAAACCTTTTTCTTTCAGGATTACACAGCAATTCTGTGTGAGGCAGCATTAGTCTGTTCCCTAATGTCAAAGCAACAAATGGAAATGTCTCTCCTGAGGGCCACAGACAAGCTTAATCTATTTTGTCACTCCCCTAACCCTTCCCAAGCACTGTGGGTTTGTAATTTATCCTTTTATCCTTCCTTTAGGTGTCCCAATGGAAAGTTGCTTTTCTTTCCTCACAGGGCTGTCTCTTCTCAGCAACCTCAGCCTTTGTGTAAGTTCTGTTTACTGTAGGGAGCAGCTACTCCATTCCCTTTCCTTTCTCCTGTCTTGGCCCTCCAGGTGGTGACAGCTCCTGCACCTTATTTTGGCCACTAGACAAGTGGGTAAACTTTCCTGCAGAAATATTTCTTTTTTAATGAAAGTAAGTACTCTTTTACTTGAATGTGCTGGATGTACTTAGTTTCTTTTTAGAGATACACTTTAGCGTAACCTTTGAAGAAAGGGAAAGACATCAATAAATAAAATGAATAAACCATAAAGGGATCTTTTCCGGAGTCATGGGGATGAAGGGGAAAGGGTACTAAGGAGGTCCTGAGGTTATTTGTGCACTTCTAAAACATTCCTGAAACAGGCACCAAAATTAGGGAACACTGTATTGTAGGATGCAGAGGTCAGGCACATTGCTCAAAGACTCAGCCCCTGGCATCACAGGAGTATATTGAAATTTTAATATCTTAGAATAAAGAAAGCTCAAACAAGCAAACTCCCACACTCTCCAGTTGCTGGGAAAACAGCACACAATAAAATATGCTCCAAGAAGACACAGAACATAACTGTTCAGGAGGTAAAAACCCCAGAGTTTTGCTCCTCAAATACGGTTTTTTAGCCAAGTGGAGCACATCAGCATCATACAGCTAATTATTGTTGTGAGAAGAGCAGTGTAATGCAATTACCATTAATTTGGAAATGACTCAGCATGACCATGCATAAAGGATGAACAGATCACTCCTACAGGGTCTCTGACTATAAGGAGCCCAGTCTCAAGTGCGAGAAGCAGCACAGTATGGCTAACACTGAGATACAAATTTAAGCTATATTTGAAGTTAGCTGACAAAGTCAGTGTCAGTCTGAAGAGGCAAAGGCATTTAGGAATGGCCAATCAAGTCGACTGAACATGACAGAAGATCACCTAGACAAAATTACTTTGTACACAAGGGCTGGAATTAGAAAGCAGGGAGCAAGGCCATGCAGGCAGAGGTGCTGTCAAGGACTGGAATTCAGTCAGGCACAGGCAGAAAATAGCAGCTCTCACAATAAAGAGGTACTGGCTGTGATCTGGAAGACAAATGGGTCCACCATTTACCTAAGCAAGACGACCAGTGCGAGGGAAAACACGACTCTCAGAGTCATATTTCAGCGTTTTTCCAAAATCCCTTTGAATCTGATGGACAAGTCTTCAGAGCATGGACCAGACCTTTCCAACACCTACCAAAGGAAGAGAAATGGATTTTGAAGTCACATCACAAACCCTTTCCCCGTGTAACTGGTGCACAGCTCACTGCAAAGACACCGGTGAACCTGATTCCTTCTACAACCTTGCTGGTGTAGGAAAGCCTGGAGATGGAATCTTTTTGGTCCTCAGCAAAGCTTTCAATCCTGCCTCTCTCAGCATCTTTCTGGACAAACTGTCCGGCCACAGCTGGATAAACACATCCTGTGATGGGTGAGCAGCTGGCTCAGGGGTCGGGCACAAAGGGTGACAGTGGCTGAGGTGACACTAGGCTGGCACCCGTCACTGGTGGGGTCCTGCAGGGCTCCATCCTTGGCCCTGTGCTCTTCAACATCCTCCTTAGTGACCTGGATGCAGGATTTGAAGGAACATTCAGTAATTTTGCCAATGACACTAAACTGGGAGGAGCTGCTCACTCCCTGGAGGGCAGAGAGGCCCTGCAGAGAGCCCTGCACAAATTGAGGGGAAAGTGCCGGATTCTGCCCCTGGGATGGGGCTCCTGGGAATGAGAGGCTGGAGAGCAGCTGCAGGAAGGGACCTGGGGGTCCTGGTCAGTGGCCAGGTGGACATGAGCCAGCAGTGGCCTGGAGCCAGGAGGGACATCCCTGTCCTGGGGGCACCAGGCCCAGCATCGCCGGCCGGGCCAGGGAGGGATTGTCCTGCTCTGCTCGGGGCTGGGGCGGCCTCAGCTCCAGTCCTGGGGGCAGTTTTGGGTGCCACAACATTAAAACCACATTAAGCTATTGGAGTGTCCAAAGGAGGCCACAAGGATGGGGAAGGGTCTGAAGGGGAAGCTGTATGATGAATGGCTGAGGGCACTTGGTCTGTTCAGCTGGAGAAGAAGAGGCTGAGCTCAGACCTCATTGTGCTCTTCAGCATCTTCAGGAAGGGAAGCATTGATCTCTTCACTCTCCTTACCAGGAACAGGACCCAGGGAACAGCTGGAGCTGTGTCAGGCGAGGTTTAGGCTGGATATCAGGAAAAGGTTCTTCCTTCCCCAGAGGGTGGTGGGGCACTGACCAGGCTCCCCAGGGAATGGTCACAGCCCCAAGGCTGCCAGAGCTCCAGGAGTGTTTGGACAACGCTCTCAGGGATTCACAGGGTGGGATTGTTGGGGTGTCTGTGCAGGGCCAGGAGTTGGACTCGATGATCCTGGCAGGTGCCTTCCATCTCAGCATATTCTATGATTCTATGAAATTTGGCCCATGATACTGGATGATGAACATTTTTCTCTTTTACACACATGTAAGTGACCTTGGAAATCTGTTTATGCTCACCCAAATTTTTTTCCCTTTTATGTTCTGTATTTGAACAATGACTCCCCTCAGTGACTATCTCACACAGTGTGTTTTCCAGCAACACAGGCCATCAAATGCTTTGACCCCATCCAATCATAGAAACCAGGCAGGGGTGGAACAGAACCCCTTGGATTGCACAGAGGCAGCACATCCCAGGATACTATAAAAATAGAGATGGTAACAAATAAGGAACTGGCCTCCTTCCCCCAAGCAGGATTCAATCATAGAGTGGTTAAATTTAACCGTGGTTAGTTGACCTCGTTCCAGCTCCCTGCCATGGGCAGGGACACTTTCCACCAGGCCAGGCTGCTCCAAGCTGCATCCAACCCGGCCTTGAACACTTCCATATAACATGAACATTGCCCCATAAACCAAAGGTACCAGAAAAATAGGACTGTAATCTTAATTGGTCCAGATTCTGGGACTCACTGTATCTGGTTCAATTCAAGGTAGAAATTAACGTATTTATCTTAAAAACAAGGCCACTTTAAATTCACTTTAAATTCCTAATATCTGAAAAAACCCTCAGATCTGTTAAAAAGCAAAGTTAAATTTAATCACCACTGTAAAAGAAACAGCCAATTGTGTTCTTGTTCTGACATCCTAAAAAATATTAAGCCTTAAAATTTTATTCTGGTTGTATTAGGCCTTTCTAAACACTCTGTTATGACACTTTTAGGATTTAGGACTTCCTAAGTCTGGAAAATTAAGGCTTTTTTCCTTTGAAAAATACAAGAAAAGCCAGTCCTCAGAAAAAAGCACACAGGGTTAATCTTTAACTGCAGGAGTCCATGAGAAACCAGATGCTGAAATCAGGTGGATGCAAGTATAAATGATGTGAAACTGCTCACATTCAACAGACCCATATAGAGGCTTTCAGAAAGAATCAGCATTTCTAAATCCTGGCCAGAGATCACTAAAGAAAAACCCCAAAAACCCCTCTGGTGCAGACCGCAGTGATAGGGAATCGTTGTTGTGATCAAGACAGAAAAATCAAGATCCTGTCCTCATGTGGTAGTTTGGGTCCCCTGGCAACCTGCTTAAAACAGGACTACCCAGCTTTCTGCTTTGCCTCTAATTTGACTATTTCATCCCTCCATTGCCCCTTGGGAATCACTTTATACGATTTCAGTTTGGAAAGACACCTTTGCTCCCTCTCTTTAAATCCCTGTAGCATTGCAGCATATTGGTATATGTCACATCTCTTCAATTCCAGGTATTCAGGTGCTACACATGCAGGTGGGCAAAATGCACTCAAAAAGCATCATGACATAAGCAAGCATAACCAGATCCAGGCTCGTTCTGGCAACAACAAAAAAAGGATCCCTTTGTCACATTGCTTTGATATTGAAAAACACATTTTTCAAAGGGCATCTCTATTTATGCCTGCTAAATATAAGCAGCATCATTGGGCACAAATGAGACAGTTCAACAGCCAGCTAAATGGTCTGCACACAGAGTTGCTTATAGATGCCGAGTTCACGTAGGGAAAATGCGTTCACAATACTCATGATGCCTCTTTAATAATGTCAGAGTACTGCCCTAAAGCTCTAGAGACAAAGCTCAGCCAGTGCACAGCGTCAGCTCCGAAAATGAGCCCGTGAGGACTTTTTGTTTCGACAAGTCAGTGTCCACATCAACTATTCCCAACTCAAAACCCCAAGTCACAAAATAAAGACAAGGTTTTGCAATGCAATGCTTTCGGTTCTGAACATCCTAATACATGAGTAAGGAGGTCCCCCTTCCCAGACATGCCCATTTTTTGTAAAATTCAGTATAAAATGCTTGAAAAGGTTGAAAAGCTGTAGTATCTTTACCCTATGGAGCATAATTTTCCCTATAATTTTTTATCATTCTCCTCCTGAATGGTAAGGGAAAGTTTTCTCATGAGAATTTATAGTATTCCATTGTCTTCCCCAAAGTTCTGGCAATTTATAACAGCAGAAAACTTAGCCATTCATACAGGAAGAATCAGAAAAATAGTTATTGAAAATCCCTCCAAGTTCAAATCCTAGGAAACCATACTTGCACGACAAAATATCAGAAGAGGGTCATTCTCTTTCCTTGTCATCTCCTAAATTTCCCTGTCATCCTGGGAAATATTTCTACAACAGAATTACTGTGGTGAGTGAGCCAACAACTGCAATGATGGAAATTAGGTGGAATCTGTTCCGTCACAGAACCCTGACACCATTTAGGTGCATGAAAAATACCGAACAGCACAGTCAGACACAGTTAGCCCAGCTTTCCCTGGAAGGAACTCAATGCTGTGAGGTGGGGAAAACATCTTGAGTGCTAGTAAAGAGTCAGAAGGCACGAATTCCGCGCCTCCCTCGTGGGGCTGGGAGCTATACTTGGTGCTCAGCGGTGACAGCAGGACCAGTGCACGGCCCACGCCGCAGCACGGGCTGACACAGCGCAGGCAGCCCTGGGTTCCTCACACAGGAGGAGTGCCAGCAGCAGCAGGCAAAGGTGTAGAGGAAGGGTTGAAGTGTTGGAGTAAGTCTGGGAGCTGTGAAGTGTAGTTACACAAAAGCAACGTATCTACAGATTTCGGTAGCTGTGCAAAGGGCGCTTGCCAATTGAAAAGCTGAAAGATTTACTGGGGGCAACAGCGCCGGCAAGAGATACCTCCTGCTAAGGAGAAAAAGTAATAAAATGGGTGCTAGAAATGTAAATGCCATTTAATTAAAACCAAGAGCTCTGGGCACTATTTAGAATTAGCTGTAAAGGTCCCTTCAATACCAAATACCCAGCTTAACACCAGTAAGCTTGTGTGTATATTCAGTGTCTGACTAACAATTTCATAATGTTTTATAACAGAAGCCTTTTTGTACTTCTTTCCTTTTGAAGAATAAGTGAGATAATGAGAGTATTGAAAACCATTTCAAAGTTGAATAACATGAAACTCTAAGTGACCCCTCTAATGATCCATTGCCTCTCCGTGAGAGGCATCATTGCTCAGCAGCCTCATGCTGATCTACCTTTCGGATACCACTGCCTGCCCAAAGCTCACTAAAAGGTCATTCTTGGACTCTAAGGATGCAATTTAAAACTTAGCTCTGGAAATAACCTTTCATCTTTAATGATGTCTTATAATCCCCCTGCAAAATACTAATAATTTGTAAGCCTTGTGGAGGTAAGTGTGTTTACCCAAACTCGTAAGTCTGCAGTATTGAAATGCTGGGGTTTAGATATCGGTGGCCAGGTCCCTGTGCAAGCACATTCATTTTCATTTAACATATTGACTTCTTTCCTCTCCACACATCTTCCCCTGTCATTTAGAGCCAAGGAAAGTAAAAGCTATTTCTGCTGGCCTTCCTCCCCCTTCCAGCTTTATTCCTGTCTTCTTTCAGAAAAGGTCCCCTGTGAAGGACCACATCAAATTAGTGTGGCAGAAAACAGCAGCTGCAGGCAAATCCAAAGAGTAGGAAGACTGTGAATTTCCCATACCAGTCACATATATCCTTGCACACTGAAAATTAAGACATTCAGGATACCCAGTTGCCATGAAAACAGATGTCACTCTTGGCTGCTATGATGGTGGTCAGCACCTCAGAAGAAACAAAAGTGCAGCAGAGCTGTGAGCAAAGGGGTTGGATCCCAGACTTCTCTCATGTGACGGAGCAAACCTGAACCCTCATGTAGCTCTCTCAGTATGTCTGATGTCTTTCCTCAATGCTGTGTCTCAGACTTGCATTCTTTCAAGTGGGAAAAAAACAAGGCATTTAATATTTCTCAAAAAGAAAAATTAGAATAATGCACATGCTCAAAAGCTCGGAGGAAGAATCAAGAGTTCCTGATATTTATTTCTTAAACATCCAGCATTTTCTAGGTGTTCAGGGCTGAAAATCACATTTATTTCACTCATTTCTGCCTCATGTTCAGACAAGCAGCAGTTATCCAAAAACACACAGAGCAGACCAGTTGGTTGGGGGGTTTTTTATGTAAAACAATAAATTACAGAAGGTTACATAGAGCAAGAAAAGAGTTTATTGCGGTCACATCACCAGGAACCAAAATAACATGGCATGAACAAATTGAAATTAGTTACAGGGACTTGTTACTATTTCTACAGTGTTGTGCCATCATAGATGAGATTAAATAACGTCAGGGTGGGGAGGGGGAGGTGAAATAGCTTCCTCTAATCTCTTCTGTCAAATGACATCCAGGTTAAGAAAGGAATTAAAGGATCTCCTTTTTTATTTCCAGGAAGATAAAGGCAGCCAGATGACCCCACACAGCGGGTAGGGAGGCAAGATGGGATTCTGTTCTAACACCCACATCCTTCGACAGTTACTGCAGGGGTTACAGTCTGGGGTGTCCTGGCAGAATTTTGGATGCCCACAGGAGCAGGCAGAGATGCATTTCCTGCAGAAGGGTCCTTTCTGTCTTGGCTGGGTAGCTCAAGGCTGTGCATACTTGGGGTACCTAACCTGGCTGAGATCCCACCTGTGGAGCTTCCCAGGCTGTGGACACTGGTTGTCAGCACCTGGCAGGTATTTCCACAAACTCTGTGTTTGGAAAGTGAAGCCAAATCTATTTGAAAAACTAGAATCCCCAGCATATGCTCTAATCCATCAAAACATCATCCTCTTCACAGAAAATGAAGATTATGCAACACAAATTTTTCCTGATGTTTTGGGGCTTTTTCCTCCAAGCATCCCAGAGCAGTTATTCATATACAGGAGAATCACCATTAGGATTTCCTTTGTCCACAACTTTTTTTTTTTAAGCAGGCTCTTGTAAACTGGACTGTAAAAAGAAATCTAGGTCTTTAGATTTTGAGGACATAACTGCCAATCCTGGCTTTAATTGTCATAGATCACTTCCCTTCTGGCAAGAGTATGACCACCCATACCTTCAAGCATATTTGCTCTTTTCTGCAAAACTTATCTGAAAATTTTGCAAACATCAATTCAGAACTGAGGGCAGAAAAAAAAAGGCCACCACTCAACTGCACCTCAAGGCACGTGGTCTGTGCTGGATTTTCCACCTCTCTTCTTATCTTATTACATCAAACCTAATCATGCTGAGTAGTTGCTTTAATATGCACAACATTCACCACTGAAATTTTCATTAGTTAAAATTCATCCTCATCAATAAAAACACAGATGGCTCCTAAAAGCAGCTGCTTCTGTACCAAACTGCTCCATCCATCTTCACCACTCACTTTGCAGACACTAAACAGAATACTTAGAAAATCTGGGCTCCTTTGAGGTGCAATGCTAAACATTTTAAAGGATATGCTGTCATTTGCTTATCAGCAGGATTACAGTGAGTTTGATTCAAGGGGTGGTGTCAATGACGCTTTCTGAGGTCTTTGACATGAGAGCAGCATCTCTGAAAGCTCTTAGTAACCCCTGTGAATGAATTCACCAGCATCTACTCTGTCATTGTTAATGAAGAGTCACTTGCTCCCTTAGGTTCCCAAACAAGAAATTTTACTACATTTCATGAAATGTCTTTAAAAATTGTAGTTGTGATGCAACAGGTTTGCCAGTTTGCAAAAAATCTCTACCACTGTCGCTCTCTCTGCAAACGATGTTGGAGAAGGTGGTGGTGGCAGGTTTCCTTCCCTGCCTGCTGGGGTGGACAGGGGCTGGTGCAGAAGGTGTCAAGTGAGGCACAAATGCTCAGTGATTTCCCTTTTCATGGCCTTTTCTGTACATGCTCCGCTTTTCCACAGATGTCCAGTAATGAGGCAAGCCCTCACAATACCAGCACTGGTGGCAGAGTGACACAGCACTAATGAAACATTTGGAATGGCCATTATTCTTACAGAACTAATGAGGATTAGGGTGGAAAACCAAGACTGAGTCATTCACACACTGATATATTCATACAAATGAGATCTACCTATCTGGTCTGCTTCCACCAGCTGCTTTTGGTAAAGCTGGATCAGAAAGAAGATTATCTTAGAGTGAGAAATGATATGTAGAATAATTAATCCTTTTTTCCTTTACTTGTTTACAAAGTATGTCCACACAAAAAAAGGCACTCTCTCTCTTTTTCTTATGTTCGTACATGCTCTTATCTTCTTTCCCCATGTGAAATATGAATTTACTCAACAGCTTGTAGCTATAAAACATTAGACTAACATCCATCAGATGTTATCAAAAAAGCTACTGATGAGCCAAAATTATCTCTGCTAGTATTCTAATTAGCATCAGAGTGATAGATGTGTGTTAGTCTGAAACGGCTGGTCCTGCAGAGCATGGATGGCTGAAAGGTCTTAACAGGCCACCACCCAAACTGCCTCTGTGCCTTGTAGCACCTCAGCAACACTCAGGATGTCATCCACTCCCTAGGAGACAAAGTTTAATAGAATTTGAAGAGCAAAGGACTGGACTTCAGAAGAGGCTTTCCTTTTCCATCAAAACCCAAATATTATTCCTCTTTACAATAAGGAACATCATAATGAAAAAAGCTGTGCACATTCTAATATTTAATTAGGGGCAAAAGTATTTCAGCAAAATTTCCTCATCACAAAGACAGGGATAGAGGAGAATTTAATTACAATACTTATTGAAAATGTGTTAGCTTTACAATTCTCTCTCCTTCTGTCACAGTTCTCCATTAGGCATAACAAAACAGCTCACAGACCAGGTACTCTGATTAGAACAGCAGCTTATGAATATAATAAAAGCTGTTGAGCATACTGCAAGCAGCAAACCTTTCAAAAAAAATCTCTCTTTGTCTGCCTGACAAATCACCTCTCCCAACAATTGCACTGATACACTGAGTCCTGGGCTGCTGAGTATAATATGTGGCACACAGGGCTTTGCTACTTTTCTTTGTGTCAGGTATTTCCACACACAGACCCCTCACTCTCCCCAGCCACTGCTGCGCTGCATCACATTCTGTCAGCTGTTTGCAGTTCACAGTCTGCGACTGATCCTTTGAGTCACTGATTAATATTTCTCCTCCCAGAGACCTTTCAAAATGGCTGATTAGCATTTTTAGAAGAATTTTGGGAAACACTCCATCGCCTGGTTATTTGATGGAATACTTTTCCCCCCACAAACACAAGTCCTTTCTACAAACTCTAGAAATGAAAAAGGTGAGGAGACAGTTTCCAGTCTAGCAGGTCAGAATGTCATACTCATTTGATTTCAAGTAATATTGATAATCTAGTAGCAACAACAGCAGATGTAAGAGTCATAGAAATTGATGTGGTAGTCGTGGGACGATTTGAAGCAAATTTGGAGAGAGTGCATTGCAATAAAAATCATTGCTTTAAGAAGAATTTGTTTCATGTATTGTCTTACACCTCTAGTGAATAAAAACATACCACTAAACCCTGCTTTTCTTTACCACTTTGAATTCAAAAACCTTAGCTTCTTATCTTGAATATTAATTTCATCCAAAGGGTTGCTATGTTTTAACCAAAGATGATAAAAAGCATTAAGCCATATTAGGTTTTATGAAGTCAGAGACAAAAAGCTCATTAAAGATTAAATTCTGCTGGCAATCCATCATGCTGCCTTGAAGGTAATTTTGAACTGAAGTATTAGGCTTTGGGAATACATCTTTCTACCCAATTCATACACTGTCATTTTTCAGCTCCCATTAGAAGAGGTTACCAACATGTTCCCCTGATTACATGAGGAACCAGCTGCCTTGACACTTCCTGAAACACCTCTCAGTCACACTGGGAATGAAATTGCTTTAGAATCCATGACTTGGGGAGCATCAGTGCTTCAGCTCTTTCTCTGCAAAACAGGATTGACTGCACACTGTTTAAGACAGCACCTAAGCAGATAAAAGAGAAAGCTGGGGAAAGATAAGATCAGAAACTCATCCAAAAAAAAGGCAGAAAAAAAAAAAAGGCAAATTACACATTCTGCTTCCCAGTTCAGAAGGAATGAAAGCAGAACTGGGAATTGAAAGCTGAAAGCAGATCTTCTGGTCTTAATTTTGAAAATATCTGTATCCAGCACTACCTTTCCCAAACGAGAATTGATTGAAAAGCAGCTGTTTGATTTAGTCTTCCTCCTAAGGAATATCTCACTGTAAACAAGATGATAAAGCGAGGCACTGTCTAATCAGGACTGAGACAAGGTCTGGCAGGACTATCAGTCTTGATGTTCCGAGAGATTTTCAAGGACCCAATGGGAGGCGTTTGCTCCCCAGTTCAAGAGTCTGTCTCAAAATTAGCTTTGCCCAGCAGATGTGGTGATTGGATAAAATAAATCGCTAAGGGAGCTGTAAGAAGTGATCAAGAAGGTGGCAGGGAAAAATTTAGCTTTAGATGTAGCTGGGCTTCAAAATCCATGTTAATCTTCACCCCCATCCCCCCCCACCAAAAAAAAAAAAAAATTAAGGAAAAAAAAGAGTTGATGATAAATCATGTTTCAGTTAAAAAACAACCACCCAAAACCGTGGAGAGGATGTCCACAATCAGTTTAAGGCAGTCTGATCTCTGGTGAGATTAGAGCCATTCGACGTAACAGCAAAGAGCCTCATGATAACAGAAGTCCTTAGCTCCATTTATGCTCCAGCAGAATGGTGAAATCAGTAATGTCCTGACCTCACTACAACAAAACTGCATCTGCCAGTTTTTACCCAGCTGTGTCTGGAATAACTCACAGTGCAGCCTGTCCCCGTGGGCGCTGAAACCACTGCCTAACCCAGAGCCCTTCCCAGCTGTAACCGCGCCCTGCGGCTCCTGCAGTCGGCCTGTGCACTCACACTGCTCCGGTGTCCAGACACGATTTCAAATCCTCCTGTCCTTCCACCAGAGCCTGCTTTTCCCAGGAGGGCCGTACAGTCAGAACCCATTTTCATGACATCCTGTTCTTTTTTATTTTAATCACATAGAACACGTTGTGGGGTTTTTTTCCCCCTACATATTTAGAATCATCTTCAAGTGTGACTGTAGTTGTTTCCCTTTCCCACATCACTATCTTTTGTGATATTTGCCAGACTAAACATGCCTCCTAATCTGCGAGCTAAGGCGCTTCAGCAAGATAAGGGCTACTGGTTCTCTGCAGATTCAGATCCAAAAGATCTGAATCCTGATACTGAGCTTCAAATTAACCACAGCGGGACAGAAAGTCTTTGCCATGGAAAGGCAGACAACAAAGAGCACAGAGAGTCACTGACGAGGAGATGTTTCATGGTAAGAGATTAATAGGCTCAGGTATTTACAGAAGACAGACAGAGTGCCCACCTTCAAGAGACAGTTTCTTCCTTTGAAAAAAATCTCAGATCTACTTCTAAAAACAACCAGCTGACAACAGCACTAGGCTGCTGCCTTGGTACAGCACCATGTTTGGCATTTACTTTTCCACTGCTAAAGGGGGATGAATGGGTGTAGACCAACAGTGGTGGGTGGCTCTAGACCATGGTCAATTTGGAAGAATAACAAAACAAAGGGTAATCAAGAGTAAAGGCAAAAAAGAATATTTAAAAGTGCCTTTGAGATGAGGCAGATGGATGCATCCCCAGAAAAGCAGCACAGTTAAAACTGAAGCAGAGACTGAAGATTGCACTGCAACCACTGTTTCATTTCCTGAGGAAACGATGAACTGCTGTCAAGGAAACTGAATTTTGATTTTTTGTGAAGAGATAGTAGGAACTAGACAAACCAGGCAGGTAACAAAAACGCTGGGCCCCTACAGATTTCAACTCAGTGGAAGAGAGCTTGTGTGAGACTTGACTTGGTACCCTGGGCTGGAGGTCAGAAATAGGTCCTGATCCCAGCTCAAATGTCCCTTGAGAGATGACACAGGTCAAACCTCTACTCTTTGTTTCGTTTTGGTTATTTTCAGGCAAACTCTTTGGGGTCCAGTGGTATTTGTCACTCCACAGGCAGCACCCCTCCAATACAGAGCCAGAACACAGCAACATCGTTGTCACAGAAAAGTGATGACATCCAAAGACAATAGGGCATAAAATAAAGCAGCAGATGGCTTGGTGACTAGAGGAAAATCCTAGAAACACTTTTTACTGAAGAGCAAGAAGAAGTGCTGCAGAAGAGCCATGGGAGAAAGCAACAAAGGCTGTAGGTGTTATGACAGCACACCCTGTCTCCAGTGAGCTGTAGTACACGAACAGGACAGGACAGAAGACAGACGGGAGTGGGAGGACTGTCAACACCAGCAGATACATTCTGCATAACATGCAGCCTGATGTACTTGAATATTCACCTCTCCCTGTCAGGGGAAATGCCAGACATGCTCTCAGAAGGAATTCTCATAAGCCTTCTTGAGCAGGGTAAGCGTTTCGTGCAAACTTCCCACGCTGTTGTACGGTGGGTGCAAAATTCTTATACTGTTTCCTCTTTTCCAGACACATAGGCGTAATCCTTAGCCAGGTTTCCTATGTCAACAGGTGTTGCCCAATTTTTCATAATTTAAAAAAAAAGAAGAAAATTTCAGTTGTTTTCCATCTACTAATCTTCTTACAAAAGCAAACGAACATGGCATGAGCAAACAAAGCAGAACAAATGCACTGTAAAACATATGTGTCAGTACTAGGGAGGGGAAAAAAAGGCAGGTGATATACACAAACATATTCTATATATTTATGCTGTGAGCTGCAGCACTCTACAGAGCAATCCAAGCACACTTCAAAGGAGTTGGGTCTTGCAAACCTCCACCAGCCTGCTGCAAAGGATGGGGTAATTCCCCTGCCAGCAGCAAAAGCGGAACCAGTTTGCTCCAAAATGCCCCTCACTTCATTCAGGCCATGAGGAGATAAATTGCCTTAGCTGCCAGTGGTCTGAGCTGACACCAGGTTAAACTCAGTGGTGGCAGGATGTTTTCCTTTTGCTTCTGGTGTGAGCAGATAAGCAGTTGTGTGAGGGGTGAGATAATCCACTGAGTTGGTGAGGGTGAGAGGTTGACAATCCCCATCAGAGCTGAGGAGGAGTTTCCTTGCTGCTCACAAGCAGAGGGGAAAGTTTTCTCCCAGCTCAGCATCAGCAGGAGCCTTCTAACTCTGCTCTCCATGAAAATTTGTCATCTGTGGGTTCCACTGCATGGGACAAACAAACTCTGTGTATTTTCAAAAACAAGAGGTTGCTTACAGTGTTTCTGGAGCATTAATGTTAAATAAAATAGAGTCCTTAATGCAAGGACTAGATCTTTTTCCTCTCAGGACTGTGCAAAGGCCCTATGGGAGTGGAGGCTTTGTGCTCCCTCTGGTCTCCAATGGGCTGGGTGGTTACCAGGATTTGTCCTTTCATGGTCACAATGACAACAGCCCAGAGGAGGCACCCAGCACACGTGCCCTGTGCTTCACCCACACACTCGCACAAAACCTCTGTTTCGGGCTGAATTGCCGAGGGTTTCATGTTCCTTACAGAAAATTTGTGTAATTTCTGTTCCTTACAGAAAATTTGAAAGCTACTGCTTTCCCAGTAGCTTTCAAATCTCTATGTTCCATAGGAGGGCTCAAGGCATATTCAGACATCCTTGTCATACTTTAACCAGTACATCCACATTAGAATAATGTCCTGTTCAAACTAAAAGATGGCTACAACCTGCAGATACAGCTCAGAAAAAAGATAAAAGCAGTGCTGAAACCATCATTAAGAACAGCCTATTGGCTAATGTTGTAAAATGGTGGCATCACATTTAGGCTGTGCCGTTAAGGATGAAAAAAATAGAGAAGTCAGATAATGTCATGAAAGTCACAGATTTAGAAAGCTTAGCTGTGCAGAAAGTCCTAATAGCTCTAGTCCCTATGTCACCACCTTGTGAAGGAGGAAAAATTGACCTTGTAGTGACACTCTGCATTCAGAAAAAGAGCAAAAAAGTCCTTACAGACAAGAATTTATGTCACAGATTAGAGAAAAAATACAGAAAGGGTCAGGTTGTCAAGGAAGTTCAGTTAAAGATCCTTTTGTGGAGACCAGATGGTCTCCTGTGCTAGTGAATTTGGAAAGGCAGATTGGGGCACCACTACCAAGCTGAAAACCAGAGGCCTTGACAAATATTTGAATGCTTTCTACCTTTTCTAGTTATTATTATTTTAGAGTTCATGTCTCTAGCTCAGAGAAGCCAAGGGTTGTCTTTTTTATTTTTCTCTTCTTCCTCCTCTCCCTCCTACTTTTTAATATTCTCCTTCTAACTAGATGCAACTAGTTTTAATACCATGATCAAAGGTTAACTCCTTCAGGGGTAGGTTCCTGTCTTAAATAAAGTGTTCATATGCTGAAATGAATTGACACAGAGAACCAGTCTGTGGGGCCCTCCCATACATGAGAGATTTGGTGGATTGCACCTTTGGTCATTAAATCTGCCCAACTGTTGAACAAGATGCTTTTGTTTAAAAAATTAGCACGCAGCTTTCAGCATCTTGCACGTTTTAATGTCTTTTTTTTTTTTTTTTCTCCCCAGTATCAGTTTCCTTTCCACACTGATCATGAATTCCCCCTCATCCCTCCCATAATTCTCTGGAATTATTACAGTATTGGAATACAATGGCATGTAGAAATCACAGCTTCAATCAGGGCCTCATTGTAGCAATCACAGCAATCCACAAAGTTAAAAATACTCCTTGTTATATTCTAAATATAGGAAGGCAGGAAAGCATAAATGAATCATCTAATTTTGTAGCCAGGGAAGCAAAGCTCCAGGACATTCAGAACCAGCCCCCTGGAGCTACTTAACATTTCAACATTCTTCAAACAAGACTCAGTGCTACGTAACAAAATACCCAAAAACCGCAGTTCAATTTTCAGACATTTCTGCCCCACCTGAACCAAAGTCAGTCAAAGAGTCCCTGAGCTGAGCACCACATTATGCACCCTTTCTCTTCCTCAGACCTGTCCAGTAAAGCAAATTCAGAGTGGTTTCCCCAATATTTGGCACATAGCTGCTACCACTGCAAAGAGGAATAGATCCCATCTTCTGCAATGGCCCCCAGTGGGCCGTAAGAAATTAGAAGAAGAAATAATAAAATAAAACTAATCTTACCTTAAATATTTTTCCTTCTGCTTTTACCTTCTCATTTTTAGCAAGTCAACTTATCCAGGTTTGTTTATCAGTGCTTTGATCTTCAAACCATCTATGTTTCTCTCTATTTCCATCCCTATTCAGCCAAGCAGAGAGATAGATATTTGACATTAATGTTTTGCTTAAGTCCTGTAGGTCTCAGTACCTTTGGAAGGTGTTAGATGAGCAATAGGGGCTCAGCTTTTTTCCTTGTTAATGACACAGTTGATAAAAGATGACGACTGGTAAATAAATGCATGACAAAAAATCCTCCTCCTTTTTTCAGTAGTAGTGATGATGCCAGGCTCTCCTTATTAAGAGGCTTTCCCTGATGAACAAATTCATTTAATGCAGAGCACTGGAGATTTTAATGCAGAACTTCTGGATTGCTTTAGGAATGCAACAAGAACAATAATGCTCATTAGCACAGTCAGGGTGGGGAGACAGACATGACATGGCTTTGCTATTTAAAACTTTAAAAAACTGTTTTCCTGGGAAATCAGTGAGATTCCATGATATCACACATTCTTTGGAAGATGATTTTATGAATTTTCAGAGGTTATTTCAGTATCTGGCCATGCCTTTGCCCCTCTGGCAAAACACGATACTAACCTGGCTGATGCCACATCTCAGAATACAATAACTCAGACATGTCTGAGTGAGAGAGAGTTCAACAGCTACAGTACAAAAGTATATTATTTACTCTTGGCTTACTCTGTCACAGGCTTGCAAAGGAAAATCCAGATCCTGCATTTCTTCTCCAAAGAGCAGTGTTCACATGTGGAGCTGAGACATCATGAAAATGCTGGAAATGTTTCCAGAATCAGCAAGGCTGTTGCTACCAGGCAATGATATAAATAATTCTGCAGCCCTACAACCTCTGTCTCAAGAAAAGTTTTTCCTCCACTACCCTTACACAAAGTTTACTTCAAAAACATATTTTTCTGGCAGCTGCATACCTTGGAATTTTCAGCTAGGCCACAAACACCTGTTACTTTTTGCATTACTGCTCTCTCAGTGCAAACAGCTCTGCTCCTTCCTGATGCCTGCTACTCTTCCATCCTCACACAGAGAAATGCTCCCAGCTTTGTGTCAGAGGCAATTCCATTAATGCACTCTTACTTTTTCTGTCTAAATCACTAAAGGAAATGCTAAATAATAACAGAATTGACAAATGAAGCCAAACTAGCATATTTTCTTCCAAAACCCCTTCTTGCCTCCCCACTCCTGCTCTGTACCCCAGAACATACCCACATTGCCTTCCCCCTTGCACCTGAGCACCAATATTTAAGGTCTCTTTGCACCCTGGGGGGTTCCTCCCCAGCACTGGAGTTACACAACATTACTCAGTGTTAATACAAGGATTTTGAGCAGCCACTGACTCCGCTGAACAATTTTGCTGATGGACTGCAATGGCTTTGGAAAAGAACGTACATCTTTTCTCAAGTCCAAACCATTCCTTAGAGATAAATAGTTTTGTGAACCATGAAAATCACAGGATCAGGTAATTTGTGCTGATCAGACACACGATCATTGATTAGCTCCAATTAGTTTTGAGTTTGAGTTCTTAATTTTCAGCCACCTGTTCTCAGGGACCTTTCAACGCTTCCCGTAAGAAAGTCCTTCAAAAGAAATAACTCTAGTGCTGTCACTGAATTTCGTGTAAATATCTTCCTTTCAGGAATTAAGATCTGTATCACTTGTTACAAATACAGGAGAAAGAGGAAAATGAGAAAATCCATGTGCAAGAGCCCTTGGAGACAGGAAACCTTGGAAGAACTGCAGCACAGAGAACCCTGCAGCAGCACATGATGTTCCTGTGCACACTGAGTAGGAAATGTCCAACCAAATACTCTTTTAATCAGTAATTTTTCATCCCCTGCACTTGACTGGTTATTAAAAAAAAAAGCACTGTCTTTAAAAATTTGCCCAGGTGTTTTTTTGCCATGATTTGCATTCAGAAACAAGCACTGGTTTAGTTTTGTTTGGACTTTCTTCATCATTGCCTGTCTCTCCAGTGAAAACAGTACCTAATTTCTGCAGGCAAAGTTTCAGAGCTACAGTAGAGAAATAAAAATGTGCAAAGGCAGAGAAGCAGTAGAAGGTTGACATTCTTTACCCTCTTCTTCCAATACTTGAAATTAGGTGTCATTAATTCAAACTCTTCATGGATCTGCAGCTTATTGCCTTCCAGTTTGTCACCCAGTATGGCAGCACTGGACCCTTCAGCTCATCACTCGCTCCCAGAAAAGTTAAAAGGTGGCTTGAAAACCCAACAAGAAGAAACTCAAAAAGAGAAGTAGGAAAAAGTAGACATGCTACTGTCAACATTACCCCTGTTTTAAGAGGAGACAGCCCAAAGCTCCTGCTGTTTGCAACCAACAAAAGCAATTTTTTTAAGTTATATGGGTAAATGGATGGACATTTATTTCAGTCTCAGGGCAAGAAGAGCAGGTGCCTGGTGCCGTGTCATAGTCATGGGTATTGAGGGAATCTAGAGGCACAAAGACTGTACTCACACTGAATATAAACGCTTAGGTACCGATATAAAAATCATTCATTTATATGGTTTTGCTTCGGGTCCTGATAAATCCAGTTTGGCAGAGGCTGGGATCTGCATCCCACAGCTGTGAGATGACACCGATTTCCTGCCTGGATACAACTTGCTTCATACCTCTCACTACATTTCCCAAAACGGCCCTCAGTCTTTTCCTTTTTTACCTGGAGCAATTAGGACTGTTCTGATGCTCACAGCAAGCCTCCGTGGAGCACCCTATTTTCAGCTGTGCTTACATACAGATGAGGATAAAAATAATCCAGGAGGGCAGGGTGATGAAGTGTTTTCTGAAAGAGATTCCAATAATTTATTTTGTTTTCACTGAAACGACCCCATGGACAAGCTCAAGAGCCTGAGTTATAAAAACATGCGTGCACCAGAACCACCAGCTCTTAAGAGACCCTTGATATCGTATACATCTGCAAACAGGGCAGCTCAGGGACTAAAAAAGCCTTTCAGCATCAGTGAGAGCCCTGTCTCTGCTCACTGCTCAGGCAAGCACGTGCCAGAGAACTGCCACGGAGCTGGCACTGTGTTATTCCCCTCACGGGGACTCCTCTGTGCTTGGAGATGTGGCAGTGCTGCTGCCATACAATATGTTCAGTTGTGCCAGGTCTAATAAGGGTTATGCACTGACTGTCTCCTGCAACAAGCATTGTCCTAAATCATGCATAAACCCTGCAATAATTTTAAATATTGTAATAAGTTAATGCGTTATCCAAAACACATTCTCTCAAAATACTGACTTCTCCTAGTAAACAATGGGCACGCACAGAAAAATCCACATTTATGACACCTTCAGGACCTTGAAAGAGCTGTGATATTTGCACAGAAAAGAGACAAAAGCATACACAGTTTTAAAAGGGTCTGTGAACTGACCCAAAAGGAAACAATGTACTCTGAGAAAAACGCTCTCTAAGAACTGCCAAGGGCTTCTGTATGAAAAGGTAATGAGGCCCATTTCTTTCTTTCAATGCCCCATCAGGCTGCACAGCAGTGCAGTGGCTGGAGCTGTTCAGTCCCGCAGTCCCAGGAGTGTGTGTGTGCAGTGGCTTGTGGAAGGCAGAGGAACCCCTCACACCTAACACTGCCACTCGCGCTCCCAACTGGGAAGAAAAAGCATCCATCTCCCCTCCAACACCACACACACCCTCCAGACACAAACCAAACCCTGGAAAGGGGGCAGAGACCCTCTTTGGATCCCCCTCACCTTCAGCTCTCCAAGTCCTGGAACAAAGCCTTGAGAGAAGCAGACAGTTCCTAAGGTTACGACAGCATAAAATTGAATATTACAATTTGTGAAGCACTTTTAGATGTCTGAGGGCATCATCCAGCCAATGCTGAGGTACCACCACCAACCCAGACATCCTCCTGCCTGTGTGACCTTCCACTAGGAAGGAAAGTAAGAAAGGGATGTAGAAATACAACTGTTTTCTGACTTCCTGCCAGCAAAATGCACGAGGGTGTTTCAAATGAATGTTTTGGAAAAGATTTCTGTAGAAATGTTGTGGGAGGACTTGAAGGGAGATGAGTGATACCCTTGATTTCTCTTCAGGAAAACCATATGCTAAATTGTAGGAATTAATTTTCCCAGCTAATATTTTGACATTTCTGCAATATGGTCAAAATTAAAATGATAATAACTGTATTTGGCTTGTTTATCCTGCATGATGTCTGAATGTATAGTGGTGGGGGGAGTGCAGATATATTCATTAGTGCAGATTTGCACAAGATTAAAGCATCAGTTGTGAAGAAGCCATGAGATACAGCTTAGTGTCTTACACTTCTGAGGAGGAACCACAGACCGACCCCCTGCCAGCACCCAGAGCTCCACAAAAGGGAACAAATCCTTAATGGGAGGCTCTGCTCCAAACCTGTGGCCATTCCACCTTCTTATGCAGAATATCCCCATCACTTCACCAAAGGAAGAACATTCTGGTCAAAATCAAACCCTTCCCTGTGGCAAATTCTTTCATGTGTTTGTGCATCCGTAAACCTCCCGCTCTGACCCAGGCAGGATGGTGCAAAAGCTCCAGGCCGGGTTTCAGGCTGGTGCTCTCACTGGTCGTTCACACAGGATTGTTTCCAATTACTCTGTTTTACCCTCCTTGATTTATTAATTCAGCAGGTATCAGCTCTGCTGAGAGTATACTCTGTCACCCTTATTCATACAAATAGTGTGGGATTCCAGTGGTGAAGTAGAAATACAATCACAGACTAGAAGTAACAAAATCATAACTTGACAAAGCAACTGCCAAAAATACTTCCATATCACTGATCCTGCTCCTTCTGAAGCCGACAGAAGCACTGACATATATACCAAAGCTGATTCAAACATTACAGAAAAACATTTTCTCACTAATTTATCCTAATTTGAGAGAAGCTGCTTGGCTTCTCCAGAGGGCTGCTGAAGTGGCAAGTTTTGGACTTTACATCCTACAAACCTGACTTGCACCAGGTGCTATCTACAGTTTCCCCTCTCAGGAATCTGTATACTAAAAAGTTATCACTTTCTCGTAGGAAGTCTTCAGGTCTGGCTGCCCAGGTTCACTGTGGATTTTTCTTTATTGGACACATTTTAAAAGTTATTTTAAAAATAACAACATACAGGACCGAGGCCCATCCTAACATCTTCCAAAATAGCAACCCTGTCTCTGACCACCACAATCTGTTTTCTCTCTAGTCTGC
This sequence comes from Oriolus oriolus, assembly GCA_013400235.1. Lineage (NCBI taxonomy): Eukaryota > Metazoa > Chordata > Aves > Passeriformes > Corvidae > Oriolus > Oriolus oriolus. The sequence goes on from VXBT01009042.1 coordinate 427,024, forward strand.
CCAGTAGTCCAGGTTTTGTGCATCAGCACTGCTGGATAAGGGTTGTGATCTGATGCCCACCAAATTTCCTTTCAGAGACTGTACTTCTCATAAAACTAAACATACCCTATATCCACTCATAATTAGGTTACAACAAAAACTCATAAATACATCGTGTAACTCAGTTTCTTCAATTGGTTTGGTCCCACAGGGCCCAAAGAAACAAGCAGCAGTAATAACAAAAATGAGTTTCCATTAGTGACACGAGAAGACACAACTCTGACAACATGACATCCACTGATGGAGGGAATGTCATATATCACCATGCAGCCCATAGGACTTTTAAACACTGTGCAGATGCCAGACTGAATTTAAAGAAGCAACAGAAATTAAATTCTACAAGTACTGAATTATATCTCCTGACTGGCAGCCAGCTGCTGCTTACCTCAGATTAATAGGCAGTATGACAATGCTCACATCCAGCCTCAGGTGAAAACCAGGGGGAAAAAAGTTTGTCCAGCAGGTGACTAAAGGAAATGTGCATATTGTGAGTTTTAATTCTTCGGGTTTTTGCAAGCAACTTCAAGTGTTTTTACTAAAGATGTTACACTCCTTACTCTTGAATTCAGAGGTTACACACATTTACAGCCATCACCCCACAAACTTCCCTACCATACAAACAGCTGTAGAAAACCATTCTCTAAGTAAAACATACACTGAGAAACAAAGGGTAGTTCAGATCATCGCAGCACGTTGTAAATGAAATTCTAAATTGGCAACTATAACCAAACTACACCCATGAGGGCATAAACATTGGTGGATGCATATTTCAAAAACTTCTGGCAGCAGTATGTCTCATAAATGGAAAATATTTCCTTCTTTAACAGATCATTTAGCAAAATCCTAGTACAGAACTTACTATAGCCAGGGCAATAAAATATCATTTTTTGCATTCCATAAAGTTAAAAATCCAGGTCATTTTTTTAAAAAAAGTATTAAGTTCACTTCTGATTCGGTGTTTCAGGTAGATTCTCCTCAATTGCTCACAGCCTAAAACTGTTTTCATCAAAAAATTGCCTTAAATATATTCCATATTTCCCTGAGCTAATACTTGTCTGCCTTAATGATAGTCTTATGTCTAATGCGTAAAAGAAGGACCGGGAGATATTATTCTTCTCCTTCATTGCCCCTAAGAAGTGTGACTTTTTGATAAGTCAGAGCCATTTTAAAAGCTGCACTACCCACAGACAGCTGGGTTGAAGGAGGCCTTTAAACTTGGTCAGAGCCTTTTAAAAGTTATTACCTCGAATTAAAGAGCTGGTATGTTTTAGCTCAGCATCTGAACGCTTTGAGTCCTGCCAGAATTCCCAAGCTCTGATGTGTTCACACTCTGATCTGTGCTGCAGCTCTGACATTTTAAACCCCACTGAGCCAGTGCAATGTCCCAGTCCGAGGATGGGCCGAGGGGCAGAGCACCCACGTTTTTCCATGCCCCTGTGGTCCCTGGGGTGTAACTTATTCTGGGGAAGTACAGCCCCATCCCCAAGCCCAGCAGCTCCTGACACCAAGGGAGGACAGGCAGGGACGAGCAGTGAAGGCACAAACCCAGCCAGGCACCGAGCAACTGCACACAGGTTTTGTGTGAGAGACGCTGGATCAGAGGGAGCAGAGGCAAAGGAAATCTAAAGATCCATCATGGAATCCTGTCAGCTCCAGAGGTGAGGAGAGATGCTGTGCAGCAGGCGTGCAGCACCCAAAGCAAGCTGGTGCTAAGAGGGGCTCACCCACCGCCAGTGCCCTGGTAATTCTGGCCACAGGACGGAAAAATGCTCAGGACAAAGTATCAGAGCTGAGGAAAACACACTAACATCTGAAGCATTCTTTTCTCTTATGAGATGCAGGATATTCATCAGCTAACTCCTTTTGTTTGTTCTAAAACTGATAGCATAAGGAAGCAGCCGCTGCTAACCTCAGCTGGGTTGACTTGTCCTTATGCCTATGTAGTCCCAGTGAAATTAATTATTATTTTCAAAGAGCAAGATACTTCTTTACAAAGAAAAGTTAGAATCAAAAACTAGGGAATTTTCAAATGTTGTATACACGGACTCACACTTATCTGCCATGATATTAAAAGGAAAAAGAAAATGGTTTAACAGTGAGATTAGTGAGAAAATGTGTTTGCCACAGACAACACAACCAGAGAGTGAAGGAGGCAACTGTTGACAATTCTTAGTTGCATTACAAGGTTAAAAGTGCCTGGTAGAAGAATACTGCATTGTGACAGTCAAAGCAATAAATCTCTTTAACAATCCCCCAGGAAAAAAATCCCTTTGCCATAAGGAATGCAGCAAACAGAAAATGATGCTATGATAATGATACGGTGAGAATTACCAAGAAGGCAGAGCAACCTGCAGACAGAGTTAATACTTTGTCTCTGACTGAAAAGCTAAAGAATAATAGATAGTCACAAAGCCCTGCAATTTAAAGCAAGCTGCGCGTTGTGAATGTTTTCTGATAGCAGTAGTTGACAAAGGGGCAGCAGAGGTTCACAGAAGCAAAAACTTTCTCTGTATTCAGTGCATTTTAGCAGGGAAAATTAGATGAGTCAATATATAATTTGGTATTTAATATACCATTTGAACATCGTAAATGTAAGGCAGTGTTGGCATTGGGGGATGATAGTGGCTAATGGAAGCAAAAATTACTCATAGTAGAATGAAGCTAATTTGCACATCATTAATCTTCCTGCCCCATAATTCAAATGCACAATAACAGTAGTCTCTCCCCATGTCTCAGCAGCAGCTGAATAGCAGTGCTCTTCTGTTATCTGACATTATGTGTTCAATTCTATTGGAGGCAGGACTGATAATGCCAACAATTATTGAAATTCCTCTGTATTGCCTGCACAGAGCCCTGCCTGTGGTTGCTTTCAGAACCATGCCTGGCTTCAACCATCTAGATGGATGCTCGATGTCTTCCTTACAGGAGATTAGGTTTTTCCAGATTAAAACTTTCAGACAGGATAATTTACTTGCTTCAGAAGACGTGGGCTTGTGAACGGGAAATGTGTTTTTCTCTGCTGATCTTTTGGAAAAGCTGCTACTTTCTGTGTGAGGGTGGCAGCTTGAAGAGGGCAGTAGGTGCTTCTTCATGATCCCATACTGTTTTTGCCATCAGCAGAGGAGTTACGACACGAGAACTGAAAAACCACCAAAGCCTCTGCCTCATTTTGTCTCGCGGAGTTGCCAGGGCTGAACTGCCAACAAACTCACCATCTGCTTGGTGCCACCAAGTGTGTTCCCACCTCAGGAAGGCTTCACGCCTGTTGGCGGAGGACAGCCAGGCTGTGTACGTGCCGAATCTGAGGTTTGGGATCTGGAGACTGGGTTGGGCCAGATAAGAACGAGACAGTCAGTGGGAAGGTGATTGTCCCGCTCTGCTCTGCACTGGGGCGGCCTCGCCTCGAGTTCTGGGGGCAGCTTTGGGCACCACGATGTAAAAAAGGCACTAAACTGTTGGAGAGCATCCAAAGGAAGCCACGGACGGGGAAGGGTCTGGAGGCCATGTGAGGAGTGGCTGAGGGCACTTGGTCTCTTCAGCTGAAGAAGAGGAGACTGAGGTCAGAGCTCATTGTGCCCTTCAACACCCTCATGAGGGAATCTGAGGGGCAGCTCTGATCTCTGCTCTGTGCGACCAGGGACAGGAGCCAGGGAACAGCTGGAGCTGTGTCAGGGGAGGGTTAGGGTGGATATCAGGAAAAGGTTCTTCCCCCAGAGGGTGGTGGGGCGCTGACCAGGCTCCCCAGGGAATGGTCACAGCCCCAAGGCTGCCAGAGCTCCAGGAGCATTTGGACACCGCTCTCAGGGATGCACAGGCTGGGAGTGTTGGGGTGTCTGTGCAGGGCCAGGAGTATTCAATGATCCCTGTGGGTCCCTTCCATCTCAGCTGACTCTGTGGTTCTATGAAGATAGAGAAGGACCAAAACAAGGGTGAGCGGGAGGCAGAGAGGAGTCCAGCAGCTGGGGAACACCGAGGCACTTTGGGCAAGGATTGCCCCCAGCACAAGGGCTGGGAGTGTCAGTCCCAGGCTCGGTGTTTCCCAGTGAGCACAGCTCACCTCTCACTGGGTTTGCTTCCCAGAGAGCACGGCTACCCTTCATCACCATGGTGTCATCAGCCCCAGAGCTCTCTGTGGCGGCCCCAAGGCTGGTCCCTGTCAGCACTGCACAAAGGTTGCACCAAGGAAAGAGTCTGATTTTCTTTCCCACAGCTTCAGGTAACACACACAAACACAATGAAAGTCAGAGCATGTCAAAGAGCAGCTGGGATGTGTAAAATTGAAGGCATAGAGGGGGATCTGAATTCATTTCCCTCACACACATACACGAAGACACACTTTTTAAACATCTGATCAGAGGCAGGTTTTCCACAGGGTGCCTCTGAAGGCCTCTACACACAAGACACCCCTCATGGACAGCCCTCCTCCTTCTGCTGCCTCTGCCCCATCTCTGTTTACTGCCTGCTGCTCACATTTCTTCTGAAACCAGAGCATTTAGCTTTTCACATAGGGCCTCTATCACAGTATTGCCAGTGGTACTGTACCTATTTCAAAATAAATAGCCTCTGCCCAGTGAACAAATCCAAACATGAATACACACACAGACTGGCTTGATTCCAGTTGGGCTCAGTGTATCTGCAAATCCAGATACCCTAGCCTTGGGTGAGGATGTAATTAGTGATCACCTCTGAAAAGCTGGTTTTACATGAGCAGGGATCAGACAGCAACACACATGGGCAAGGAAAGCTGTTTGTGTACTGTTGTTGTTGTTGTTGTTGTTGTTGTTGTTGTTGTTGTTGTTGTTGTTGTTGTTGTTGTTGTTGTTATTATTATTATTATTATTATTATTATTATTATTATTATTATTATTATTATTATTATTATTATTATTATTATTGCAACTTAGTGGCCAGAGCTAGGTTTTCTGTACACAGGGTTGCTTGGTTTAACCAAAAAAGCTGTATAAAATTTTTCAACAATAAAAAATTAATTTCCAGTCAACCTGAACCGTTTCTTTCAGCTAGAAAAAAACCCTGTTTAATTTTATAACAGGATAACTAATTTAGAGACCTTTTAAATGCTATTAAGAGTAGCTCAATTTTTAAACAAAAATACAATTTCACTCTAAGAAGTCAGCGTGTTTGATTTCAGAACTCATGAAAAACAAGCTCTTCCAGAGTTTTGCCATGGAAAAGGCCAGAATCCATACATTCTACAGAAAGTGGAAAAATGCTGATGTGACTGTGGCAGTTTTCTGTGGTTTGTATGCAAAAGCCAGTGTGTTAACTGAGCAAGCTTTCTAAACAATAGCACTCCCTGACCTTGAAGATTTAGGAGTCTTTGGTTTTAAACTGACTTTGGTGCATACATTTTTCTCTCCAACAAGTTGCAGCTTTCTGATGAGCTCTGCGATTTCTGATAAAGGGTCTTGCCTACTTTGATTTTGAAGCAGTTGGTGATTCTTATGGGGAAAAGTTAAATGAGAAACTCTCAGGATGTAAAAACAAAAATTAAAATATCAGTTTTCAGCAAAATCACAAAAGAAGAAGGCATTATATCTTGATGTCTCCATCAAAGGATCCTCCTCATCCTGCAGCACAGGTTTCTGATACTCAGACTTTCTTCTGTGCCTCAGGCAACCACAGACTCAGTGTGAAGGCAGGCAGGGAAAAGAACAGCTAGATACAACTCTAAAAGCTGAAGTTAAAAAACTCCTGCTTTCCTACCAAGTTGAATATCATTGCCTCTCTTTGAACCTCTATAGCTCAACACACTCCACCTGTTCCAAAATTTCACTGCTTTCACAATTATTATTCAGGGAAAAAAAATGACCTTGATTTCAGATATAACATATCAGTCTGAAGTATTCAGACGCACATATATATACACACATATGTATGCATATGGTAAAGCACAAGCATAAATAAATTAATAAATAAATCTTAAACATCTGTGTGGTCGCACACAAATTGCATAAAGGGCATGCCATGGATTCAGCGTCCTGTTCACCCCAGTTTGTGGATTAGGAATGGGGTCATCTGGATGGCTGTCAGGATTCACAGAACGACTGCCAGGCTGACCACAGGTGCCTGAGATTTGTACCAGTCATTACAGAGATCCTGAGAATTTAGGGGGAAAAAGCCTGGAGCTCCCAGGTTGGAGCTTCTCAGTTTGCAATGATATTTGTCAGCATGCAAACATTCCATTCCCCCTTCCCAGCCATTTCTAAGCAGAAGTGAGTCGGAAAAGAAAGCCAAACCGAGATATTATTTCCATGGCACTTTTATAAATAGTCAGTTCCATAAGACAGCAGATTCAGAGAGCACCCCAAAGGATTGTCCTCGTTCAAGCATAAGACATCATCGTGGAAATATGCCTTTGGCTGTGGCAGTGATTTCCCTGGATTACATCTGAGTGCACGCCAACAAGCTGGAAGGGTTCCATAGCATGGGAGTGAAGTGTTTGAGGCATCCAAAGCTGTGCTTTAGCACATGTTCCTGCCTGAATCTACCCAAAAGGGAGTCCTTTTGGAGATGGAGAGGTAGTCCTGCAGTTAGAGGAAGCACACATCATTTGCTGAATGCCAGCAATGCCTCTCGCTGTTATTAAAGTTATGTGGAAACTAGGAACCTCCAAGACAGCAAGAAGTGAACTGAATGTAAACAGCTTCTGACGTTACCTGGAAAACTTCAAAAAATTCAGAAGTAGCAACTCCAACTGCTAACACCTTTTGGAAGGCCTTTAGGTTCATCTGTTTACAAGCTAAGGAAACAGATGTACTTGGACTTTTTTTCACTGTTTTACTGAAAATTAGGAAAGGAACTGGACAGAACTCAGTGCTTAAGTCCTTGAGAGTGAATAGGTTTTGAGAAAGGCCTTTTATTATACCTTTTTCATTTCAGAGGCTGAGCACTGGAGAAAACAAGATTAAACAGGCAGAATTGGCTTTGGTTGTGTCTGTATCCCTTTTACCTTTGTCTCTGCTAATGCTGTAGTCAATCAGCACAGAAGCCTGTTTTAAACACATATTGCAGAAAATATCTATTTGCATGAGAAATTTGATAAAGTACCATGATTAGCTCAGCTATAATAGGGGATTGTGATTCCAGACACATTTCAGCCTTGCTGTCAGAGTGATTTCTTTTTCTGTTGCACTAACAAAACTAAAGAAATCCAGAACAGAAATGAGTAAAAGATTAATCCACTGTAAAGCGTTGTCTTACAGCAATTCACTTCAAGATCCCATTCCCAGCTAAATAAGTTTTAATTTCTTAATTAAATAGTCAATCACAGAATTTCATTAAAAAGAAATATGCCCCTAAAATATTCTTTTTCCTTTCTTTTTAAGACTCCCAGTCACTCCTTCTCCATTGGCTGGCAGGAGACAGTAACGCATTAAGGATTTGAACTTCTTGGCCATGTCCATGTGCAGATCCCACCCTCCCCACCAGCTCATGTCTCAAGCTGCGGACAAACAACCACACATGCACCCCTCCCATGGGTACACAAATATTCAGCATGGTGTCCCTTCCCTGGGGTCTGCGCTGCAACATGTCATTAATGACACTTCTGTCACGCATTCAGAGCGATTCCTGCCCCGTGATGTAATTTAATATTTCCACTTTGTCTTCACTATTCTGAGAGCACAGGTGTTATAGCTGCTCATCTCTTATGTCTCAGCTGAAGTATGAAGCTGCCTGTGAAGTATCGATGAAATCACAGCAACAAAGTTTTCGACAAAGGGGCTGGTTGATTAAGAAAAGCTAGGCTAGCTAAATGTGTTGGGCTTGGCCCAAAAAAACTAAAAGCATGCAAAAGTAACTTTAAAGATAAACTGGAGAACTGCAAAACAGGAATACCACTGGAGTAAATGGAATGGAACCGAGCAGAAGAAAATTTTGACAAAATATCCAATAAAAACAGAGCGATGGTGCAGTTTGTCCCATGGAACGGCTCTGCCCCCTCTGCTGCAAACCTCTAGCACAGAGCAACTCAACAGGCTGTGTCAGGAAACAATTATGTCATGGTAGGGTAGAACATATAGGGTATGGGGAATATATGTGGTATAATTTTACTCTGTGGTGAAATCCTCTAAGAAGGCTCAGAGGTGGAAAGCCCTGGAAGAACTCAGTGAGCAGAAGGCAGGTGTTCTCCTTGGGGTAGCTTAGAAATTCAGTGTAACTTGGATAACAGGTAAAGGGAGAAGAAGGTACAACAACCCTTCTTCAATAGGTTGCCAAAACCTAACACGGACATAACACGCATGAGCTACTGTGAGAAAACTACCTCAGCCCAAACCAGCACACCCCGACCTGGTAGAAAAGCTGTGCAAATCAGCTAACTGGCGTTTCTGAAGCACTTCAGGGGCCTCAGGGAAAAAAA